>QXTE01000107.1:1775765-1880094 GCA_003942145.1 Platysternon megacephalum
CAGATAGCTGACCCAGCAGACCCGAAGAGAACCCCCAATAACCACAGAGTCCAGTAAGATGCAAAGTCACGTCGACTAGGTTTATTGCGATCTTGGACACAATTGCAGTTCCCTGTAGGTTTCTTAGCCTAACTCAGGGCATACTACGAGAAAGTGCCTCTTGGCAAGGACCCGGCTTAGTGGCGGGACTTTCCACTCCCCCTACGGCCGGACAAAGACACTGCCCCAGGGATACGTTCTTATACACAGGTACAAACAAATTACACATCACTCCTGACGTATTAAGGTGCAACCCTTCTACGCAGCAAGGTACAACCCCTCTACGTAGTAAGGTGCCGCCTCTCACCTTGTACAGATTGGTTCGATCAAAACAACTCTATCCATCATTTTACCCTTTTGCCCCTGTCATTGGGATGGGTCGGCCTGTTCCATGTTATCTGTGTGGGATGTATACATGATATCTAGTGTTCTGGACCTTTTAGGTATGTATCTTTTTGCAGCATCAGCCCTTTCCTTGCCAGCTTCTGTGAGCAGGGCCTGCCTCTGGCTCACAGCTTAACTTTGCTTTATGCTAGCAAAGTTTTGACCATTACTTCAGTTCAGGCCTCATACTGGGCCTTTATCAGGGCCTTCACTTACTACACCAGGCCCCACTTTCTCCTCCCTGAAATCCTTGGGGGAGTAGGGGAATGTCCTAGATTTTGCAATTGTTTTCGGCGTCAAAGTTAAAAAACACCAAACCAACATCTGGACCCTGGAGAAGACTCCTGTCTTTCTCCCACCCCGCACAGCTAAGTGGCTCCCGGGGGCCCATCCTCTCTGGCTAATTGACACACACACACACACACACACACACACACACACACACACACACACCCTCCCTCCACTCCTGCCCCACATGACTAACCACCTCCTGGGATCCATTCTCTCGGGCCAACCGACCCACCCCCACAAGGTTCATCAACTCCCATGGCCTATTGTGATAATCCCTCAAAGGCCACTATAATGTTGGAGTGAAATCACCTGTCCAACCAGGAGAGAGAGAAGTTTCCTTCCACCTCTGCCTGAACATGAGAACAACTACAACTAGGAGGTAACCCTGGTTCGGGAGGGGCAATAACTCCCAGATCTGGGCCTGAGTAGCATAAGAGTTGGGGAGCTGAGACAGGAGAGTCCCAGTATGTGAGGTTGCAAACAGCAACAATGGAGCATGAGGGGGGTGGATGGGTGTATTGTGCAATGGCTGTTCCTCAATGAGCTCCTATGATAGAGTGGATAAAAATCTATGATTTGGGGGGAGGGGGGGAATGACAAAGATTTTTTATTTAAATTGGATTTCTTATTTTGTTATTTAAAGTACACATTTTTGTAAATAAACCTCTTCAAAAATAAAATCTGAATTTAATACAAAACAAAAACAAAAAAAAACTCCCATGGCCCAGGCTCCCCTTCCCCCTCAGCTCCCTCCCCTCCACTCTGCAGGGCTAAGCAGCTCCCGTGACTCACACTGGTATTGATCTTCCCCCGAACATGCAATAGTGCTGGCTCTAGCAAGACCCCAGAATACAACAGGTCAGGTCATCGGAGTTGGCTGGTGGAGCCCAGACCCCAAGGAACTCCAAGCCAGGTGCGCAAATCCCTCCCACCCCCCATCCCAAATCCACAGAACAGTGCAATCTGCCCCAGCAAAGGGCATGCCAGAACTCCCATTGACTTCAATGGGTCAGGATTCCCCCCACACACACACACTGTTTAATTCAAACCCAGCTCCACAAGGCAATCCCTCGGTCTCAGCCACAGCCCTCACACAGCTGCTGGGGACCTGGATCTGATATAGTTAATGGGGACTGAAAGGTCATTCCCACCGAGGAAATCCAGGGGTCCATAAAAGCTGGGTTTGGCCAGCAGGCCGTTCTCACAGGCTGCGATGCTCCGATGGGGAATATTCAAAAGCCCAGCGAGGACACTTGAACATAAGAACATAAGAAAGGCCGTACCGGGTCAGACCAAAGGTCCATCCAGCCCAGTATCTGTCTACCGAAAGTGGCCAATGCCAGGTGCCCCAGAGGGAGTGAACCTAACAGGCAATGATCAAGTGATCTCTCTCCTGCCATCCATCTCCATCCTCTGACAAACAGAGGCTAGGGACACCATTCTTACCCATCCTGGTTAATAGCCATTTATGGACTTAGCCACCATGAATTTATCCAGTCCCCTTTTAAACATTGTTATAGTTTGCAGGCAAGAGACAGCACAAAGGGCTGGCGCAGGGCCAAAGCAAATGCTACACAGCTAAGGCAGAAGACAGTCATTCAAGTAGCATGTCAGAATCACAGCCCAGAGAGGCTACCTAGAGGGACAGGACAGCTATAGACAATAGGGTGATGGGCGCTGTGGGGTAACAGATGAAGAACAGGGGAAGATTAGCTCACAAAGGGCCACCTCCGGCAGATAACAAGATGAGCAGCGCCCTCTGCTGCACCGAAGCGCTGAAAGATCACATGAGAATTGCCCACCCAAAGGAACGTTAGACACGTTAGCCTCCTGACCCAATGCCGGCACAGAACAAAGAAGAGTCTCTGGAGCGGGACAGAGCTAGGGAATGGGAGTCAGGACCCCTGGGTTCCATCCCCAGCTCTGCCACAGACTGGGTGTGCAACCTCACTTCCCTTCCCCCTACCTCAGTTTCCCCATCTGTAAAAATCGCAATAGTGACGCTTGACCTCTCCCACCTAGGGCTGCAGGAGCTGGTGTTTGCAAAGTTGAGAGAATCTCTAATGAAGGGGGTTCTAGAACCTTGTTACGTTCGTGTTCTCCAAGCTGTGGTCAATGGCATTAGGGAAACCCCAAAACAAACAACTGATGGCATTTCTGCCGGTTTACATGCACAAATCAGAAGCACCCACTTCCTGTTCTAGATGCCTCTGACACCTCATGAAGATCAAAACTGAACACTGAATTACACAGGGCCTGAAGTAACGGACCTGGCCCTGTCTCCGATCCTCCCATCCAAACGCTGGAGAAAACACATACAACATAGGGTCAGCAGATTGGGGTTCCTTCAGACCAAAGGTGGGGGGTGAAATGGACCCCTCCCTTCTATTTAGAGGTGGGACCCACCTCAGGTGCCTCTGATGATCTCAGCCGTAGCAGTAGGGCATGGGGGTCTGTCATATAGACAGGTCTCAAGCCACGTAGGGCTTTCTCGGTCGAACCCAGAAGCCTGAACTCCACCCGGGAGCTGAGAAGCAGCCAGTGCAGATCACAGAACAGAGAGGTCAAGTACTCACAGTCAGAAGCCCCACCTAACAATCCAGCCACTGCGTTCGGCACCCCTCTTCCGTTTCCAAACAGTGAAAGCTGTAGCCCCAGCACGGAGTGCATTGCAGCAAAGCAAACCGGAGAGATGGCCAAGGCATGGACGATGGCGGCAACATCCCCGACTACAACGTGGGCTCGGCCACCTGGCTGCCAGGAGGCGATGAGGGTTTGAAGCATCAGGATTGCAGGACACGAGTCCAGACTGCAATTACTGTTCCACTGAAGCCTTCCAGACCAGCTTGATGAAGAGCCTCTACCCCTGTCCTAGGTCAACGGGCCCAAAAGGTAAGAGCTGTCCAGTCTTCGAGGCGCCGAAAGACACAGAACCAGAATCCTCTTCTGGCAGCCCCGTTGTCTTACCCAAACAAAGATGCTTTTCACCTTCAATGAGGGTCCCAACACATTTTCATTGGATTCAGCCTGGGACCCCTCTCTGCCCAGGCACCAAGGACTCTCAGTGCCCTAGAGACAAGCCCCACATTGTTTTCAATAGGCCTAATAAAACGGCAGCTCCCCCTCCCAGCCATCACCACTTGCTTTGACATGCTTTACAGTATAGAAAACAGCAGGGTTCTCTCTTTCCCTGGAAAGAGAGAGAAAAACCTGCTTGTATTCTGCTCCACTTTAACTTCTTTGTTCATTATTGGGAAACAACCTTGGGAAGAGAGCTCTCGTTAGGGACAGCATTTCAGGCTCAAGGCATGCAAAATTAGTGCCTGAATTTAAGTGGCAAGAGAAGGCAGCTTTAGCATCAAAGAAAACAAAAATCCACTATCCTTCTCTCTGAGGTGTCATTAGGAAGGATTAAAAGGAAACCTGAGTAGCCATCTTCTCCAAATGGAGAAAGGACAGTTTGTTATGAGAGTCTGTTAAACCTTACAGAGAGGTATGTCAAATCTGTTGTAACCATGCAAAAGAAAATAAGACACTTAAGATTTATATTCTGAATCCAATTGCTGTTTCAAAAAAGTTACCTGGGGTAAAATAAATATTCCAACGCATCAGATTTACTCAGGAGCCTAGAAAGTAAGATTTTTCTGAAGTGACTAGGACTTGTCTACACCGCCCTGCAGTTCTGACCCCCAGGGGGCGTCAATTGCAGCATGTACCAGCATGCTGCGGTCTATACGGCACAGTTACAGGCTAGTGTGCGTGCTGCAGCTAACACCCCCACAGCCCAAACTGCAGGGCTGACCCGTGTAGGCAAGCCATGCGTCCCAGTTTCCAAAGCGACTCTGGTAGGGTGACCAGATGTCCCGATTTTATAGGGACAGTCCTGATTTTTGGGTCTTTTTCTTATATAGGCTCCTATATAAGGCCCCAGCCACTGTCCCGATTTTTCACACTTGCTGTCTGGTCACCCTTGACTCGGGTGCTTTTGAAAGTTCTACCTCTGGTCAATAACAGAGGTGTGATTAACCAGCTGCAGTCTACTCAGTTATCAACGACTAATAGGGGCTTTCTGGAGAACTTGGAAGTTGTCTGTCAACTAACAGTCACTAAGCATTCTGTCATGCCTAGTTAGGGTGACCAGATAGCAAGTGTGAAAAATCGGGACGGGGGTGGGGGATAATAGGAGCCCATATTAAAAAAAGCCCCAAATATCGGGACTGTCCCTATAAAATCGGGACATCTGGTCACCCTATGCCTAGTGTACATTGCTGCCTTTAGGTGAGGCCTGTGGAAGTGGAGGAAGTGCCACACTTTGCAGGATTGGGCCCTTAATGGCTGCGTTTCCCAGTGTAAATTGGAGCGCTCAGGCAAGGAAGCCTGTTCTCACCGGAATAATGAAAGCATGGGGCTACCAGACACACGTCAAGCGGAGCAACTCCTTGGATTTTAACGTAAATCAGTTTTATGTGCCCACCAAAGTTACATTTCCAGATATGGATGGGCCCGGAGCATCCAAAAGCCATGACCATTCCAGTCAGTAACTTTTAGCTTTCAAAACTTAAAGAGAAGCCAATGCAGAATACATCAACAAGATTAAAAATAAATAAATAAATAATTTTTAAAAAACCACACACACACAATCATTGATCCACACACACACAAAAAAGGTAATTTGGCTCAAAGAAGGAATCACTGGGCGAGGATCTCTGGCCTGGACTATGCAAGAGGTCAGACCAGTTGATTTCAACGGTCTCTTCTGGACTTTAAGCTATGACTTTATGAAGTGACAAGAGAGACCCAGTCTGCTGCCACTGTCTGTTTCAGTAATAGAACCAGGCTTACTGGAAAGGCTGCACCAAAAGAAATCAAGGTTAAAAGTAGAGGGATTTGGCTGGCCAGCTCAGCATAGCACAGACTGCTACCCAGCACCCTAATATGAGAACGCCTTTCGTGTAAGATCACTAGAGCTGAAATATTTCCAATCCCAGCACCAAAGTCTAGTTAGATGGGTCTTTCCACCTCCACTGCTCCTCCATCCACAGTATGGGATGGAGACAGACGTGAAAAGGATGTTCGGCCCTTCAGCAGCTGCAAGTGTTGGGCAAGAAAACTGAAGGCATCTTCTGATCGTCAGGAGAGATCCTTGGTGCGCTGGCAGCACCGGTTGAAAGAGGATAGAGAACCTTTTGTCTACAAAGGATTTGGTTTTGGTGGAAGGCAAATGACTGGCAGCCTCGGATACTGAGCAGCCTTTTTGATATCGGCAGAACAGGTATTGCACCAGCTGCTGGAGATATTCAAGGGCCATCTGTACAGTAAGTCAGTGGCCTCTGCCCACGACATAAAAACCCCAAATCACAATTGGTCACACTAAGCAAAGAATGGCATTGCAAGAAACCGCTGGCTGGAACGTCTTCCGCTCGCAGTGCCTGAGTGATGCTTTGCTTCCACAATTGCCATCCCGAGTGTTTGGCTCGTGCTGGTTGTAGACGTTGGCTGCGATGTCTGGCTACAGTTTCTTCCATAGGAAAGGAAGCCACAACAGAGCAGCTCAGACAGTTTAAACACAAGGCACTGCACCATGGGAAGTTACCCAAATGTCCCAGCTCTTCGCAGCAGCGCTAATACAATGGGGGGGGGGTCATAAAACATGCAGAAAATAGTTAAGCTACAAACAATGGAATGGAACAGCAAGCCCATTGCAAGGACACGCAATGCAACAAACCGTGTTATGCAATCAAGTCCCCTGCAATGGAATGGGTAGAATTCCGCTTAGACTGGAATTTTCAGAAGGAATTAGCACCTATATCTGGTGCCAGATTTTCAGAAGAGCTCAGCGCATTGGGTTCTCTTTTGAAGATCTAGCCCATTAAAAGTGCCACAAGAGGAGCAGCTGAGCCCTTTTGACAAACTGGCCCTTACTGAGACACCCGCTATGTCGCACCTTTGTTGAGGGTCTCAGCCAAAAGGCGCAGAGTGGAGTAGGCTACAGAGAATGGCCTTTCCTCCCGCCAGCCCCACTTCAAAAGCAAAAAAAAAACAAAAAAAAACACAAACACACACATCACCGAAAGGCTATCAAAGTTGGCTGGCTGAGCAGAGTCACTGTGGGTGGGTCAGCTTTTGTGGCCTGCATCATGCGGGAGGTCAGACTAGATGATCATAATGGTCCCCTCTGACATTAAAGTCTAGGAGTCTATCCTGCACACCTACCATTGCACATAGGCAGAGACTTTCAGAGACATCCTGACTTACAGCTTACCCCTCAGTTTCACCCACCATATCATGGTATTTATTATATGTTCATATATCCACAAGCATACACACACACACACACTTTTATTCGAGCAATATTAGTACACACGCTACGCTGCTTTGTCAGATCGCTGCTCGCTGGCACAAAGTCCATATTTGTTTCCCCGCAGGGGTGAAAATAAAGGGGGTTTTGTATTTTCTCCCTCTTCTCTTTGCAGCTCTGAGTGAGTTTATTTGACACTCCAGTGCTCGTTGTCAGCCGAGTGCCCCACAATAAATGCCGCCCTTAAGAGTTACTTGGTTAGACAGAGGGACCCTCTTCAGAGGAGAATGGGGGGCTTGTTGAGATGAGGCGGGAGGGAGGGTGGGGGAGGCCACTGAAGAGAGTCTATGCAACCCTCATAGAAGGGTCTCTGTCCTGGGCTCACAATAGAGCAAATTCTTAAAGACACCAGGCGCTGAAAGGAAGGAACGAACATTTTCCTCCCATTAAAAAGGAGTTTTAAGGAACAATTGAAGAAGCAATAAAAAAAAAAAAAAGGGGGGGGGGGGGGGTGTCTTTACTTTCCCAGACATTTTAGGAAGTAGATAAAAACATCCCCTCCTCCTTCCACGGCACGGCTCTTTGCTGGAAAAAGTTCCCCCCTTTTTTAACACATATTTTCACCTCTCACTGCCACAAAATCAGGACCCTAGCAGTCCCCCTCTTCGCGGGGAAGGAGGGGGGAAGATAGTGATAATGGAGAAATAATTCCCTCTTCCAGTTGAAGCCAGGCCAAATATTAGCCTATGGTTCAACCCTACAGATGGCTCCTCTAAAAAGCCCAATTCACGGAGGGGGGGTGGGGGGGGGGGAAGAGAATGCATAGTTCTTGTGAGCGGTTTTCCACAGGAGACAAAAATGAAAAAAACAAAACTCAAGTAAACCACAAACAGGTACCAGAGTCACTAACACCACTGCATCTCCTGCTCCCAGCTTAGGGCAGTGGCTTGGCTTGCCACAGGCACCTATTTCAATGTCTGAAAGGTGGGACGGTGCAGCGAAGGGGACATTCCAGGATGGGGGCCAATGGGAGCTAAACCCACCCGCCCATGATCATTAAATTCCGCCGCAGCACAAGGACGACGGTTGGGTTGCGTTTACTAAACACAAGAGAAAAGGGGGAGAGCGCGCGCAATTCCTCCTCCATTCTTATAAAAGTCAGCGTGCAGGCCAAGAAACAGCTACCAACCAACCTCCACTTGCAAGGTCAGAAGCCCAGACTTTGGCCAATGTACCTACCACATCCCCGGCTATGCCAGTCCTTCCCCTCCATAGCTTTGCAGGTTAAACATGCATCACCCCTCTAACGGCTAGTCCTGGGACCAGGGCCACCCACCCAGGAGAAGGGAGGGGAGGGGCAGTTTGCCCCAGGCCACCCATTTGAGAGGGCTCCCAAAAATGAAGGAGGGGCAGCAGGGCCAAATTTGAGTGAGAAGCATTGCGGCCATCAATAGTGCAGGGAGAAACTCGTCCACCCCAGCCAGGCCCAGATCCCGCTGGCACCATCGCACCAAGCCAGAGTCGACCACCAGGCCAAGAGCCCAGAGGTAGGAGCAGGGTGGGGGAATCTCACTCCCAACAGCAGGGTGGCCAGAGCTCAGGGAGAGCCTGATGAGAAACAGCCCTCCAGCCACATGCAGAGCCCCCCCCATCCTTGTGGGGAGGACAGCAACCCTGGTGCCTGGACCCTCTCTGACAACCGCCCCCATCCCCTACCCTCTTTTCAAACTCGTCTCCATGGTAATTTTTGGAAGGGAGGAGGTTCAGTTTCAGATTCTGCCCCAGGTCCCCCCCCCAAAATCTCTGTGCGTCCCTGCCTGGGACTCTCCTTAGAAAAGACTGAAGACCATGCCACATGGTATGGATGTTTTGTAATGTGAACAAGTGGGACTTAGATGAAAATACTGGACTTCTTTCCATTTGTGACCTAAATCAGGATTTCAAAGCCAGGTCCCAGGAGGTGAATGGCTGAAATCCAGAGCCTTTGCATTTCTAGGGGTACACATGCCACTGTTCCACACTCGGGGTGCAGAAAAAACAACTGGATATTACACACTGGACCCAAAACCATAACAAAGTCCTCCCCCCGACACTTGATTTCTTTCCCATCCTTAGCTCCCCTTCTCCAAAGCGGACTTCTGGACCATCTCAGCGCATCATTGTCCATTCACCTTAACTTTGTCGAAAACAGGGTCCTCTGCAAACACCTTCAGTCGGAGTTTGCATCTAGATCTGAACTCTGTGGTTTGGCCTCCTATTAGTTTGGTTTGTGTCCATTTTGTTTTTAAGCCCTTAACATTAAAAAAAACAGTTCAACCCCACTTGCTGATATTTGCATGACTTCAGCTTGTGTTGCCCACATAACATGTCTGTCAAAGACATGAGTCATCTCCAAGCCCCACGCTGGCAGTATTTCCCCACTCCCCTTCCATGTTAACTTTGGTTGCTGCTTTGCCGTGTTTGTGACATTTTTTGACACAATGGAAACCACATCCTTGAGGGCTGCAAATCCACTCCCCACGCCCAAACCAAATGCTGCTCATCGTATATATCGCACTGAGAATACAACTCTTTAGGACGTTGGCCAGCTAAGCTGTCTAGTTTCTTGCTTGCTCTCTTTTGTGCTGGCAAGATGTCAGGACTATTTGTCAAGACTAAGCCTGCAGAAGAAAGAAAAACACCAGAATTCCAAGTGGCAGTGAACAAGGGAGGCTACCGAGCGCTCCATGCAGAGCCCACCCAAACAAGCCTCTGATCTCACTCCTCTTCCTCCTTCACGGTCATAAAACAGACTTTCCCACAAAACAACTCCCTTAGATTCAGAGCATCTTTGAGACAAAAGGGCTCCTTCCCTTGGACCAGGTTTCAAATAAAACATCTGGCCATCAGCTGTCAAATGCAGAACGGATAAGAAAAAGACAGACAGCAGAGCAGACCATTCTTGTTATTCTCAGACATCCAGAAGGTCACCTGTACCCTTTTATTTTTCAAAACAGTTACATTCGAGGTGGATGTTTGGCCATACAGTTTACTGAACCCTCATTAATCAAACTGCTTATTAGGCCCCGGATGTCACAGAAGATGCAATCCAGAAGCGGGACAAGTTAGGCCCTGAAGTCCTTGAGGATGTCTAAGAATTAGGTTGGGTGGGGGGGGGGAGAAGGGAGTGTTCCTGAGCCATCTCTAGGGGGCCCTGAGCTATGCAGACTCAATGAACCCAGGTTCACAACACTTGCAAGGGCCTGGGGTGATGATCACAGTCTCACTAAACCCAAACTAAACCCAAGTCCACCCCAATTACAGGTGGGATCATCTTTCTTATCCCTGAAAGTTGCTATAGATACTATTATGCCCATTACACAGATGGGGCAACTGAAGCAATGGAAGTGAATAGCTTGATTTGCAGAAGTACCAGGCGCCTACAGCTTCCCCCAAATGTCAACGGAAGCTGCAGGTGCTCAGCATGTCTAAAGGTCCAGGCCCTTATGACTTGCCCACAGTCATGCAGGTTAGCAGAGCACCAGAGGTCTGAAGTAATCCCGTTTTTACCTACATGTCACACTGCTTCCCTATGCACAGCTCCCCAGCATTCATCTGGCACCATTCCTCAAAAAGATGGTCAACCAAGTTTGGCTGGAGTGCAAGCACTTTGCACTTCTGTATGGAGATCTGGATTAGAGATTATTGGTCCCAGAGTCTCTACTACCTGGGCCAACACATGGATTGATACTGCATTCAGAAACCAAAGAGTGTTTTCAGGTCTTTTGACAGTGGCTGGTGTGGCCCAGTCAAAAAAGAGGGAAGGGTCTCATTTCATCATTCTACACAGCTGAGAAGATTTTGGCTGGGACCAGGAGAGGAAAGAGGAAGAGAGAATTAACCAAGCTCATTTTTTAACACAGAGAAAAGAGTGGGTAAAAGAAAGAACTGGTGTGACATATCCACAAGACAATTTGTTTCCAAGAGATTTAAGAACTAAGATACTTCTCCAATTTGTCCACTATCAAAAAAGACAGATTGCACACGAGAACTTCAAGTATCTTAATTAACACGTCTTAAGGAGGGGGAGTAAGATAAAATGAGCCATTGAGTCCAGAGCCAAATGTAATGCCCAATGGTTAGAAGTACAGGACTGGGAATCAGGGGGTTTAGTTCTGGGACTGATACGGACTCATTATGCAACCTTGGACATGTTACAACCTTCTTCCATGCCTCGTGCTCCCCATAAGTAGAATGGGAATAATTATGAACCCTCTTGCTGGCAGATCGAGAGGCTCAATTCGTTACAGCGCTTCGATTTCTCACCACAGCAATGTTTAATTGCCATTGTATGCACTTAAGTTAGCAAAGAGCATGAGTGTCCTCAGCCTCCTCCATTCTTGGTGTGCACATCTGATCCTCTGATGGAAGGGGCAACTTATCTCATTGGCTTCAAGTGCTCCACCAAGAATTCATATCCAGGGGTCTTTAGCATCAACGGCGAGCATAGTTCACAGACAGACAGGAGCTTTATAAGGACAATCACCAAGCTTCTGCGTTCATGCACACCGAAGCAGTACAAACAAAAGGATAATGTTGGACATCAAACAGACTGACCATGATACAATCAAAACACTAAAGCAACACTCCCAGCCTCGTTGGGCAAAAACCTGAGCCTACTGAGAGTCTGTGTACCAGAAACATGCTCCATTATACTGCCATGGGACAAATGATCCCACCACCGCTGAAGATACTCTGCTCCTAGATATAGGACTCTTGGGACCATCAGCAAGAGCTCAAGCTGACTGGAGATGCCATGATGGGGCACTCACCCACACTGGGATCTCAGTGTGGGACCCTCCAACCCAGAAGTGGCATCCCTATCGCCTGATCCAATCCAGAACCATTATTAGCTGTCCACCGCGGCACTTATAGGCTTCATTTAAAACCATCAGCTGCTAGAATCCAGCACCACCTAAGGTCACGTAAGGAACGTTCCACCCTCAATTACGCACTGGTACTTTCTTCTGAAGTCAGTCAATGTGGCATGCATTGGAGGACAGAGATGGATTTACCATGCATCCACAAGCAGCAACTTTTGATGGAGCCGAGGGACAAAGTCAAGAGGAGAACCATCAAAGGAGAGAAGTTCTGGATCAGCCTTCCAAGGGGGAATAATGGGGGCAAAAAAATTAATTTGTTTCAGGACTGAGCTTGATAAGTTTATGGAGGGGATAAGTCTGATGAGGTGGCCTACAATGGCATACAGCCCATCCGTGACTGCTATTAGCAAGTATCTTCAATGGCCAGAGATGGGACGGGCTCGGTGTTACTACAGAGAATTCTTTCCCAGGTGTCTGGCTGGCGGATCTTGCTCAGGGTCTCACTGATCGCCACAACTGAGGCTGGGAAGGAACTTTCCCTCAGGTCACATTGGCAGAGACCCTGGGGTTTTTTTCGCCTCTCTGCAGCGTGGGGTATGGATCACTTGCTAGTCTGAACTAAAGTAGAAGGTGGATTCTCTGTAACTTGAAGTCTTTAAATCAGGATCTGAGGACTTCAGTAACCCAGCCAGAGGTTATGGGCCCATTACAGGAGTGGGTGGGTGACTGAGGTTCTACAGCCTGTGATGTGCAGGAGGTCAGACTAGACCAGGGGTCGGCAACCTTTCGGAAGTGGCGTGCCGAGTCTTCATTTATTCACTCTAATTTAAGGTTTCGCGTGCCAGTCATACATTTTAACTTTTTTAGAAGGTCTCTTTCTATAAGTCTATAATATATAACTAAACTATTGTTGTATGTAAAGTAAATAAGGTGTGTAAAATGTTTAAGAAGCTTCATTTAAACTTAAATGAAAATGAAGAGCCTCCCCGGACCGGTGGCCAGAACCTGGGCAGTGTGAGTGCCACTGAAAATCAGCTCACGTGCCGCCTTCGGCACCCGTGCCATAGGTTGCCTACCCCTGGGCTAGATAATCAGGATAGTCCCTTCTGGTCTTAAAAAGTCTATGAACTCCCATTTCTTGAGGCTCCAGAGCCATGTTGATAAAGTAGGAGACGGGGCCATATTGAACATTGAATCCGTCTCCTGGGCCAAATAAAGCAACTCGCTGTAAACCCTAATCCTGCGTTAAGAGCTTTCATCAGAAAGGAAGGGTATTTATTAAGGAGTTATAGGAGGTAATAAAACAATGTTTTCACACAGGCTTTACACGAACATGGGGGACTGTTAGCATTTGGCCCTTCGTTTTGAAATACATCTTTCTGCTGAAATAAGCGGCTTTAAACAAGGCTCACCTTTGTAGTGCAGCTCTAGCTTTCGCGTTGGCCTTGGTAACTGGCAAGACGTTAGACTTTTCTCGGTCTCTTTGTTGCTTTGCTTTTCTACTCAAAGTTTAGACAAATACTCAAGCTGCATTGTGCATCTGGCATTATCCCCCTATTGTCCAGTGGATAATGGGGAGCGGGGGGGAGGAAGGAGATGAGCCTGAAGTCAAGAAGTTTAACAGCCCAAAATTCAAGAGCATTCCAATCCATTCGAAAGAGAGGACCCCCCCCCCCCCACCATCTAGAAAATGCTGGTTCCAGCTACTGCCACAGTTCAGAACCAATCACTATTTTTAATAATGCACATGAGCAATGAGAAGTGGTGCCGCTAGATTCGTTATTTTTCTGATCCAATTAATCAAAAGGGAACGTAGATTAGCTTTTCCTGAGGTAGGCTGCGTTTCAGAGTATGGCAAGACAAGGTCAATCATTTTGTTGCTTGAAGAATATCAGAAGAAAATGCACCCCCAAAAGAGCATTAACATCTCAGGTGGGAGCCTTTGAGATACATCTGGCATCAGTGATTTGCCAGCTTTGGGTAGCGGGGGGAGGAGAGGGAGTTCCATTCCATGACCCAAGGCATCTCCAGTTTAATTTGTATTGCAGTACGGCCTGCACGTCCCATCTGAAACCAGGGCCCCATTGTGCTGGGTGCTGTACGTGAACAGAGCGAGAGAATCCCTGCCCTGACATCTACAATAGGCAAGACAGAGGATGATCATCTCCCTTTAACAGATGGGGAGCCGACTCAGAGAGAGAGAGATTTGCTCTAGGTCACGCAGAGAGGCAGTAGCAGATCCAGGAACTGATCTCCGATCTCCTGAGCCCCAAATGAATGATGTAACCATATGACCCCCCCCCCGCCCCCCCGCCACTTCTGCAGCAAAAGATTTAAACCACTGCTGATACTCAGCTCAGTGGCACCAAAGGTTTGGGGCAGGACTGTAGTTGTGCAGCAACTGACAGGTCAGCTGTCTTGTTAGTCTTCGCTGAACGGCCGAGATGTGAGAATTGCTTTGCCCGTCCCTTCAGTCAGAGTTTCTGAAGGGGACGGACAAGTACTCAACTGAGGGAGCAAGTGTAACCCAGTAAAAAAAACCACCTAAGCAATCAGCTGATAATCAATACCTGAAAATATAGCTCCTGTCCCACCTCACTGCAGGAACTCGCTCATGTTTATTCTTAACCTCACTGGCTAAGACTTGGCACATAAATAGCCCGATTTCATTTTCGGTTTACCGGGACTGAGTCTGTCCTAGGAAACTTCCCAGCTGTTCACCACCACCAATGGAAGCGGCAGCTCAGACAGGACTCCGGAGTAGGGGTAATTGGGTTTCATTGCGACCATTGTGTCATCTGTGTCCCATCGGCACTGCAGCCCCTGCTATTGCTAACACCAGTGGGGAACATGGCTAGACAAGCCCTAGTGCCCACATCACTGTTACAGAGACCACGAGAAACCCGACAAGATTTCATTTGTCAACGTTCAAGGTTGGTCCAGGACTAGTCTGGAGACCGGCACTCACAGCTGAGTAGGTCGGGCTTCTGCACCCCAGCTCCCCCAGCCTGTAAGATGGGGGTCGCGCCCCTCCCCCAGCTCAAAAGAGGCAATGTTGATTTCCCCCAGAATCTCGTGGGCAAGTGGTGCTCGATATGGAGCCACAATGCTGCAGTAAGAGTGCAGGGATGGACAGGAGCATCGCGTGCCCCATGCAAGCTGCAGAGCCCAGCTTCATGGGGGGTCCTCCTACCGATGCTTCATAGACAAGCAGGGAGATGGTGAATGACCCAGGTTAGGCTGGAGGAGGAGGGGGGCGATAGCTGCATGCACAGTACAGAGCCGCTGGGCCAAACCTTCCCCAAAATGCAGAAAGAGGAGGAAGAAACAGCAGGTCACATTGGCTCCTCTCCCACACACCTGCTGTGGCACAACTTATTGGCGGCTGCTGCAGGGCCAGGCTGGGGATTTTACTCCTTAGCCCTGGGTGTTTCTCTCCCTGTTGGAGGATTCTACAAGAGGTTTCCAGTGTGCAAAGAGACCAGACTCCCCCTTGAGAGCGTCGCCACGGAGAACACATGATCACAGGGCTTATTCCCTCTACTCAAAGAAAGCCATGGGTATAATTCCACCAACCCAACCGCTACCTGCCCTAACTCTTGTGAGCTATCAGGAAGGTATCCTATTGGAAAGGACGGTGGGGCATAGTTCTCTTCCCCCATCAGCACAGATACACCAAGAGAGACAGCAGTTAATACAACTGCCAAAGCCTCTCTGTACTCAGTGAATTTTGCATTGCTGTGTCCGCTTCACAATCTGCCCATGGTCCAGGACTCCCTTCACCCACCACTGAAACGCAGCCACCTTGAGGTTGGAAGATGGCCGCAGTTTAAACAGCGCACAGCAGGTGGAGAGTATCTCATGCCATCCACATGACAAGGGAAGTTTGAGGTTGGCAGAACGTTAGGACTTGGGATACACTTACTCTGAAGGGGCATCAACAGAAGCCTGTCTAGAGCCACGTGGTTTTATTTCCTGTATTAATTTGAGTGAGAGCGAGAAGCAAAATTAGTCCCTTTTTCAGTTATGCTGTTACATGGCCTACAAGAGAGTAACATGCAAAGTACTGTAATAACATTTTACATCCTACATGCCAGGATCTCAGATGTACTCTGCAAACACTGGACCAAAATTAGTCACTAGCATAACGGTGTTCAAGGTAGTGCTGAATTAATCCCAGGGGTGAATATGACTAATTAAGCTTGTGAAGTAAATTCCCTCCACCCATTTTTACAAGTAAGAACAACTGATGCACTGAGAGGTTAAGTGACTTGACTGAGGACATAGAACAAGCCAGCAAGAAACCAAAGGAGTCCTGACTCCCAGTCCCCTGCTCCAACCACTAAGCCGGAATCTCTCCCTTCATAGCTTCCATTTCCCTAGGATATCTTCCTCCCAAAAACCTTGCGTTCCCGCACACCAAGCTCTCTCTTTCTGCCAGCTCTGGTGCCCCCACTGCCACTGCCGGGTTACAAAAAGAAAGATTGCTCGCTTATCTTGCTGAGACATTTTAATAGGGGCACTGTCTCAAGTCTCAAGACCTTAGGAGGGACATATTCCTCACAGTGAAAAGCAGCCATAATAACGTGTGGGAAATAAAAGTGCCTCTTGTTTACGTCAAAGTAACCTCAAATCTCTTTTCCAAACTAGCATCACTTACTCTCCACAGAAAGCAGCAGCTAGCACTTTGGAAGAGACGGTGTTGTCCTCAGTGATATGTCCAAAGGGGCAGACAGCACTAATTTTCGTGTGTGTTATTGGTTGCAGGTCTAGACTGGTGTGGTCTTTTTGTTGTAGGAAGCAAAATAAGGGAGTCATTCATATTTTTCCAAAATTCTCACAAAAGTACGCTTGTGCATCAGAGATGCTTGCATAATCAGCCTCAATCAAGTGTTCCTCTGAATCGGTGTGAACAAGGAGTCTTATGCCAGCCATACATCAAACACTGCTCATGTCCTCTGCAAGACATCACTGCTAGGAGAAATTACACACACACAGAACCAGGGCCAGCTCATGGCAGGGGAAAAAAAACAAAAACAAAACACACTAATCTATATTACGGTCAATCCATATTTTTCCCCTGGAAAAAAAAAATCCATCCATCCCTATAAGGTCAAGTGTCAAAGAAATGCAGTATTCTCACTCCTTTTTTACCCTCCCTACCACTCTTAGCATGGGATGACAATTCACATGCCTGCGGCATTTTATAAATTGGATCTTTGACTCTATTCATACTACCGGTAAAGTGTTTGGCCCATTCCAAGAAGCTAAAGATTTATTTTAAAGCATACGTAACACAGACATTTCTCAGGAGAATAAAATATGCAAGTTCCAAAGAAAAGCAAATATTTCCTATATAGAAAGAAATACAGTCCTCCTTTTTTTTTTCCATTTTAAGTCTCTCCAAGCTGCAAACTGTGTTTATACCAACTCCCCCTATGCCCCCCCTTTTTAAAACATCCAATATCACCATCAAGCTCAAAATACTTCAAATACAGTTCAAGTATTCATTGCAATGGGCTTTAAGTGACAGGTTAAAACCATTTCCAATGAGTGGTACAAAAGGCTGTGTTGTGGAGACTGTGTGATCAAATAAAAACAGGGTCCGGTTACAAATATAGGGGAGGATCAGATTGCAAAAAACCGAAGGGGTCAGGTCAGTTAAGCTGCCTTTGCCTCTGGTGGATGTTAAGAAGGTGAATCATTAGAAAGCATTCTAGGTTTAGCTCAGCAGAGCGGTCTGAGTTCCTTGCCCACCCTAGCTGCAGGGTGCATGAAAACATATCCCAGTGGGAAAGACAGCTGAGTAAAAACAAAAAAAGTCACCCAGAAGGATGTAGGGGCAGAATGGAAACAAAGACGTATTACATAGGGGAGAAGCCTAAAGCAACCATTAGACCTGTTTATAGTGCCCTGAAAGTAAAGGACCTGGTGTTAAATTACAGGCCTGGGTTACTCTGCACCTCCAGGGACAGATCTCAAAGACACAAGATAAAATTAAAACACCTTGCTGGAAAGACAAAAAGACAAACCATTTGATCTGGTTTTTCCAGAGAGACCCGGTCGCACCAATGTACTTGTGACCACACAGAGAGTGCACTGCCCTTTCGGGCTTGAAAATGCTGCCCACTGCACTGCCATGGCATGTGTTGGAGAAGACCAGGACAACACACACAAACCGAGAGGCGCTGGTGTACTAGATCACGGTGTAACTCAGGAAAATGGATTATTACCCCATAGATTCTACCCAAAAAACAACAACCCCAAAACCAAAAACACCCCACACAAAATTTGGTTTCGTTTTTTGTTTTAATTCCTTTCCTAAAACCACTTGATCATTTTCTCCATTTCGGCGTTTCCAGACAAAACTTTAACCCCCTGGTAAATTACAGCCTCAACCTGAAGCCTCATGTAACCCCCTGGCCCCATGGTCTGGGAGGTTACTCAGCTTCACCGATCTGCTGAACCAGCTGCTGCTGCGGGAAGGCGCTATTTCCTCACCAAGCTAGCCAGCAAAGTAACGGATCTGGGAAAAGAGCGACCAAAGAGACAAGTGCAACAGACACCTTTATAGGTCGATCTAAGGGGCAAAGTAGCACGTTATGGTGCCCAGATAAACGACCCACTTATTGGTTTTCTCTTTACAAGAATAAAAGGCTGTTCATACCACAGTGTAAAAAAACAAAAACAGGGGGAGAGTTGTTTTTCCAAATGCATTAAAATCCACCCCTTCCTTTAGGGTTAAAAAATGGGGAGAGGAGAAAACGGTCTAGGTGGAAAGAATCTGATTATATCCAACTCCAGGGCGCCCCACCTGTTACCATTTCACCAGGCCGCTCCTAAAAATGTTTCCCCCAAAGCATCTGGGTCACCAGGAAAGCCACTTACCTTCAATTCACCAAGCAGGGTGGGGATCAGTTCAGATGAACGGGTGAGCGTATATTCCACACAAAGGGGCCCAAAAACACATCACCAAAAATGTAGGGGAGGGGGGAGAAGAGAGAGAGATATTCCATTTGGGGAACGGGTCCTCCGGCTGCAGCAGAGCGGAGCATTCCCCCAGGCAGCATAAAACACCCCCGATCCGTTTGGGGAGCCCAGCCCAGGCGCCCCGGCTTCGGAGCGGCTCCTTTCCCGAGAAGAGGGGCGCAGAAAAAGCAAGAACTCCTCCGGCTCTGACAAGCCTCCTGGTGCGTTGCTCGAGCCGAGCCAAGCGGGGTTATTTCCAAAGCCCGGCGGACGGGAGCTGCGTCTCTCCGGCTGTAGAGGGGGGGGATGCTCCGGAGACCGGGAGAGGGACCGGCCCGCTGGCAAACCAGCGCATCCAGCCACGGCAGGGGCGCAGCGAGAGCTCCCAACATCTCTCCCCCCCGCGGGACCGCTGGGTCCAGGCGCCCGGGGATCCCAGCCCTGCTCCGGGGCACAATTCTCTCCCCCGGCAGCTGGTGAGCAGCGGGCAAGGCAGGGGACCCCCCCACAGCCAGGCGCCCCTCTGGCTTGATGCTAATCAGCGCTGCGCTGCGCCGGTCCCTCTCCAGCCGCTGCGCCCCTGCTGCCAATGTCCCGTCCTGCGCCTGCCATGCCGCCCTTATATACCCCCTTGCAGCCAGCCCGGCTCGCAGCGGAGCGCACGGCACCCTGGGAGTTGTAGTTCCACCCCCCTATTCCCCCCCCCACACACCACACACACACCACACCACACACACACCCGCAGCAGCGTCTGCAGCAGCGCAGGGGAGGCGGTTCCCAGCGCCCGGTGCCTTTTGCAGGCAGCAGCCGGGCCGAGCTGGAGCGGGGGAGGCGCTGTGATGGAAGGATTGGGAGGGAGGAAAAGCCTTTTGGCTACAACTAGGGTGACCAGATGTCCTGATTTTATAGGGACAGTCCTGATATTTGGGGCTTTTTCTTATATAGGCTCCTATTACCTCCCACACCCTCTGTCCCAATTTTTCACACTGGCTGTCTGGTCACCCTAGCTACAACATGAAGGAATTTTCTAGCCTCCCGCTGGGATTCTTCCCCCCAGGGCTTGATTTGTGCCAGGGGCAAATTTGAAGCGCGGAGCTGGGCCCTGGGGAGAGAGGGAGCTTCCACATCAGGCCAGCTGCCTGTGTGCACAGGGTGCCCCCTCGGCCATGGGGAGAGGAGGGGAGGGGAGACACAGCACCAGTTGCTCCGCTGCAGCTTGCCTAGGTCCTAGGGTGACCAGATGTCCTGTTTTTATAGGGACAGTCCCGATTTTGGGGTCTTTTTCTTATATCGGCTCCTATTGCCCCCCCACCTACGGTCCCGATTTTTCACATTTGCTGTCTGGTCACCCTACTAGGTCCTGACCTCTGCAGGATGGCAGGTATCCACCACCTGCCTGCCANGAGAGGAGGGGAGGGGAGCGGCACAGCACCAGGTGCTCGGCTGCAGCTTGCCTAGGTCCTAGGGTGACCAGATGTCCTGATTTTATAGGGACAGTCCCGATTTTGGGGTCTTTTTCTTATATCGGCTCCTATTGCCCCTCCACCTACGGTCCCGATTTTTCACATTTGCTGTCTGGTCACCCTACTAGGTCCTGACCTCTGCAGGATGGCAGGTATCCACCACCTGCCTGCCACCTTCTCCAAAGCCTGCTACTCCCTTGCCGGGTGGCACAGGGTTCGCCTGGCAGGGGATTCTCCAGCTCTGTAAAGGCAGGACGTATCCCCTAATGCACCCCAGCGGGCTGCCTCAATGAAATGGCAAGAAGAGTTCAGTGACAAGCCTGCCGGGGTGCCGGGGGAGGGCCCAAGGCTGCTGTGGAAATGCTTCCTTTCCCTGAATTGCTTTGAGATCAGATGGATTTATTTAAGAAACCACAGCTGAAACGCTGCACAAATTGTCATTGCCGTGCTTGCATTGGCTGAGATTTGAAGGAGAGAGTGGGTCATTTTTATGGTACGTTAAAGGGAAAATAACTTACTATGTTTCAGCCTTTGGGGGGAATTAAAGTCTATTTCATAGACTATCAGGGTTGGAAGGGACCTTAGGAGATCATCTAGTCCCACCCCCTGCTCAAAGCAGGACCAATCCCCAGACAATTTTTTTTTTTTTTGCCCCCATCCCTAAATGGCCCCCTTAAGGATTGAACTCACAATCCTGGCTTTAGCAGGCCAATGCTCAAACCACTAACCTATGACGTGAGGGAGTAAGAACTAGTAGTTAAAGCATATAACAGGGAGTCAGGAACAGAAGGGTTCTAGTCCTTGGCTCTGCCACAAACTTCCCGTAGGAACTTGGGCAAGTCAGTTATCCTCTCTGTGCCTCAGTTTCCTCCTCTAGTACAATGGGAATAATGGTATTTACCTCTGGGTTTCGCTTTGCTCCTGCGTGTAGACCCACAGGGAATGCTCATGTGAGTAAAGTGGAGTATGTACATCAGTCGTCGCAGAATCAGGGCCTCACACGGCAAAGTATTTTGTGTTTAACAAAAATTCTATAGCTCATTAACAAACCAATATTATAAAAGCCCTCATGCAAGGGGGAAAGCTAAGGGCCTTGTATTGCTGTGCTCAAGCCCTAAAAGATGGGGGCTTTTTTCCGCCCCTTCTTTTTCTCGCAGCTCAGTCCAGTTGTGAATCTCACTCTGCTGCAGCTGGCTCCATCGTGAATCGTGTGAATAGACACTTGCTTCCCTGGGTCTCTGAGGGCTGAATCACCAGCCAGTAAATAAGCTGCTTGTTCCTCTTACCTCACATTTTGAGCCCTACTTGGCACCAGGTTCTCTTTCTTGTAGGAATCTTTTAACGTTCCTGGTACGTAAGAAGTGACACCTTCCAAAACATGGACTGGAAGTGATGGGGGTTTCAACCAGCAAACAACGTGCATGTGCGTGGGGCAGGAAACCTTAGGAGCAGCTGTTTAGCTGGGAAAGTACACCTCTACCCCGCTATAACGCTGTCCTCGGGAGCCAAAAAATCGTACCGCGTTATAGGTGAAACCGCGTTATATCGAACTTGCTTTGATCCGCCAGAGTGCGCAGCCCCCCCCCCCCCCCGAGCGCTGCTTTACCGCGTTATATTCGAATTCGTGTTCTATCGGGTCGCGTTATATCGGGGTAGAGGTGTAATAGCAACAGGTCCAGCAGTGACAGATGATAATTAGGAATTTAGAGCATTCAGGGAGGGTGCGACCCGCTTAGAACGCTGCTTGCAGTCGCTCACTTGCCTTAGTGTGATTAACTTTTTTTTTTACACTTGCAGTTCAAGCTATAGACTCGAATCAGATCCGATGAGCACACAGTGGGTGTGGAACTGGCTCAGCTACTTGGTAGCAAAGCATGACATCCTTTTGTTGCTAATGTGCTGACTGACAATGTGCAGAATAGCAGAATGCGCCAAGATAAAATGTGCACAAAATTACATGGGGGCAGGGTCTGTCTTTTGGGCTGTGTTTGTACAGCACCTAACACACTGGGGCTCCTGATCCCTGACTAGAGCTCCTAGAAGCAACAGTCTTACAAATAAATAATAATGATAATAATTAATATGAGCACTGCCCTCCTGTATTCCCCCAGCAATGGCAGCTGGAGAAATCATTCTTCACGTGCTCTCCTAGAACAGTGGTAAAACAGAACTGTGAAATATTCGCCCAGAATGCTGCTTTTCAGTAGCAGATGAATAATAATAATACAATACCTCACTCTCCATAGCACATTTCACCAATCTATCTTAAAGCACTTTACAAAGGAGGGAAGCACCATTATATTTATTTTACAGCAGGGGAAATTGAGACACAAAGGTAAAGGCCTGGATCCACAAAGGGACTCGCATAGACTCCAAGGACAGAAAGGACCAGTGTGATCATCTAATCGGACCTCCCGCATAACGCAGGACAGAGAGCTGCCCCAAAATAATTCCTAGAGCAGATCTTACACATCAAACCTCGATTTAGAAATTGCCAGTGATGGAGAATCCACCATAACCCTTAGTAAATTGTTCCAGTCGCCCTCACCATCAAAAATGTGCACCCTACTTCCAGTCTGAATTTGGCTATCTTCACTTTCCAGCCATTGGATCACGGTATACCCTTCTCAGCTCGGTTGAAGAGCCCATTATCAAATATTTGTTCCCCATCTAGGTACTTAATCATATAGACTGAAGCAAGTCACACACACCCCTTCTCTCAGTTAAGCTAAACAGACTCAGCTCCTTGAGTCTATGGTTTCTAATCTTTTAATCATTCGCGCGGCTCTTCTCTGAACCCTCTCCGATTTATCCACATCCTTCCTGAGTGGCGGACACCAGGACGGGACACAGGATTCCGGCAGTGGTTGCACCGGTGCCAAATACAGAGGTAGAATAACCTCTCTACTCCCTCTCGATATTCCCCTGCTTATATATTCAAGGATCACATTAGCCCTTTTGGCCACAGTAACACACTGGGAGCTCACATTCAGCTGATTATCCATCATGACTCCCAAAGCTTTTTCAGGGTCACCGCTTCCCAGGAGAGTCCCCCAGCATTAGGGATTGTGAGGCTGAGTGTTGCAATGCCAAACTCTTACAGGCCTGGGAAAATCACTGGCACTCACAGAGCCTGGGTTAGCGGCTAGATTCCCTATACAATGAACGGGAACCGGTGGACACCTGAGAATGGGATCCGCTTGGAGAATGGCAACGAGAGGGGTATGACCTAAACCCTGCCCCCCTCACAGATTTAGGTGCCTAGGTGTGGGCTGCAGCAAAGTGCCTACCTGTGCTTGCAACCCTCTGCCACGAATCCTCTCCTGGAGTCAGGGACATAGGCCCAATCCTGCAAGAACGGCCACACACCAGAGTTTAGTGAGGAGGAGCAGGGAAGGGGTGTCCTTTCTCCCTTTCAGTTCAGCTGCTAGGGTACTTCCCAGGGAGGGATGTGAGACCCCACTTCAATTTCCCACCGGATGAGAAGGGATTTGAACAGGGGTTTCCTGCCTCTCAGGTGAGTGCCCTCATCTCTGGGCTACAGAGCCATTCTCACTCTCTGTGGCCCAATTAATATTTCATTACTTACACGCAGGGGAACCCCTTCAACAAGAGCGGCTGAGAGGGACTGACTTCAGACGTTCCCATAGTCCAGTAGTTGTCCTGTTTCAGCTGAGGTTCTGCTGATCCATTCCACTCACATATGTCTACACTACAGGCCTTACAGCGGCACAGCTGCAACTGCACCATGTCAAGTCTCCTGTGTAGCCACTCTATGCCGGCGGGAGAGCATCTCTTGTGGACATAGTGCTGTCGACATCAGCAGTTTTGTTGGTGAAATTTATCTCGGTCGGGGTGTGTGTTTTTTTCACACCCCTGACTGACAAAAATGCTAATGTAGACAAAGCCTTAGGCACAGGTTTTTGAAAGCTATTTTTTTACCCTTGTCGGGTTGACATCCTCCATTGCCATCCGGTTTATTGCCATTTTTTTGGCTTCGTTATGGAGGCTTGAAAGTTCCCCAAGGCTCCCAGCATAATTTTCACATTAATTCCAATCTTCTATAGCCTGGGAGACTCTATAGACAAGTGGAGCATTGGTAGAACGACGGCATCAGAGAGCGTCAAGGAAGTGAAACTTGATTAATCAATTCTTCCCCCAGACTGTTTCAAATCCTCTCTTTTCATTAGCACCTATTGAACCAACGCAGCGGGAAGAAAACGCTCTCTCTGCTAAAAGTGCAGCATCCCACCGCTGCAAACGAGGGCTGAGATACAACCGGTCTACTCCGAGCTCTCCAAAAAGTGTTGGTGTCCTGATATTTCTCAGGGCTGGTCTACACACAGTTTTTGTTCCGCTTTAACTTTAATTCAGCTTAGAAACAGATGAAGTGGTACGAACGCCCTAGCGTGGATGCAGTGCTATAGGTATCAGGAAGCTTCTAGTGCCAGAGGGCATAAGCTATACGGAAACAAGCACTAAAAGCTGGGTTGGGAATTTTTGACAGCATCTGAAAAGGCTGATTTGTCAAAACCGACACTTTTTGCAGGACTGTATTGTGACAAAGCGTTTATTGCATGGACCGAGAGAGAGACCGAGCCTACCCACATTAGAATAGCCAACCGCCAAGTGATCATGGATCTCACCTGGAACGTACCTGATTCGGAGCAGGATCTTGAACCTACCAGGTGACTGCCCTAACCAATGGTCTCTTCTGGAGTCTCTCTCTCTCTTTCACAAAATTAGAGAGAAAGGTGGGTCTCAGTTTCATCCTGATGCAGAATGGGGACAATTTTGAGATTTCAGTATTTTCTACCACAGGAAAGGAAACCCATTTCCTGCCCTGCTCTAGCAAGTGCCTTTATACTAATGTAGCTGCACATCTGTAGAAGTGTGTTTTTTACCCACGAAAGCTTATGCCCAAATAAATCTGTTAGTCTTGAAGGTGCCACCGGACTCCTCGTTGTTTTTGTGGATACAGACTAACACGGCTACCCCCTGATACCTGCATCCAGAGTAGGGGCTGGAACTGTTTTACACCTCTACCCCGATATAACGCTGTCCTCGGGAGCGAAAAAATCTTACCGCGTTATAGGTGAAACCGCGTTATCTCGAACTTGCTTTGATCGGCCAGAGCGCGCAGCCCCCCCCCCCCGGAGCACTGCTTTACCACGTTATATCTGAATTTGTGTTATATCGGGTCGCGTTATATCAGGGTAGAGGTGTACTATATGTTTCTAAACCCATAAAAGCTACCGCAGTACAAAAAAACTGTGTTTACAGCAGGCCTAAGGAAACAAACAAGCAAATTTTTTGTCTCCCCCCCAAAATAAATACAAATCTTTTGGGGTCTTTTTCATCCATCATAAAGTAGCAAATAAAGAAGGGCGTATGGCCAAGTTTTTCTTTTTCCAGCTGCTGTTTGCCTTGAAAGAGGAAACGTCTGCAATGCCACAAAATCTTACACCTTCACTTCAGTAGGGATTGTTTAAAAAAAAAAAAACCAGACCAAAACCAGAAGAGACAACAGTGACACAAAACAATAGCATTCACTGAAATGTTACTGTGGCGTCAATGTGATTTTCAAAATCTCTCTTTTCCCCTCTCACAAAACTAAAGGGTCTGATAAACCAAGGTGTGAGATTTTGACTTGCACACCTGGAGTGGAACTGGGGAAAACCCAGCCCTGGTTTTGCAAGAGGCTGATATGACTCAAGGGGTTTTCGAAGCAGTTGATTCCTGCTGCGTACCTGGGCTGCAATCTGTGGTGTCACTTCCAGGTAACTGATCATTCAAACGTGTAGCGAGAGTTGGAAAGTTTGGCCTTGCGTGACTAGAGCTCTGGCTGGGAACACAAAGACATTGTTTTAAAGTGATCGTCTCCTCCCCTTTCCTAACTTCCTTGTAACAGGACAGCATTCCTGTCTCACATTCCTTAACCGCTGCTGAGTTGGGGAGGGGAAATGGAGAGAGAGAGGGAGGAAGAAAGCAAAATGTGTTAATTAGTGAAGTCGCCTGAGTGTTTGTGGGATGATGGTGGGTGGTGTGGGAGGGGGAGACCAAAACTGCCAATAAAGCAAGATAAAGTATGTATGAATCAGATAATAAGGCCAATTAAAGAAAAGCCTGTAGGCTTAAGAATATGTCAACCAGATGTTTCCAAGACAGAGAAAATCAGTGGTTTCCCTACAGGCCCATCAGAGCACTTAAAAGCCTCCTTTATGCTCCAGGAGCTGGAACTCCGAGTTCTCATTTGAAAAGGAGATGATGCAATTCACTCCAAGGTCTGCTACGTGTAAATCAAAGGTGATCTCACAAAACTGGATGTTGTCTGATCAAGAGGCTCTTATGATGGAAAGAGGTCAGAGTAAATGGAAGAGACTTAGGAGTTTAAAGGAGTCCATCGGAAAGGTCTCCTGGTGGCAAGTGGAGCTCCGAAAGCTAGCACTGCCCGCGCTCTTGTCTGTCACCTCCAGGATAACTTAAATTCTACATTCTTCCCGCAGTGGAAACAGAGGATTGTGCTAGTCCTCATGAAATCCATGCACTATTGTGGGAAGATTTTACAGGCCTATTTCCCTTGTAGTAGTACCGTGGCCCAGACAACTCCACTACAATGAGCAAACTTCAGGTGACAGCATAAACCATCAAGCATACCCAAATGCATGTTTAATGTTGAAGGGTGTTTCCTTCCCACACCACCCCCTTTCTCCAGTTGCCGGGAAAGTACCTGCAAAATCAGAGGGAGCTCTAGGCCAGTGGTTCTCGAACTAGGGCCGCCGCTTGTTCAGGGGAAGCCCCCGGCGGGCCGGGATGGTTTGTTTACCTGCCACGTCTGCAGGTTCGGCCGATCGTGGCTCCCACTGGCTGCGGTTCGCCGCTCCAGGCCAATGGGAGCTGCTGGAAGCGGCGGCCAGCACGTCCCTCGGCCCGCGCCGCTTCCCACAGCTCCCATTGGCCTGGAGCAGCGAACCGCGGCCAGTGGGAGCCGCGATCGGCCGAACCTGCGGACGCGGCAGGTAAACAAACCGGCCTGGCCCACCGGGGGCTTTCCCTGAACAAGCGGCGGTCCAAGTTTGAGAACCACTGCACTAGGCTACTCGGGTACAGCGAGAGCTGAAGGACGGACCTCACTGCAGAACGAAACCTGTAGGGGAAGAGAATCATGAAAGTGGGGATGGGAAAGAGGGGAGGTCACAGTTCCCAACTAACTGCGCCTCACACCCTCCCTGCTCTCTTAGAATCCTCTCCCGCTCAGCTTTCAGGCCTCATGCTGTCCCCCACATTCTTCCACTCTCAGATCGGGCCTGGGCTGCAGGCCTGTGATCACCTCAGCAGGTCTGACTTATGCTCAACCCCTGCAGTTCTGTTCCCGCCGAGAGCGATGACAGTGAGCAGGTCCTTAAAACAAAATATTGTTATTTAGGGCAAAAACAACTCACAAGAAACACAGATCTTAAAACACTAAACAGACTACACACGTCTTGTTTGCCATATATCTACTCATCTTCCACGTCCGTATCCTGGCAGGTCTAGCTTCCTATAGACCCTTCCTCTGTGCCTCTTTCTGACATGTCCACTCATCTCCCCAGACAGGCCCCTGGCAGCTGACAACAGCCCTTTTCTCTTCCCCGGGCTTTTAATCGTTTAGTGTCCTTTTGATCTCCAGACTCCCAGCCTGGCCAAAAAAAGTTTGAATCTTTGCAGGAGACAGAATATAGTTCTGGTGGTCAGGCCACTAGCCTACGAGATCCAGGTTCAATTCCCTGCCCTGACACAGACTTCCTGCGTGACCCAGGGCAAGTCACTTAGGTGCCCCAGATCCCCCTCTGTAAAATGGGGATAACAGCACTTCCATACCTCACAGGGTGTGCGTGAGGATATTGTGCAGCATGTTGAGAACTACTGATGCAAAGTGCTCTCTATATAAGAGCTAAGTATTCTTCTAATAGCTTCCCCCGTTGTCTTTCCAATGTGTACCAGGATGGTCTTATCTGGGGAGCCTTCCTGCACTGTCCCCACTGAATTCAAGCATTAGAGGTGTCTAATAAACATCCCACAACCCCCAGTGTAAGTTGCAGTCTGTCAGTAACTAGGTTCCAGATCAGTATTGTTAGACTGTTACACAGCAGTCCCGTGTCTGTCACAGGGGAAGCTCAAAGATCAGGTAGGAAACTGGCATCAGGAAGTGCTGACATGGGCGATACGTCAGGAAAAAGTCACTGCACAAGAGTGCTCGGCTCAGGCTGTCAGAGTCTCCATTTGTTTATATGTGGAACCGCCTGGATCGCTGGAATCTCAGTCCCTGGGGGTTGGGGAATGAGCCCTTCCCATCCCCTGCTGATTCAGGCATGGTATTGATGGAGCATCAACCAGTCTCCGAGGCCTAAGAAATACTGCTGGGGTTGGGTTCATTGGAGCTCTGATGGGTGCTTGCACATGCTTTTTGCAAAGAAACCTAGCCTGACAAGACAGCAAAGGTTATGTTTAGGCTACAAGACACCGGGGTAATGCACAGAGAGGGGGTCAGAGGAAAGTCTGATTGCACCATAATTTAGGGAGGCTAGAGCAGAGAATGATTCTTCTTGAATGATGAGTGCAATTGCCTCTGGGACACCAATTTCCAGATATTAAGTGGAGGGCGAAGAGACAGGAGAAGTAGCACTTCAAGAAGAGCAAACTGAGCTGCTCAGTAATAATCCTTCTCGAGCTCAGTAGGGAATTCGCTGTTAAGTGTTTTTAAGAACGTCCGCACTGATCTTTTGTCAGTAGCACTGCAGAGAGCAGAGGCTCGTGAGCTACCTGCCTACCTGACAGCATCGCCACCGACCCAATGGGCTGGGAATGGCAGTCGTTTTCGTTGTGTGTGTTTTGGCGTGCGGGAAGGGGAGATATAGAGCGGAGTCCTATAAAAGCAATACCAGCACAAGCACTTTTATGCTGGTATAACTGCAGCCACAGTAGAGGGTTGGACTACTTTAGCTGTGCTGGTTTCTAAACAAAACATCCACCAAGTTCACTAAGGACTTTGCTATTGCTGTCTGTTGATTTTATGTGGAAGGTGCTCAGAACTACAGAGATGGGCAGCATAATAAAACCCTTAGAGATAGAGGAAGATAAACAGATAGTAGAGAAAGCAGTACAGAAAACTCTGTTTAGACAAGCCCTTAGTTTCAACAGGACCAGTGTTTCTTATGTTTTGTTCATTCCCTCTGAAGCTCCTGGCATTGGCCACTGTTGGAAGATAGGATATTGGGCTAGATCAGGGGTCGGCAACCTTTCAGAAGTGGTGTGCTGAGTCTTCATTTATTCACTCTAATTTAAGGTTTGGCGTGCCCGTCATACATTTTAACGTTTTTAGAAAGTCTCTTTCTATCAGTCTATAATATATACCTAAACTATGGTTGTATGTAAAGTGAATAAGGTATTTAAAATGTTTAAGAAGCTTCATTTAAAATTAAATTAAAATGCAGAGCCGCCCGGACCGGTGGCCTGGACCCAGGCAGTGTGAGTGCCACTGAAAATCAGCTCGCGTGCCGCCTTCGGCACACGTGCCATAGGTTGCCTACCCCTGGGCTCGATGGACCTTTGGTCTGACCCACTATGGCCGTTCTTATGTATGTTATGTTTCTCGGGGTCAGGCCAGCATTATAACCTCTGAAAGTCCTCTGACCTTCACACACACATACAAAAAATTATGATCTAAATGTGGAAACAAAAAACATTTTGTTTCCTTCCCTGAGCGCGCCAAGGTTCTGAAAAAAGCCAATAAAGAAGTTTTACTACAGGGACCGGGGAGCTGTGTTTGAGGTAAAAAAAAATTTTTTTAAAAACCACAAAAAAACCAAACAACCTGAACCTTTGCCCAAAACTTGAACCAACCCCAAGATACAAAAAAAGCTTGAGGTTTTAAGTAAGAAAAATGTGGTAACATATTTTCAATTTTTACTCCCTTTTGGATTCTGGCCTGCACCACAAGCAAAAGTACTGAAATACCACGTGAAAGGCAGGCAGGAAAGGGGCTGGCAGGGAATAGAACAACAAGGGCTCTTGTGGTTGTTTTCCGGCTGGCCCAGAAAGAACCTCCTCATCTAGCTCTGCAGACCTAATACAATGGCAGTAGGGAGTAACTAGTGACGGGCTCTACCACGTCTTTGGAGGCTCACCCTTCACTAGTTTATCTCCACTGCCGCTGTATGGATTTTATTCCAACAGCGTATGTATTACACACTATTACCTAGATACAGGGGATAGTTTAAAAATCACAAAGGGCAGGGAAGTACCTGGAGAGGCACTGGTGGCTAGTGGATAGAGCACTGGACTGGAGCTCATACAACCCAGGTCCTAGTCCCAGTTCTGCTAATAGCCCGTTTGGTAAGTCAATTCCCTTCTCTGTGCCTCTATTTCCCCATCTGTAAAATGGGGATAATCCTTTGTAAAAGTACTTTGAAACTGACTTCTGAAAAGCACTATATATGAGCTGGGTGTTATTCAACACCCACTCATGCCTTTGAAAATTTCCCCCTGGATGTTACATACAAAGATCCACAAGCCTAAGGGAACATCTGCACTGCTACTCCTAGCCACATAGGTTCACAAGGCTTGTGAACCTGACTCACTTGAATCAGGCTCGCAGATTTGCCACTGTGGGGTAGATGTAGATGTCTACTATTTCACTAGGAGGGTGGTGAAGCACTGGAGTGGGTTAGCTAGGGAAGTGGTGGAATCTCCATCCTTAGAGGTTTTTAAGGCCCGGCTTGACAAAGCCTTGGCTGGGATGATTTAGTTGGGGTTGGTCCTGCTTTGAGCAGGGGATTGGACTAGATGACCTCCTGAAGTCTCTTCCAACCCTAATCTTCTATGATTCTATGTATCCTAATGAACTCCATGCAAGCAGACCTGTAGCCACAGGGAGGAAGGTTCCGCAGAGATCTAATGGGAAATGTCTCCCATGTTGTCATTTCTGCAAATCTTGTAGTGTTATCTGCCTGCAAATGCACATACTGGAACAAGAGCAGAACGGGGTACACAGTAGGATGCTGTGAGTTCACACAAGTGAAGGGTCTGGCAGCAATACACCTCCTTCCTTACAGGTTTCAGAACCTGGCAGTAAGAATTTGCTCCTGGGTGAACTTGACAAAGTCTTTGCATCCTATTTAATAAGTACATTTAGCTCATTAATTTTAAGTGGGTTTGCCCAAATTCAATATATAAGGAGGGAAGATAATGCAAGGGGGGATGGGTAGCCGCATCTGTATAATGTACATGTGTATTCAACATGGCTGGGCAAAACTATGATCTGATGCCACTGCAGCTGGAGAAAGAATACACCAAGCTAGAATGCATACACTTATCCAGAATGCTTTAGAGCCCGGCTATGTCAGTCCTGGTCACTGGGAGCAACCCCAAATTTGGTATGAGGGAATGTTGTGTAGTGGTTGGAGTGCGTAGAATCAAGAGACCTGAGTTCCAGTCCTGACTGCCACTCGCTGACCTCAGGACCCAACTAAGATCAGGGACCCATTGTGCCAGGTACTCGATAAACACATAGGAAGAGATAGTCACTGCCCAGGAGAGCTTACAATCTAATTAGACAAGAGTAAGACACAAAGGGTAGGAGACAGGATGGATTATCCTCCTTGTTTTACAGCTGGGGAACTGAAACAGGGAGAGATTTAAGTAACTTGCCCTAGGTCATACAGGGAGTCTGTGGCAGACCCCAAGACAGAACTCAGATCTCCCGATTCCCAGTCCAGTTCCTTAAACCCAACACCCTCCTTCCTCTCTGACGTGGTGTATTACTCACTTGATGCAGTAGCATCAATACATTTTCACCTTAGTAAGACAGAGCGATTAGCCCACAACCCAGGTATCGAAGATTTGGTGCAAAAACACGTTCACACTATTCGTGCAGTGCAAGTACATAGCTAAATATATGACCAGCAACAATAAAACCTGCTTTACACCGGCAGTGAGTATGAGAAAGCACAGCTATGCACCTGCGGATCTAACCCCACGCAAACACGTATAGGCCGTGTACTCTATATTGTGCACAGTTATTTAAAAAGATCTTTAAAGCTGAGCTGCTTTTAAAAAGTACATTGTGTGCTACATTTTTTAGGCTACATTAAGAAGTTAGAGACTTGAAAAGGTGAGCCATCTAAGGTCGATTACAATGGGGGATAAAAAGCACAGAGTGATTTAGTGTCTCTCGCTTTCTCTCCCTACACTTTTGCCTTCTGCACAAGGATCTATTGAGAAGCTGCAGAACAAACGTTCCCTTATGCAGCTCCAAAAAAAGGCTCCGTCAGTTTGTCTGAGACAGCTGCCTCTAAGCACGCTATGGTTACTCATTAACCGGGTCTCCCAGGGCAGGGGAAAAGGAGTAAACTTAATAGACCCTAAACAAGGAGCAAAAATAAAATAAATAAATCAGGTGTCCTGGGAAATAAAGTGAAGAAAACAGGTGGCCTGTTGGATACCTTTACAGTCAAACACAGAGGGGCATCTAGTCTTCCCATGGCACCCAGGCAGCTACCGAAGCAGAAGGGAACAATAACATTGAGAGTAAATGTATGGGCACAAAAGAATAAGATTATTAAAAGGGGAAGGGAAGAAAGCCACAGGACAGAAAGGCACTTGTGCTCTGCTGCTCTTTATATCCTGACGGTTCAGAGGGGGCGGATTATTTCATTGCAAAGTTGCCCGATTCTGCTCTACACTGGATGAGATTCATTCACTCCCCTTGGACTTTTTGCATTCAAACAGCAGACTGGTTGGAAACAGTTTCTGGTGGGACATCTAACTCCAGACGCCACTAGCCACCTTCCAGGGACTCAGCAGTCGGCTCCCCATCTCCAGTCACTAATGTTCTGCTGATGCAGGTTTGGTTCTCACTTGAAAAGGGCCCTGTCCACGAACCACGGCGCTGACCAGCGCCTCCTTCCAAGTGTTGCGGGAACTAGCGCCACACTCGGGGTGCATGCCTGAGGAGAACTGGTTGCAAAGAGCTAATGGTGGAGGTCAGGGAGGGAACCCTTGGCCGGCCCCTTTCCTTCAGCGGGGTGGATTTAGAATGGTTTTGTGGCTGAATTTAAATCTATACCAACACCAATGAAATATTTCCATCAACCCACAATCGGTATGGCGAGCCAACGGAAAGCCAGTTATTTGCCCAGTACGAGCTAGAACGTCGATCTCTTTGGAGGTGGCAATTCCTCTATAACTGCCACTCATCTGCGCCTGCTGTGTAGTATATGCCGAGTCTAGGCCAATGCGTTGGGCAGACACACCTGGATACCCTCCCCCCTTACATTTGTATGTCACACGGAAAAGCTGCCAGCACTTCCCAGGTGGATCTCTTTCCTCCCACTGGCGAAGTGAGCAGCAGCAGAAAGGCCACCTGTGGTGCACGCTCAGCTTGGCTTGAGACAGGAGAGATGCCATCTCTGCGTGGCAATGGGTGAATTGCTGGGGCCTGACAGCTCACAGTTCCTGACTGAGCACAGTCATTATTACTGCAGTAAAATGCCGAATATAGCTCACACCAGCAACAATAAATCAACCCTCCCTGCAGCTCAGAGCTTGGTGTGACATACCCTGGGCTTCCCCCAGAATTAACTCTTTCTCCTCCATTTGCTTGTTATCACTCGGCAAATCCCTGTCTAGGATAATTACCGTCAATTGGTTATCAAATCCCATTGTACTTTCTCATGGGTTTTGAAACAATCTAGCAATGGCATTCAAAGGAAGACTGGATCATAGTCAACCACCAGTGCTAACCATCGGGATCAGCGGCAGGTCGTGCCTAATAAAATCAGTAGCAAACCACTACTCAGGCATGGTGTTTGAAGGCACTATGCTACATTAGATGCTTTCTTTTGGATGAAACATAGCATCTGGATCCTGACCATTTCTTGTCACTGAAGATCCCATAGCACATTTTGCAACAGTAAATGTGATGATTTTATCTACTTCTATGGCCCTGCATCACTACAGTATCTGAGCCCCTCACAATCTTCAATGCATTTATCCTCACACCCCCCTATAAGGCAGGGCACTGCTGTTATCTGCATTTTACAGATGGGGAAACTGAGGCATGGAATGGCTAAGCGACTTGCCCAAAGTCACAGAAAATCTGGCCAAGCAAAAAACTGAACCCAAGTCTCTGGTGACCGCCCTAACCCCCACACCATCCTTCCTCTGACTAGACCTGTCTCAGTTTCCCCCTGTGCTTTCAGATAGGCAGAAAATTCTCTTCTCGTGATGAACCATCTTGCACAGCTGCTGTGCACTTTTAAGCAAGTTCCACTTTTCCCACCCCAAAGGGTTTCTGCTTTTCAGTGGTGGGTGCAGGGAATCCCATCTATATCATTTGGTAAAATATTTTGGGATCCTTTGATCTGAAAGATGCCATACAAATGTACAGTGTGATGATGATTTATAAATGGGGAAGGGGGTTAGTTCACCTGTAGCTGAGAAAATCCTGCAGAACACCTTGAAAATCCTGGGATTCAGGAGTCAACTTCTTCTGCCTAGTGCATATCCTTTCCAGTCACTGCTAAACCTCACAGCCCAAACCAGGTCCGTTTATAAAGGGATACAGAGTAATCTGCATTGCCCACGGAGATTATCTGCTTTCCTCCAAAACCAGAATGTAAAGGCAACCGCGTACGCTAATCGTGAGAAGGCGGGTGGGAGAAAGATGTAAGAAAACCATTTTTCCCCCTGCGGGTCAGCTGGTGCTTTAGTGAGACAGGTACTTTATGATTAGATTTTTGTGAAATGCTAAACATCTGGAGCTCGGCATTACAAGGCAGCCTTTGTGCAGCTGGTAAATTATCTGCAATAAAACAGCACTTGTTTCTGAGAGCTTCAAGTAAAGTAAAAAGGGAGGGGTGGGGCGGGGGGAAGAAAGCAAATAGCTCAATTGCAAAAGTCAGACCTTTTCTGAATTCTCACAAATATGTTCCGTGGGTGAAGTCAGGTGACTCACTTCCGATGGATTAAAGGGACACTGTCCAAACTGGCTAGGCAAAAATACTGGCGTTACCTTTTTAGTCATTATTCACTACATTCTCTGTTTTTCCCCTTCAAAATGCACTGCTCTAGCTTTTTTTTAAACTAGATCAAGACAGGCAATCCAGTGCCCACGAGCGACTGTGCAATAACATCCCAGTGTGCCCCGCCTGCTGCCTACAAGCAACCCTACAATCAGAAGCCAATGCGCACAGCCCTGTGTTCGTGAGCAACCCTACATTAAAATGGAACGTAATGCAGTATATACATGCCCCTAACCCCGAATACACTCATGCGCTGAGAGTAACTCTATGCAGCGTCCCACTGAGCTCAACAGAACTACTCACATGTGTAAAATTAAGCATGTATCATAGAATCATAGAATCATAGAATCATAGAATCTCAGGGTTGGAAGGGACCTCAGGAGATCATCTAGTCCAACCCCCTGCTCAAAGCAGGACCAAACCCAACTAAATCAGCCCAGCCAGGGCTTTGTCAAGCCTGACCTTAAAAACCTCTAAGTCATGTGCTTAAGTATTTAGAGGCTTGACCATATACAGCACAATCGCCTTTCCTTTCTCACCACCTTCGTTCCAGTAGGAGCCGTGGATGCAAAAGGGATGCTGAGCCCATGATTTGAAAAGCACTTTAGGATCTTGGGGGCAGCAAGGTAAAAAATACTAATAAAATAATAATCATGCTAATGGCTGACGTGTCCCTAAGGAATCAATTGCATTTATCAGAATTACAAGTGAGATGTAAAACAAGCCAGGAGTTAACCACTGATTAGAAATATCACAGTGTGTAGAGTTTGGGCCAAACTGCCATCTTACAATTGATTAGGGGTTTGGAACGGGTCCCATATGAGGAGAGATTAAAGAGGTTAGGACTTTTCAGCTTAGAAAAGAGGAGACTAAGGGCTGGTCCACACTAGGGGCGGGATCGAACTAAGGTACTTCGACTTCAGCTACGCGAATAGCGTAGCTGAAGTCGAAGTACCTTAGTTCGAACTAACGCGACTTACCTCGCGTCCGCGCGGCGCCGCGATCGAAGTTCGCGGCTCCCACTTCGACTCCGGTAACTCCGCTCGCCCTGCAGGAGTACCGGAGTTCGAAGTAGCGCGTTCGGGGATCGATTTATCGCGTCCAGACAAGACGCGATAATTCGATCCCCGATACTTCGATGGCTACCCGCCGATTTCGGCGGGTAGTGTAGACGGGGCCTAAGGGGGGATATGATAGAGGTCTATAAAATCATGAGTGGTGTGGAGAAAGGGAATAGGGAAAAGTTATTTACTTGTTCCCATAATATAAGAACATGGGGCCACCAAATGAAATTAATTGGCAGCAGGTTTAAAACAAATAAAAGGAAGTTCTTCTTCACACAGCGCACAGTCAACCTGTGGAACTCCTTGCCTGAGGAGGTTGCGAAAGCTAGGACTATAACAGGGTTTAAAAGAGAACGAGATAAATTCATGGAGGTTAAGTCCATTAATGGCTATTAGCCACGATGGGTAAGGAATGGTGTCCCTAGCCTCTGTTTGTCAGAGGGTGGAGATGGATGGCAGGAGAGAGATCACTTGATCATTACCTGTTAGGTTCACTCCCTCTGGGACACCTGGCATTGGCCACTGTCGGCAGACAGGATGCTGGGCTGGATGGACCCCTGGTCTGACCCGGTACGGCCTTTCTTATGTTCTTATGTCCAAGCACTTTGATACTATGATAGGTTACAAATATTCCAAGCCTGCATGACTCCAAGTAATGTCTCTTGTTATTCCCACGGAGTGCGGGTGCCTTCAAATCCGCTGCAGTAGGAGGATGGCCTGCAAAACCCTTTAAGAGACTGGGTAGAGGCAGAGGTGTGGGTCTGCAGCACACTTCCCATTCCAGTATTTACCTTTTGAGTGACTGCATTCCTCGCCACACACAACAGACAAAGCCAAAACAGAGAGCGCTGATAGCGCAGTCGTAAAAAACAGTTCATCTGGAATTTCGGCAGGAAGTCAGCTTCAGCCCTGGAGTATTAGAAGAAGTAAACCACTACAGTATTCTTGCTGAAAGAATGCAAACTAATATGAGCCTTGTTTTTGTAGCCGACTCCCCAAGGCCAGACCCCAGCACCAGCAACTGCAGGATCAGGGCCATAGCGTGCATGATTTCCCTATGGGCATAGAATATAAGAACGGCCAGACTGGGTCAGACCAAAGGTCCATCTAGCCCAGTATCCTGTCTTCCGACAGTGGCCAATGCCAGGTGCCCCAGAGGGAGTGAACAGAACATGTAATCATCAAGTGATCCATTCCCTATTGCCCATTCCCAGCTTCTGGCAAACAGAGGCTAGGGACACCATCCCTGTCCATCCTGGCTAATAGCCATTGATGGATCTATCCTCCATGAATTTATCTAGTTCTTTTTTGATCCCTGTTATAGTCTTGGCCTTCACAACATCCTCTGGCAAGGAGTTCCACAGGTTGACTGCACAAAAATAGCACAAAAATTTACCCATGAAGCACGCATTAGAGTAACCGGGACTTTCAATCTAAAATGGCCGTGCCTTAATTTAGGCAGAGTGCTTAGGAAACACCAGACTCTCAAATAATAAATAGCATATCAAAAGTGACAGGATGTGAAAGTCCAATCACAGAGTTAGCTGTCTCCTCTGATGAGCCCAAACGTTAGCTACAGGCACCGTTATCAAGAGCCACTTCTTCCATGGCGCAGCGCCACGGATGGTCTCCTGGAGGAAAGGATGGTTCTCTTTCTAATCTGAAGTTTGCTCTGTTGGGATTCAGGGTAAAATATGGAGGGAGATAAAGATGGCAGGAGAGTGATCTTGTATAGGACAGGGATTCAGGACACCTGGGTTCTATTCCTGCTCAGCACCTCCAGCGTAGGCATAGTTTGACTTTATATTTGAGGGAAGCAGCTCCAGTCAGGCCAAGGGGGCTGGGCGTGCAGGAGCAAATTCTGTGTCTGCCTGAGGCTTGCAGTTTGGGGGGGGCTCTCCCCCAAATTACGCCCATGGCCTCCAATTGAGAACAATGGGCATGGGGGGAGAAGAATTCTCATGGGAGCTGCTGAATGCTTCTCACAATGTGGCCACTCCACGGAGATGTCTAAAAGGGAGCTAAGTTCTTGGCAATCTGTGGCAGAGCCAGGCACGGCATGCAGGTCTCAAGTCGCAGTTCAGGGCCTTCACCCCAAGACCAGCCTTCGTGTCTGTCTCTCTCTCTCTCTCTCCCGCTGAGTCTCTCCTAATGAAAAAACACATTCAGTATGTCATGTACAGGCTAGTCCCTGGGTCCTGGGCCTTGATTTCCATGCAGGGGGTGGATTTTTCTCTCTCTTACTCAGAGCTCAGGATTCCCCTTCGCTGGTATAGCGTGTAGGGTTTTGTCGCATCTGAATCCCACAAGGGTAAAAATTAAAACGACAAGAAAAGCAGTTCACAGACCTCAGCCACTTGTGTGAAAATCGCCTAAGGGGTTCCTACAATTGCAAGCCCCAGGAGGTTCCATACTTCAGAACCATAACCGAGGTAAGATGAAGTTTGGGCTGCAGTGTGACGAGAATGTGATACACCTGTCTCAGTCTTCAGGTAGCAGGCAGAGGCCTGCCCTTCCATTGTATCTACACCTCCCACAGCAGTTCCTATTGACTGGGAAGCCCAATCCGTCAGCGCCTGTCAGTGCCTCCAATACACACACACACAGAGCGCACCACACACAGGGCCCTAGGCCCTTTCTGATCAGCACTCCTCAACACGCAAGGTGTCAGTCAACTCAGGAGACAACGGAGGAGGCGACTGTCAGGCTTCACAACCAATCACGGGAAAGGGAGAGAACATTTAAAGAGGGGCCTTCTGAAAACACCACCCGGACATGTCACTTTAAAATCATTACGGGTGTTTGTACAGTATGTGTCTCGTTACCGCCCTGACCAAAACAAGCAACTGACAACAGAAAATCAAGGCACCGACAGAGCGCAGGTTCCAAGAGTAAATCCAGAGATGGTTTGCAGCATTCCGCAGAGAAATCATCGTATGCAGCCCATGATGTCAGATTTTACGCAGTGTATCAAAGATAATGCCATGCTCATGACAGCCCTGGGGACTGAAGCCCTTTATTATCATCCATAGACCACAGAGAGCCGAGTGCTGGAACTGCAAGACCCCCCAGTGTTGCCCAGCCCATGTTCCTCAGCTATTATTTATTTGTATTATGATAGCATCTAAGAGGTCTAAAGTCCTGGACCAGGACCACATTGTGGTAGGTGTTGTATAAACACAGAACAAAGAGACAGTCTCTGTCTCAGAAAGCTTACAATTTAAGTACAAGATAAGAACCAACAGATGGCTAGACAGGCCGACAAGGGAGTACAAGGAAACAATCAGACAATAGAGCAGAGACCCAATTCAGGCCTGGGTCTCTTCTGCCGAGATTGCCTCAGCGGGCCAGTTGGTGCCGGTTGCCTTGATGTGCGTTTGAGATGTGGATGCCTGTTCTCTAGGAGTACGACTGAGACCTGCAGCAATTATTGCACACAGAACACTGATTGGATGACAACAATTTTGGGTCTCTACTGACCCGGAGTTTCATTTTTTCCAACAGTTCAAAATTTGTTTGGGGCGGAGGAGAGGGGGAATCCAAATCCGTGTCTCGATCTTAATTATATAGCCAAGGGCCATCTTTCCATCTATATCAATAACTAAAGCTACAAGGACCCAACAGAAAACATCTCAGACACACACACTTTGCTTGGGAGGGGAATCATTTTCCTTTTCCTAGATGGAGTTTTGTGGGACAGGATTATCCACCCCTCGTTTTCAACTGACAAGAAACTTGGCTTGCCAACTCCAGGTGTTGCGGAACACAGGCGTGCAAGCTGCCAAACAGAACGAGTCAGTCCTTATGCAAAAAGGCTATACAAGGAGACATCAGCTTGGGTTACCTTCCAAGAGATTCCAAACCACAGACTCACGCTCCAACTTTACATCCAGCCAAGATGGATTTCAGTTTTCCATTTTATCAGCTTGTCATCTTGTCTAAATACACTGCACCTAACGCCATAAATTAAGAGACAGCTAAGCTCAGGAGTTGTGCATCTTTCCTTGGAAAAGCCTTCTTTGTTGCTTTTCTACAGTTGTTTTCATGAACATTCAGCAGGGTGGGAGATCACTCCAGATGTCAAGTCTTGAGTGCGATGTAGCATGTTGATATTACTCTCCCTTGAATCCAGCACACCACTGGCAAACATTTATCCAGTAGATGCCAAGCACTGAAAACACAGAGACTGAACTCTCCTCTCATCCACACAGACACTTCCCCCTTCTAGAATGAGGCCAGGACACAAAGATGCAATGAGGAAAGTGTGCAAAAAGCTTGCACCGCTATTCTCTCTTATTTCAGAGTAGCAGCCGTGTTAGTCTCTTATGCAGATCTTCTCTCATTAAACCAATAAATAAGAGGAATTCAGTCTCCACAGCCTGGCACCTCGCACAAGCACTGAAATCCAGTCAAACCGTACGTTGTAGTGTGAAAGGCAGAGTCAGTCAGAAGTGCAGGTGACTGATCCACTATCAGAGCCCCAATACAAACATGGTCTTTTTATTGACAGCAGAACCAAATAGACAGTGCCGGGTTATGTAGGGTTGGACTCCACACCCCCATTACAAGCAACCTGGAAGGGGAAACAATTCCCACAATGAACGAATGGCTTCCGCTCACCTTCCTTTTCTGAAGCTCCAGAGGCAATCTCAATGAGATTCACAGCGCTGGCCGTCCGACGTTTTGAAAATACGGGATTAGCTTTACAGACAGATATGCAGACATGGGGTAACGTTTTCAAAAGCATGTGGGTGCCTAAATCATTTCACAACATGGAACTTGGGCTCATAATTCACTTAGACACTTTGGAAAATGTTGCCCTGGGTCCCTCTCTATCCTGAGGAGCTTCCAATTCAGATAACAGAGGCTAGATTGTTCCCAGCTGCTCAGTCACTAGCCTCTGGCAAAGGGCGATTTGTCCTTGTGAATGGTATTTAGATCACCAGGCTGAATGAAACCAGGCTGCGAACACACATCAAGCGACCGGGCTCACCTTTATTACAGAATTAGGGCCCAACCTTGCTTCTGTTGAAGTCAGTGGTCAAACATCCCTTGGCTTCCATTCACAAAGGTGGCGATACACATAGCATCCTATCCATAGCCCACTGGAGTCAGTGGAAAGATTCCCATGGACTTCAACGGGCATTGGATCCAGCTCATAGTGAACTGCAGCTACCGAAGTCCTCTGGATGCCTTAGGAAAATATCTGTTCAGAGATGATTGTGCTTCTCCAACAGGCGCTCTGCATTTCCCCCGCCTGCACTCCTTTGTCACACAGGGTGCCTTGAGAATTCAAGGACCACTGTGCCAGACGAGTTCATCTGCTCCCATCACTCACATGCCCGGTCTGCTGGCCCTGCTCCATGACAGCGGAGGAGTGAGGATGCTCCTGCAGTGAGAATGCCATAACTAGGGCCCTACCACATTCACGGCCATGAAAAATGCATCATGGTCTGTGAAATCTGGTCTTCCCCCCGTGAATTACCCTATACTATACAGATTTCATGCGGGGAGCATTTCTCAAATTGTGGGTCCTGACCCAAAAGGGAGTTGCAGAGGGGCAGGGGTCGAAAGGTTATTTTAGGGGGGTCATGGTATTTCCACCCTTACTTCTGCGCTGCTGCCTTCAGAGCTGGGCAGCCAGAGAGCGGCAGCTACTGGCCAGGCGCCCAGCTCTGCAGGCAGCAGTGCAGAAGTAAGGGTGGCAATACCAGACCATGCCATCCTTACTGCTGCGCTGCTGCTGGCGGCGGCTCTGCCTTCAGCGCTGGGCTCCCGGCCAGCAGCCGCCGCTCTCCAGCTGCCCAGCTCTGAAGGCAGCGCCACCACCAGCAGCAGCACAAAAGGAAGGGTAGCAGTACCACAACCCCCCACTACAATAATCTTGTGACTCCCCCTCCCCCAACTCCTTTTGGGTCAGGACCCCTACACTTATAATGCCGAGACATTTTGGATTGAAATAGCTGAAATCATGAAATTAACGATTTTTAAAATCCTATGACCATGAAATTGACCAAAATGGACCCTGAATTTGGTAGGGCCCCAGCCATAACCAGAGGATTAGGGCCCAGGGCTAATGAGATGCACATGGTCTCCCCACAGGAGCAAGCCAGCTCCTTCTACAGAACCCGTCTTCCCTACTCCCCAAGAGTGACCCTCTCCACCCCCAAATATTTTACCCCTCTGTTGCCTTCAGGGGGACTTGGTGGCTGCTCTCTTCCAGCTATGCCCAGGCCACCTGGGGAACTAGCCCTCTGACATCCACGTGTGTCATACAGGGACCAGAGGGCAGACTTCTCCCCTGCTCTCCCCCTGCCCCCCAATAGGCAGAAAAGAAAAACACACACTTCCTTTCTGCCACTGGCAGCTCCAAGGCTAACCCCAGGGGCACATATCTCCACAAAGCTTCCAGAACCCAGGCTCTAGCAAAGACCGGACGGATGGGAGCGGGATATGGCCATCCAGCCCCTGAAAAGGAGGTTCCCCTGGGTGTGTGAGGCCAACCACACGAACAGCATTGCCCCAGGCCAGCGAGTGTTCATGGATCTGGGCTGACATTTGCCAGTTTAGCTGGGACTCGCCAGGACTTAGGACGTAGCTGGGTTCTAGCCGAGTATTTTGCCCAGATAATGTTGTCACTCCAGTTGGGGAGCGAGCAGAGTGTGAACTGGGTGAAGAGTCAAAGACTGGCTGGAGTCTTCTTTTCCTGGCAAGACGGAGCTCAAATGGGTGGGGGAAGGGGAAAGGGAGAGTGTCTCCTTTTCCACCCACCAGTGCTGCCTTTTTATAACAATTACAGAGGCCTTCAGGGCTTTCACACCCAGTCACCTGGGCGTCCTTGTGTTCTTAACAACTTAATTTGTTTAATGACTTGAGAGGCCCTCAGGCCCCCTCAAGCTTGTTGTCTGGAGACGGTTCCCTGGTCTCCGAAGGATTTTTAACAGCAGCACATAAAACCACAGCCAGAAAAATGATGGAGAGGTTTCAACACCACGAACAAGAGGAGTTTAGAAATTTCTCCCTCAAAGAACAGGGACCTTTCAAGCGCCAATGAAAGGAGAGGGACCTAATATTTATGCATGCGCTCTCATGGTGAAGGACCTCAAAAAGCTTTGTGGACTATATACCAACATGGATTGTTCATATGCCGCTAACAGGCAGCCACCTCTGGGGTGGAACGCAGCAGCTGTTTTACCATGCAGCACCACTCCATGACATTTAATGAACGACAGGGAAGAAGAAACGTGGAGAGAGCCCACTTTGTCCTTAAGATTCACCTCTTTCGGTGCCAGCTGAGAACGGGTAGGCCTGGGGCAACCTCGGAGTAGAGAGAATTGAAAAAAGGAATCTGTCTCTCATGGGAAATTCCAATATTTCAACCTCAGTTTTCATTCCAAATCAAGCTAAAAAGCTGTAAAAATTCGAACCATTCAGAATTAGAAATGTCGAAACGTTCTGTTCATGCTGGGTTGGGTCAATGTTAACCCACTCGAGCGCCTCCTAGGGGTCATGCGCTCACCTGCAGGCTGGGTTCCCCAGTGGAACTACATCTCCCAGGTTCGCACCACAGTCTTTCCCTCTGGCTGAGCTGCCGTGGTGCATCATGGGAGATACTGAACGGTTAAGTGACTTTCCTGAGGTAATGGCATATAAACGGCAAAGCTAGGAAAAGCTAGTTCCTCAGCATTAGAATTCATTACAGTCACCTTCCCCCCCGCCCCAGTTCTTTACAGCATACATTTTTCTTTATGGCCTAATCTTCCCTTGGCTCCTGAGGACAGCTTTATAGAGGGGAAATTCTGCCTCTGTTTTAGTGTAAGGAACACAGACCTGAGCTGTTTTCTTCCCTAATTTTTCATAAATGATTTTTGGAGAGAGGGGTGTTGGTTTTTGCTTTGGGCACAGTAAAACAATTGTGTAAGAAGATGGTGGGGAAGGTATCTGTCGGGCTTTGTAATCGTTTCACTGTTCATGTAAGAACATGAGAATGTAATATATGAGAGTGATTCAAACAACTCCTCCGTGTTATCCAGCGCCGGTAATATACAAGAGCTTTTCAGTTATTATTGGGGTTTTCTAAAGTTACATTAAAATGTTTCATTTATACTCGCTGTTTCCTGTTCTCTAATATCCCCCTGTAGAAATAGAAACCACGAGGACAAATGCCAGAAATCCCAATAGGGTATTCACCAAAATCGTACCCAGAATTCCCCCTCTTCCCTTCCAAGAAAGATGGCACCTTTCGCTGGCGAACCTTCCCACGAAAAGAAGCCATTCAGATATTCAGATACCCCAGTCAGAGCTGTGCGGCGAAGAGAAATTCCATTGCACTAAGGATTTCAAGATTTCAAAAACTGTCTTTGTTCCAATTCAGAATAAAATGCATAAATAAATAAATGAAATCAAAGTTCTGTGTAAAAGAAAATTCTGCAAAAAATTCATGTCAATTTGATGAAAATGTTTCGTTTTGATTCAGACTTTATTTCATACGATATTCTAATACATGACATGAAATGAAAAGCAATTCAAAACAAAAAGTAGTTTTGTTCTGCAAATGTCAAAACGGGACATTTCAACATTGTCAGAACACTCCCTTCCCCACCCACCGGAAATGAAATTTTGGCAAAAATCAACATGATTTCGAAGCATTTAGATTTCGACGGAACTGTGTTTTCCGACAGAAAACTGTTCTGACCAAGTGGTGCCCAACAGCTCTAACCATGGTATAAAAGGTCAATGGATCTCACTCACACACACCTTGCAAAAACATTCAACTAAGGACAGCAGCAGTGAGCAAAATCCTTCAGAAGGGCATTGCCCAGTAATGTCTGCAATGGCTCAGAGAGCAGGGCCGATGTGGTGCAATCTCACTGGCTTCTTTCTCTAGTACAGTCAAAGCCCAAGACAAACACCAGCAGGGTAGACTCAGTTCTTCACTGCTGCAAGGTGAGTGCAAGGTAACCAAGGGCCAAGGGCAGCTCAGCAGAGAGGGAGGTGAAGGGAGATCAGACGAGATCCTAACACTAAGGTCCTATCTGCACCGACATTAAGGCCTACATTTTCAGAAGGCCAATCTCCCTTGGCACCCACAATATTTGCACCTGGAAGGACACAAATATCATGCCTGCAGACAGGGAATCCGGAGCTCATCATTGCTGGAAATTTGAAGACCCCATGACACTTGACATCAGAACAAAGCTGCATCCTGAGCCAACAGCTCCCTTCCCTTCCAGCACGGCTCACTGACCTCCACTCCAGAAGTGGGCACATTTCTGTGGAGCAGTATGCAGAAGAGCATTGCAATGCACTCTGGGATGAAAAGCGCTAGAGAAACTGTGAGGGGATATCATCTCCCCCCCGCCAAAAGACTCAGAAATCTGCAATCAAGGAGCTGAACTGTACCTTTGCCCTTGCCTTAGGAGCCAGCATGTGTGTGAGAGAGTCTTGATTTTAATTGCAACCAAGTTGCCAAGTATAACAAAGTACCCATAAAAAGAATAGAAGTCATTTTGTGTTAAGGTTCTTTTTTCTCATAAAGGGGGGGGAGGGGAAGGAAGGGAGGTGAAATCAGTGTTTCTTTGTATGCGGTGACTCAGGTGCTACAATCTACCCTGGGTGCGCGTCCTGCATGCCCCAGTAATTTTTTGTGCTACGTTCTGTTTTATGGCATCAGCTATAATAATGGGATTATTGTTCAGTTGCGTGCAAAGCTCTCGCCCGGGGTTTCTGGTCCCCGCCCACTCCCTAGAAACCACAACTGTGTTCGGCTGCACCTTCTCTCCCCGTTCCTTCTCCCCCCCCCACCGCTTTGCAGGTAAACATTGGGCGTCCACACGCAATCCCTGCGAAAGGAGGCCCTGCCCCAGTTCTCACTCGCACACAGGCGGCCTTGGGCGATAGCATCGCCCCCAGCATTCCTGAACCCTGACTCAGCAATAAGCACCGTGAAGCAACGTGCTTTACCTGGCTCAGCTGACGCAGCCTCATTTGCTCTCTCCTCCCCCCCCCCCCCCCCCCCCCCCCCCCCCCCCCCCCCCCCCTCCCCCCCCCCCCCCCCCCCCCCCCCGCCATCACCCTTTCTTCCCTCTTGTGCCAGAACGGACAAGGACAGGAAGGAGAGCCATGCCTGCTGCAGACAGTGGAGGAAAGTCACCCAGGAGAGCGGTGTGAGGGGAGAGAGCTCAGGAACTCTGACCTCCGGCCTACAACTGGAGCTGGGAAGTAACACGTAGTCTCTTCCTAGGGCCGTGTGTCCTTTAGCACGACCCCGCGTCTCCCACCGCCTTCCAGGTCTCCTCAGAAACCAGACATTCAGCACACAACACATTCGCTTGCCCAGGTTTTCGGGCACCTAAAAGGAACGACTCCGCCCAGGGCCGGCTCCAGGCACCAGCTAAAGAATCAGGTGCTTCGGGCAGCCAATACCAAGGGGTGGCACTCCGGCCACTATTGGGGCGGCACGTCTGGGTCTTCGGCGGCAAGTCCCTCAGTCCCTCTCGGAGCGAAGGACCTGCCACCGAATTGCCGCCGAAGAGTGGAGCGGCGCGATTGCGCTGCCGCGGCTTTTTTTTTTCCCCCCGCTTGGGGCTGCAGAAAACCTGGAGCCGGCCCTGACTCCGCCAAAGTCAGAGACAGGGGCCGTAGCTGGCCACAGTTCAGAGGCAGATGCAGAAAGCTTCCCCAAAGCATGGATGGAAGTCTTTGCCCCGGTTCCATTTGATTTAGTTGGGGATTGGTCCTGCTTTGAGCAGGGGGTTGGACTAGATACCTCCTGAGCTCCCTTCCAACCCTGATCTTCTACGATTCATCTCTAGCAAAACACGGGCACAGCCGAGGCGGCACGCTGCAGGAGCTCAGGAGCCTGGATCTGTGAGTGCTTCACTGAAACCAAAACTGCATCTTCTGCTAACTACAGATCAGTGCCGGGAGCTGGACAGACAAGGAAGGAAGGAGACAGCTTCTGCCCCAGAGAGCTCACAGAGACGCAACAAGAAAACAGCATGGTCAACCCAAAGCATTCAAACGTCGTCAGTCAGCCCCTCCCACAAAAACTGTGAAATTGGCTTAAAAAACCCGAGAGGTTTTAAGAACAGGACATTTACCGTTTTTTTGCATTTACGTTTTTAGCCTTTAGGTCACATTTTCAAGCTGCTCTGCACAACCGGGAGAGCTAGAAACACACGGTGTTTCCAGCGTATTCACAGGACTCCAGGAATTTGAGGAAACACACCAAATACTGCAAGGCTCGCAATAAAATGGCGACTATTGGCAACAGAGGGGAAATGTGGCTTGAAGTTTCTTTGGGGTTTCAGGATTCTGCACTGCTCCAGGGACTGACACCCTGAGGGCTGCCCACAAGGTGTTCTGTAGCCCAGAGCCACCCCATAGAGCTATGCCCGGTTATCCTGCCCGTTCCTGCTCCTGACGCCTCCCTGCACATGTGCTTGCCATGTGGAGGGCGGGGCAGAGCCATCTTTCGCGGCCTGGCACATGTGCTGAGCTGGGAGAAATTCTTCCAGGCCAGAGCCAGGGGAGGGGAGAGCAGAATCCCCAAACAGAAGGAAACATGTGAGTGCAGAGGGGGTGGGTTGGAAGAAGGGAGTTTAGCTGAAAAGCAGACTCCTACGTTTGTCATTTGCCTACCCAATCCCGGGTGGTAGCGATCTGTAGTCACCACGGTACAAGTAGGCATTAAGGGAGACTTTAAAAGAGGCTACTGGGACAGTTTTATGAGTTTCCCCCCATGCTATTATGACAGGCATGGGGGGGAACGTGGAGGTGCTTGAGGGAGAAGCAGACAGGCTGTGATCAAGACTGCGTCACTGGCAGAACATTGGTGGGGTCGATGGCTCAATACATTAGATCTGTTAGGTCTTCATTTGAAATTGGACTGGAGGTCAAGAGAAGCAGGTTTTGTGTGCATGCGTTCTGCCACTCCTGGAGATGCCCTGGATGGTGAAAGTGCAGAGGTGGTTCAGGCTAGTGCAGCTCACACTTTCCCATGAGCCACCCCCTTGTCGGAAGCAAATTGCCAGTAGGCCACCAAATTGCCCTCTTGTCCCCAAAGCAGTCTGGCAGCCGGGCACATCTTGGTGCGTGAGAAACAGCTGCTTTCCTTTACACGGTCCCAGCCTGAAATAATCCCCTCAGTGACCTAATCCAGAGATAAACACATTTACAATGCAGAACACCTGAGCTATCAGCACTACCTCAATACATCACTTAGTCATAAACCCAGCATTGCTATTGTCTCGGGGCAGTAATTGTGTTTGCAGAGGAGTTTCCCAACGAGCTTGCAGGCTGTATGCCTACCAATTATTAACTCTTGGTACCCCATGAAGCGTCAATCACCATCCAAAAGGGAAATGTCTCTTTAGTTCGGCTTCTAAAAATAAGCACAGGTTAAACAAATAAATACCAACGCTTGCACTTCTCTAGCACCTTTCGTTCCGGATGTTCTCAACGGGCTACACAAATCCTACAGACTCTCTCTATGCCCATGCACGCACGCATTATATAATACCTATGAATGAGTCACTTTAACCACTGCTGAAATGCAGCCATATCTGAGGGGAACGTGGGAGCTGTTTAGCAGCACCCAGCAAGATTTAGGGATGGGACACCAAAGAGGGAATTTAGGAAGGGAGAATGTACTGGAAGATACCTGAATTCAGGGAATTTGGTCAGGATGTCAGGGGACAAATTCTGATCATAGTTACACTGATGTAAATGCACTAATTTAATTGCCTTCAGTGGAGTTACTATGGAGCTATATCAGTGTACCAGAGATAACTTGGCCTGGGGCACTGGTGCGTGGCACACGTACATTATTAATAGCTTGAGTGCAAACTGTTCCTCTGAATGTTTCCATCGAGTTTAAGGCCAAATGGGACCATTAGATCATCTGGGCTGACCTCCTGTATATCACAGGCCATTAATTTTTACCCAGATACTGCTATATTAAGCCCAAGGACTTCAGTTTGACTAAAGCATTTCAATCCTCAGGAGACCAAAGAGGGAAGAGAACAGGAGAGACCAAAATGCCACCAATGCCCGAGGCCCCTGAAATGATTGTTAATGTTGTCCATATAAGGAAATATGAACACCTGACAAGTTTTATCTTTATATTTGCTTTCCTTTCCCCACAAACCACTATACCGATTGTGATGTTTTTAGAAAAATGTTTCCTTTTACTGGGGAAAAAATGCATTAAAGCATCCCAAAGTCTAAAAGGTTAACCACGGCCAACTATTTTTGCATATGATTATAAAACCAAAAGCAGAGTAATCAGAATAAAAACCAATGGAGAAATCTGTATATCAGATTTAACTAATAAAGTTATAAAAATCTACACTGGATTCATCAACACATACTTATTCATAAAAACTTAAGATACTGCTGCAATGAAAGTCAATGGGAGTTTTGCCATAAACTTCAGCAGGAGCCAGCCCTTAATTTTTGAAAAGAGGACCACAAATTAGATCTATTTCCACAGTCAGAGGGCTGCCAAAACTACCAAATGTAAGAGAATCCCAACGTTTTCATTTTGTGATTGCACAGTATGTATTGGGAATAAAAGGGGGCAACAATCTGACTTACTACCTGGATACAGAAAACACAATGAGTTTTCTTTGTGAAACATTTTTTGAGGAGTAAGTGTTTCAGAGATATAAGTGAAAGGCTGACAAGCTAGAACTAATATCCATGAGGAATTGCAAGGGATTTAGATAGTTGTTTAGTTGAGAATATGAAAAACATCTAAGTCTCCTCTTCGTTAATATAGAATTGCAAACCCTAAATGTTATAAAATCATGAATCAGGCCCCCCAAAATCAGGAGCTTATTTTTAAAAAAATCAGGAGAATTTTTTAAAGGTAATAAATGTGGGGGATCTTTTTCTTAGTATCCCGAGGTCACATTTGCAAGCTTTTGTCTGCAACCATCAGTATTAGAAATTTACTTTATTTTTTTTTTAAATGAAGACCGAGATTCTCAGGTATTCATATGACTCCCGGATCTGAGGCTTTAAGCCCAAACATAAAACATTGCAAGACTAGCAATAAAATCACAAGAGTTGGCCACACTGTTACTAATAGCGTTTTTGCCTGCTACTAGTTTACTTCTTGCTTATAAAGGGGCTTGTTAGGTAAAGAGGAAAGCATAGTTGTTAGGAAATGTTTGCTTACAGTGGTTCTTCAACAGTCAACATTTATCAACAGTTTCTTTGGGAACTGATCCAACTGACTGATCTTCACTGAATCAATGGAAAGACATCCATTAATTTCAACGGGCTTTGGATCAAGTCCCTGTTGACCTTTCTCGAAGCGCAGAGAAATACTGCAGTGTCTTCAAGATACCAACGTGGAGTAAATGTTGATAACATGCTGGCCGTTTAAGGGGGACCACTGGAGTGGAAATGAGCAACCAGAATGCAATATATGAGAGATCAAGAGTAAGGAGTCTCTGACCCAGGAGAAATTGCAAGCATAAAAAAAATAAAAGATGCTTAATCCTTGATTTTTCAGAAAATCTGCCAGTGAGTTGCATGCACAATAACTCAGTGGGTACAAAAACTAACTGCTCACACTCTGAGAAATAATTCTCATTGGCACGAAACGCCGTGACTGCACATCTGACGGTAATTGTATGTTTTGTGGTTTCCTTTTGCTCCCATCACTCAATCCTTAATTGTGTGCCTAACCTGGCTGAAACGGAAATACCCTCTCCCCACAGTGGACAAGGCCTGTATGCTTACTCAACTCTCTTATATGCCATATGCCTCATTACGTAATTTGAGTGGTGCAGGGGCCTTGCATTGGCTTTCTGCAAAGTGGCAAATTCCATCCTCTTTCAATACCTGGCCCCTCTTGATTGTAATGGGCACTCAGATGTGTGTGCCAGGCTAAAGACAAGAAAGGACAATGAAGTGAGAGGATGATCCAGTGGTTAGGGTGTAATCTGGAACTTCGGAGACCCCGGGTCATTTCATGCGCTGCCACAGACTTTTGGCAAGACCCTAAGAATCAGATTTGGTATTTATTAGGGCTGTCAAGCGATTAAAAAAATGAATCACGATTAATGGCGCTGTTAAACAATAATACAATACTATTTATATAAATATTGTTTTCTGACATTTTCAAATATCTTGATTTAAATTACACCTCTACCTCGATATAACGCTGTCCTCGGGAGCCAAAAAATCTTACCGCGTTATAGGTGAAACTGCGTTATATTGAACTTGCTTTGATCCGACGGAGTGCACAGCCCCGCCCCCCCGGAGCGCTGCTTTACCGTGTTATATCCGAATTCGTGTTATATCGGGTGGCGTTATATCGAGGTAGCGGTGTACAACACAGAATACAAAGTGCACAGTGCTCACTTTATATTTATTTTTTGTTATAAATATTTGCACTGTGAAAACAAAAGAAATAGTATTTTTCAATTCACTTAATACAAGTACTGTAGTGCAATCTCTTTATCATGGAAGTTGAACTTACAAATGTAGAATTATGTACAAAAAATAACTGCATTGAAAAATAAAACAATGTAAAACTTTAGAGCCTACAAGTCCACCCAGTCCTACTTCTTGTTCAGCCAATCGCTCAGACAAACAAGTTTGTTTACATTTGCAGGAGATAATGCTGCCCCCTTCTTGTTTACAATGTCACCTGAAAGTGAGAACAGGCGTTCTCATGGCACTGTTATAGCCGGTGTTGCAAAATTACATGCCAGATGCGCTAAAGATTCATATGTCCCTTCATGCTTCAATCACCATTCCAGGGGACATGCATCCCTGCTGATGATGGGTTCTGCTCGATAACGATCCAAAGCAGTGCAGACCAACTCATGTTCATTTTTATAATCTGAGTCAGATGCCACCAGCAGAAGGTTGATTTTCTTTTTTGGTGGTTCGAGTTCTGTAGTTTCTGCATCAGAGTGTGGCTCTTTTAAGACTTCTGAAAGCATGCGCCACACCTCGTCCCTCTCAGATTTTGGGAGGCACTTCAGATTCTTAAACCTTGGGTCGAGTGCTGTATCTATTCTTAGAAAACTCACATTGGTACCTTCTTTGCGTTTTGTCAAATCTGCAGTGAAAGTGTTCTTAAAACGAACAACATGCTGGGTCATCATCCGAGACTGCTATAACATGAAGTATATGGCAGAATGCGGGTAAAACACAGAGCAGGAAACATACAATTCTCCCCCAAGGAGTTCAGTCACAAATGTAATTAACACATTACTTTTTAACAAGCGTCATCAGCATGGAAGCATGTCCTCTGGAATGGTGGCCAAAGCATGAAGGGGCATACAAATATTTAGCATATCTGGCATATAAATACCTTGCAACGCCAGCTACAAAAGTGCCATGCAAATGTCTGTTCTCACTTTCTGGTGAAACTGTAAATAAGAAGCAGGCAGCATTATCTCCCGTAAATGTAAATAAACTTGTTTCTCTTAGTGATTGGCTGAACAAGAAGTAGGACTGAGTGGACTTGTAGGCTCTAAAGTTTTACATTGTTTTGGTTTTGAGTGCAGTTATGTAACAAACAAAAAATCTACATTTGTAAGTTGCGCTTTCACGATAATGCGATTGCATTACAGTACTTGTATGAGGTGAATTGAAAAATACTATTTCTTTTGTTTATCATTTTTACAGTGCAAGTATTTGTAATAAAAAGAATATAAAGTGAGCACTGAACACTTTTATTCTGTGTTGTAACTGAAATCAATATATTTGAAAATGCAGAAAACCATCCAAAATATTTAATACATTTCAATTGGTATTCTATTGTTTAACAGTGCAAGTAAAACTGCGATTAATCGTGATTAATTTTTTTGAGTTAATCGCATGCGTTCACTGCGATTAATCGACAGCCCTAGTATTTAGATGACCAAAGATGCGATAGTCACAGAGTAAGATTTTCAAAAGCAAAACCCAGGCTTAGAATTCCCAATGACATCAATGGGAGTTAGGTACCTAGATGCTTTTGAAAATCTTGAGATGGCTATCTGCATCGTCAGACACCTAAACGTCTTTATATATCTGGCCCCGTCTCTCTGGGCCTCAGTTTCCCTTGTATAAAAATGGGATAATTGTACTCGCAAGTGTGTTCTGAGGGTAAATGCATTGAAGATTATGAGCTAGTTGGATGGTACAGAAATGAGCCTAAAATTAATACCTAAGACCGAATAACGTGAGATAATAGAGGCACCGTTCCTGCAAAGATTTCTGCATGTGCTTAATTTTATGCCCTATGATTAGTGTCATTGAGCTAATTAAAGTTAAGCACATGCATAAATCTTTGCAGCAACGAGGCCTAAATGTGTATCCTATAGCAGTGGGACATTCAACTGTAGCCTTTTTATTAAATGTCAGCTGACATAGCGCGTCTTCTCCAGGCAGAAATATTGTGTAACCCTGCAGCATTTGGCCTTATTTGTACTTAACTAGGGCACTGAGTGGGCGTAAGTATTTATTAACGAAGTTCTTTTGGGGTTAGCATGTGTTTGGAGGATGTTCATGTGCATGTTGCACAAGACATTACATGTACAGCAAAGCTGAGATACTTTCTGCCTTGAATGTATAAAAAACCAAAGCAATAAAGGAAGCTAACCTCATTTCCACCCCATGCACTCTCCAAATGTTCCACCACCAAGACTGGCAAAGATCTTAAGTCTAACTACTCATATAAGTGAAGCTGGCACTTACAAAGGTCCCATTAAGGTTGACGAGATCCATGTTTATTTTGTGTAAGGAAAACAAGAACATTTCCCTTTGCCCTGTGCCATTCATTTCAGGATCTTACCGAATTTTGCAAACCCTTAATTAGCCCTCTCCACACTCTTTTTTTTTTTTTTGTAAAACAGTTTATTAAGAGATCCCACAACAAGCCTCGTAAGCGCAGGCGGAGAGTCCATTTCCGAGGTCCACAGGACAGGTAAAGAACAGACATCGATGGTGGGAACTTCCCCACATGTGTGCCTCAATCTTCTTTTGGTGGGATCACCTCCAGGGTCTAGAACAGAGATCACCACTCCATCCTTGGCCTCTGCCAAGACTGCCAACCAAACTGCCAATTAATACCCCTTGGGATGGCGGACTTTGTTGTATGGATACCAAAGAGGACATCCTGATTCCACTGAAGTCCATGGCAAAAAACTCTCTTTCACCTCAATTGGGGCCAGGATTTCACCCCTACTCTCTAGGACACTTCTTTTTATTATTTCTCCAAAGCCTCAGGAGCTGACAAGTGTCAGATGCAGGACTTGATGGATCAATGATCTGATCTGGCATGGCAAATCCAACGAACAGTGAACTCCCTGCAGTATGAATCTAGATATTGATGCCAGCTGATAGGACTTCTCTTTGAAGAGGTTAGTCTTTGGTGATGGGGGGAGGGGAAAAGGTGGTGTTTGTTGCAGCATCAAGTGCGTTATTTTTGGACTGTCTCAGAATAAAGACCTCAGGCAAACCAGAAAGAATCGAATTAAGAGGAAGGAATGTAATAAAATGCAGGGAGGAGAAGAAAAGGGAAGGATCGACTGCAGCAAAATAAGTCAGCAAAGACTCTGAATTTCCCATTTATTGAAACTAATCACAGTTAAAAGGTCAGGTCCACTGGCAACCAGCATTTTTATATTATTCAGAACGGCATACAAATAAATACAGACAAAATCCAGCCAACGAACTGAACCGAACCACAATTCCATGGTTTTAACGTAGTTCATTAGTGCCTAGTCCTCTTGGCTGCATTCCTACAGCCTCTCTAGGAGGATCTATTTATCGTTTACTGGGAGACTGTCTCTGGCATACATGGCCCATGACTCTCAAGAGTGAATCTCTGTGGCATACATATTACAAACATAAGCCTGGAGGGCTTGAGCTGCCTAGATAGCAGCCAGGCAATCCAGCTATTTACTGTGCCAGCCCAAGTGTCTAATCAAACCCCACTTTGATGGGGGAGAACAGCCTGCCTAGAAAGTGAACCGGGATGTGTGTTCTCCGCCATTATCTTGACTTCTGCTTTTCATTATTCAGCTTAGTATGAAACAGTCAAATTCCATCATGCTCATTGTGTGAGTGCGTGTCCGTCTAAGAGGAGCAGGGCTTGCTCCTGATCTGTTAAAACAAGCGACTCAGCATGTTCGGGAACCATTGTTAGCCAAACACACACTTGGAAAGTGGGAGAAAAAACGCCAAGGTGGTGCATTGCGGAGTGTCCGTGTTGGGCAATGAATTAATCGGATGAGTGCTGGGGAAAATGAGAGTTGTCATGAGGACCAGATTTATCCTTCAAAAGCTAACATGGACTGCTTCACCGGGGGACCACACTAACAGGCCAGCTTCCAGGAAGAGCATAAATCAACACTTCACGGAGATTTTCACTCTGATTTAAAACAGCAACCATAACACAGCAATTTATGAAGCAAAACCATAGGCCCAAGCGGATAATGAATCCTGCTATACAACAGAATCACGTCGCACCTTACGAACAAGTCTGTATAACCACAGCTTGCATCCTAAACGATTGCACATTAGAAAACAGATGTCTTCTTTCAATTTTTTGAAGAGGCAAAGAATTTCCCATTGGACTATACTGGAGTAAGGCCCCATTAAGAAGACATATCCAGCAGGGAAAACTGGTATCTTCTCAGCTTCTATATCTTGATATGATTCTCACAAGGTTTCTTTTTTTGTTGGTTCAGATTACTCGTATCCATCAAAATAGCTGATGCCACTGAAAATTTCTCAAGCCCCAGCAGTATGTATTAGACATCCTGCTACACACCTATTTGTGAAGGTTCCCATCTTAGTGCTGGCACTTCCATACTTCCAAGAGAGAGTTCAGAAGTTCAGACACTACACAAACTTACCCATCAATTGTTCTTCTATTTAATCAGGAGCCTCTTTAGACATTTGACTGTGACTCTCTTACTGCATACAGAACAAGTATGGTCAAAACCAAAAGGGCTTTGACCATTACGGAAATGCCCGAAAATCGGAGGAAAAGTAAACCACAAACTTCAGCCTGGCTGATATATGTCTTATCGATGACCCAGTTGAGAAGAGAAAGAATTTGGTGGCAAAGGAAACCCAGGACCTGCAAGGAGCCACCAATTTTTGTGCTTTGAAAACAATCAACGTTATGTTACAGCAAAATATATATATATAATCATAGATAATCAACACCAAACCTAATCAATATATATATAAAAAAAAAAAATCTAGAAGAAGAAAAGTTTCCAGTTCCAACTGCTGCCATGCAAATTGCTCGGATGTCATCTCCCGTTGGCCAACAGCAAATCCGCCCTTATCCAAGTCCAACATCCAGGGACATCATCACCACAAACCCTAAGATCGAGGTCCAGGAAGCCAGCTTCCCATTGCCACTGCAAGGAGGAAAGGAGAGAGAGTGAGCGCCTATGTTTCAGAATGTCCTTTCAGGCTGACAGCAGAGTTGTCTTTACTTCTCACCTGTGAAAAGAAGGGAATCTTCCAAAATCCTCTTTATTCCCCCCATCTCTTTGAAGGCCTTACATCATGCTGGCCCTTCCCTCCAGTCAAAATAAGACTCACCCAAACTGTTCCTTTGGGAGATAGAGTCAAGGGTGCTTCCCTTCCACTCCTCTGCCCCTGAGAGCTCTCGCACCCCAGCAACTCAGCTTAAGCTCTCTCTGCCACTGAACCACCTCTGAGAGACTGGCTGAGCCATCTTGGGGATTTAGACATGCAATTCCATTCAAGTGAATGGGGGACATGTCTGACTCTCCTAGATGGCTTTGAGAATCTTAACCACAGATCTCAAATGCAATTTTCTCCTCTAAAGTCTCACTGAGGCAATAAACGGAGTCAGGGAGGGACAGACTCATTCTTTCCTGCATTATTTACACATAGTTCCTAAGCTAAAGGTGGGGAGCTGACACCCCTTATAGCTAGTAGCTTGACAGCTGTAATCATTGCTATGGATTGGTTAAGTATTGTGCACCTCCCACTGTATTTTCTTGTTACCACATCTCTCCCATCCCCACCCTATTTGTTTCTCTCACCCACCTGTTGTCTTTTAGACTGTAAATTCTTCAGGGCCAGGACAGTCCTTCCTAGTATTTTCATACAGCACTTAGAACAATGGGGTCCAACCAGGTTTGGGCCCAGTGTTATTACAATATAACGGTTCAGTGATAACAGTTTCAAGCCACATGCATTGAGGGACAGCTCCAAAAGAGCCGTCCCTACTACATCTCACACCAGTTCAGTGACTTGCAACCTGATAATTCCTTCAGCAAAGCAAAGGCATTAAAAAAAATAACTCTTTTCCAAGAACATTCACAGTCTGAAACGACAGCAGCAGCAGAAGTCTGCCCATCTTGAGCAAAAATAAGGAGAGTGGTCAACCGCCTTACAGTTCATTATGGCTTTGCATCCTGTTGCTTGTTGGAAACGGGCTTTCACACGTGTTGTGCCACATGGTATAGGCCAGGGTGTGGATGGAACCAGTTGTTAAGAACACATCTCTGAGGTGTGGCCATTGTTAGCAAATGGCTGAAAGGCTATTAACAGTGCTAGCTTGTCAAGTGGCGTGTGCCCTCTCAATGCAAGTGCTCCGTGGTCCTCATGGATCAGACCCCAAAGAGTTCCTTGGCGCCACAACATTTCCTTCCAGGGGACGAGGAAGGAAAGAGAATATAGTCCCAAGCAAAGGCCAGCCAATGAACATGGCTTCAGGGTGTTGGCAGCTAGGGTGCAGAGCAATTTCCCTCACCTGGTTTGTGCTTCTGGGATGATGTCATCCATGACCACATAGACCATAGCACCGGCAGCAAAGCCCAAAGCATAGGGGAGGAGGGGTTCTGCCAGCACCACGGCAAAGGCACCGAAGACACCAGCTAAAGGCTCCACCATGCCACTAAGCTGTCCGTACCTGTAAGAGAACCAAGATCAAAAGCCCTGAAGGGACACAGGAAATCCTTCCTTTACCCCTTTTTGTACCCGACAGAGTGACGGTGTTTGTTGGACTCCCAGGGCCCACTCGGGACATGGCTACGTCCCATTAAATGGATCTATGAAGTCTGTAAATGCAGAATGCACCTGGTTAGCATTCGGCTGCCCTGCTTTTGAGAGTGCGGCGGATGCAAACCTGCTTTCCCACCCCCGCACCAGTGTGAAGAAAGAGATGTTTACCAGCCCTTGCAAAACAAACGAGAGCATCTGAGCCCTTCCTGAGCAAACACAGCAGAAGACAGGTCCCCTTCTTTAATCTGGAAGGTGACGAAAGGCTGCAGGCAGACTTGGGAACACCTGGTTCCATGCAGGCAAACAATCCTCTAGTTTTCCCCCCTAATGGGTCTCTCCTCCCCGCCCCAGTTTATGGCTACCCTCCACACAGGGGGCCCTGTGAATCAGCTAAGCACTGGTCCACTGCTGAAGGACGTCTGGAGTGGGGATCCCTTCAGAACACGTCCATTTTCCCTCTTTGGGTCCTATCTGTGCTACAAGGTTTTGCTGACTGTGTAGCCAGTTGGTGGCATGGCTCTAAACACAGTGCGATGACTAATGTTCTGTCCTTAGCTGTGGACGCTAACCATGTGTTGCCTTTGCTGGTAGCCTAGATTGTCCTCCAACACCCTGGTTTCTTTGCAGCCCTCCTAACCATGCCAGTCTAATTCCTTCCTCCCAGCTCTCTGTCTGGTCAGACATCCCAGAATGCACTACCCCGTGCCACTCATGCTGATGTCCTTCAGGTGTTGTCCTCTGTTGTGACACTAAGGGGATAGCTGCCTAGAATTTCCCAGAATGCACTGAGATGAACACAATTGGGCAGCGGGATAGGGTGGCTGCACAAACATGGGCAACATATGGGAGCGGTGTGAATAACCGTGTTTGGCACGAGCTGATCAGATAAGAGCATCAAAAACTGGTTAGAGAAAACATGGTTGTATTTTTAGCATTGCCAGGCCTTAAAGCAGGCCAGAAAGGATTGCCCTGCCGTGCCGGACAGTGAAGGGAAGGTAACTTTAAGGTCAGAAGTTAAATTTCTGTAAATGTGTTGAAGCAACAAAGGAAATTAGAGTTGTGGCATAGGCTCTGGCCTTGGTGGACCCATCTGTATCCTTCTCTGAATGGCCTTAGAAATGTGATGCAGGAGAGCAGACACCAGGGGGTCCGCCCACAGGAGAGGTGACTCTGCAGGCAGCAGAAACACGATTTAAGCATCACGCTCTCTTTTGTTCATCTATTTTATCTTCATCTGGCCCACGGATTCCACCCCATCACAAGACACTTGCAACCACTGCTACCGAGGATCACAGTTCAAACCTGGCCCATTCTACAGCGGCGGTGCGGCCGCATGAGACAGAACAGACTAGCGGTTGTTTTCCTTCTACGAAGTTGGAACGAATGTGAGCTGCACCAGTGGCTTGCCCCACAACGTCTGATCACTGCGAAAACATCAGCTGCTGAACGTAGTCACGCCGGACCAGCATGATCCTGTCTCCTGCACTGCTCCCAGTACACAAAGGCTGGAGAAAGCTTCAAAACGGAACAGCTTTTCCCCAAACACAGCCAAGCCCCTGCTAAGTCCTGAATCGGCGCTAGCAACAAGGCAGTGCATAGAAAGCAGCGCGTTATTGGCAACCATGCAGCAACAGCAGCTGGGAAATGGCTTGACGGACACGTTTCAAAGCCTGAAGAACGTTTTAGGAGGAGCACTACTTACCAAAATGCTCTCCATGTTGAAAATCCGGCTCCACGCAAAGGAAGGCTGACAGCAAGGCCTTCTGGGAAATTCTGAATTCCAATCCCAACTGCTAAGTTCCTACCAAAATAAAGGCAAAACGTGTTATATATCATTCCTCTGGGAGGAGAAGGGCAGAGCAGGATAGGCCTTAAAAAAAAAGTTATTAAGTACGTCTCAAGTTTTATCTTCAAAGTGCTCCACGTCCATCCGTCAACCCCTGGAAGCAATGGAGAAAGAGATGAAAAGATTTGCCCAAGGACACAACCAGACAGTCAAAACCCAAGACTTTCGAACTCTCAGCCTTGTGCTCCGAACCCTTGATCAGACCTGGCTGTTGAACAGGGAGGGCCCTGAGTTGTTCATGAGTGACCCACTGACTAATTAAGGAATGGCAAAGATGCGGGGGCTGAGAGGGGGGGGCTCAAGGGAGTCCCTGGGGGAGAGGCGGAGCCACAAGGATTTGGTTTATGTTGTGGGAAGTTAACAAAGGTGGAGAAAGAAAGGTAAGGCGCAAAGGAGCCCCATGAAGTACAAATATAGTCTCCCTGACTGCTCCACTTTGCAAGCCACTTTGAACTGCCTATTCAGACAACTTTCAGAGTAGCAGCCGTGTTAGTCTGTATCTGCAAAAAGAACAGCTAAAACCCACTTCATCAGATGCACAGAATGGAACATATAGTAAGAAGATATATATACATACAGAGAACATGAAAAAGTGGAAGTAGCCATACCAACTGTAAGAGGCTAATTAATTAAGATGAGCTATTATCAGCAGGAGAAAAAAAACGTTTGTAGTGATAATCAAGATGGTCCATTTTAAACAGTTGACAAGAAGGTGTGAGGATACTTAACATGGGGAAATAGATTCAATATGTGTAATGACCCAGCCACTCCCAGTCTCTATTCAAACCCAAGTTAATGGTATCTAGTTTGCATATTAATTCAAGCTCAGCAGTTTCTCGTTGGAGTCTGTTTTTGAAGCTTTTCTGTTGCAAAATTGCCACCTTTAAGTCTGTTACTGAGTGACCAGAGAGGTTGAAGTGTTCTACTGGTTTTTAAATGTTTGAATGTTATGATTCTTGATGTCAGATTTGTGTCCATTTATTCTTTTGCGTAGAGACAACTGTCCTTCCAATACACAGGGTATTCTGGGAGATCGGACAGCCAAGGTAGAACAGCCCTGGGATCCAGGGACCAGTTGTGGACCATCCCAGTTACCACCAAAATGGATTTCCCACTCCTCCCAGCTGGTGCCATACGAGGAGGAATGAAAGGATACACTGGGCTACCTCTGCGGATGTGAACAGGGATCCCCATAAGTCTTCAGAGGCAGCCCTGTTTTGCTAGCTCTCCGAAAGGGGCCACTTTCCTCCTCTCTGAGATGCTTCTGCTGTTATGGGAGGTTGCATCAAACAAGCTCCGGTTTCAGCCTACATCAGATAATGCAGAGGTTAATCCCTCTCATTTACTGTTCATCTCCCCCATTGTCTGCACGGTTGCACAGACACTCCATTGTTTGCTTTCATCCCCTCCTGCACTAGCTGTAGGGTCGTGTGTTTTTAACCTACAGGCTTTAAAAAAAAATATATATATATAACTTTAAAGAAACCCTGATCAAATTCAGAGCCTGGCTCACCCAGAGGGGAGAAGCATGCTGCACTAGAATGGTTGCAGCATCCACCCCCAAACGAGAATTTGGCCACTGATGCTCTAGTACCCTAGATGCACTATCCTGCAGCTGAGATGCTAAACAATGGCCGAGGCACAGCCTGCAGGCGGTCGGATGAAACAGAACTGGCATCTGAGTCTGCAACTCACCATGTAGGTTTCAGGAGTCACGTGTTAGCAGCTGTGGTTCCAGACCTGCAATTGCCTCAGGGCTGCTGCTTTCACCCCTATCCCGGCCCCGCTTTTCCGTTCCACTCCTTGCTGTTCTGGAGACAGCCCCGCTCAACTTCAGCCGTGGGAGCAGGTGATCCTGCTTGGATAATAAGGTGCCCAAAGCGCAGCACCGGGGAATCAACACTGAGAGACAGGCACAGACAGGTGGATGAGTTACATTCTGGTACCCACTCTGTCCTGGGTGGCCGCAGAAGTGAACACTCCCAGCTTCCCCGCTGCTCCAGCGTCTAGTAGTGAACACCGGCAGGAAAGCATCCTGTTCAGCCCCGGTGGCTGGCTCCTAACGACTGAGCTAGAGGGGAAAGTGATTGTGGTTTTGCTTGTTGGCCTCTGATTTCATGACAGCACTACCCGCAGCCCTTCATTTGCAAGGAGGCAGGATTTTGAAGCTCACAAGCAGGCTGGCTTGCGTGGGGAGAAGCTGTTCTGATGGCTAGGCATTGAGGAAAGGATCCCACAGTGTCGGGCGTAGACAAGCATTTCGAAATGCAAACATGCTCCTTCCTAGGCCACCCTCAGCAGCTACCAGCTAGCATGGCAATGAGGACAGCAGGCGCCCCATTTGGAGCACAGGGCACATGGATGGGGGGTGGGAGAGAGGCTGGGAAGGGGGACGAGAGCACTTGGTAATAAAGAATCAGCCTATGTGGAGCCCAGCTTTGACAAGTGGGGAAAAAAAGAAGCTTTATAATGAGGGTGATTAGCATTACAGGGGAAGAAGAGGCAAACTCTCAGGACTCCATTAATGTACATAGCCCCATTTGTGTCTTCTTGGACTTTTACCGCTGTAGGACACAGGAAAGCAAGGGCAGGGTTGGGTGGGTGGGGGGGGTTGGGTGGGGGGGGTTCTCCTCTCCTGAGGTTATTGTAGATTCACTGTAGGTTTCAACGGCGGAGACGCACGTCTGCTGATGGCAGAACAGAACCGATCCAGTACCAGAGACCAGCCCTACACGCGGTGCCAAGCCAGGCTGGGGTGTGTTACCACACCTGTCAAGCCAACCGAAAACACCCTCCTCCGAGGGAATGAACGCAGCAGCCCTGACAGCACAGCCAGAAGGGTGGGGCTGAGCCCACCTTCAATAGAAATGGCTCTGGGCAAAGCTACCAGACAGTAGCTAAGGATTTTGGGGCGGGAGAGGGGAAATTAGCTGCTTCTAGACCTGCAGAGAATTCACCTCACGGCGTTAATCAACCAACCAGAATAAAGAGTCACTGATAGCACACACTTCGCCCTCCTCCCGCACCTCCCACTGCAGCGTCTCAAAACACGTCACCACACTGAGCACCCCCGGCCCTGTGAAATAAGGGTGCATTCATCCTTACTTTGCAGAAGGGGACACAGGTACACAGAGAAATGACTCACCCAGGATCTCTCCACTAGTCAGACTCCCACATTGCTACGCTACATTTATTTTTATCTTAAGTACTTCTAGAGCTTACGTTATCATAATATCTGAGCCGCCACATTATTTAATGAGCTCATCCTCAACATCCCTGTGAGGGACGGCAGGGCTATCATCCCTATTTTCTAGGGAGCGACGGAGGCAGAGAGGCAAAGTGACTTGCCCAAGGTCACAGCGGATATCTGTGGCAAATCAGGATCTGAGCCCAGCTCTCTCCAGTCCCAGGCCAGCACCCTAACCGCTGGATCACCCTGCCTCTTCACTAAACCATACTCCTGCAATTGACACTTCTGCCACTTCTGACAGCAGCCGGCCATGTCAACAGCACCTTGCATGCAAAGAGAGGCCCCTACACAGTGCAACCGGCCTGTGCGTTGGACATTTCCACGCAAGTGAAGGGCAATGGCGGCCTCTCTCTTAGGGGGAGGGTAAAGTTGAAAGACAGCCAGTTCATTCACTCCTAAAACAGCACAGAAGATGGTGGTTTTTGACAGAGGATGGGGAGTCAGAACTCCTTGGTTCAATTCCTGGCTTTGACACTTGGTCGGATTTAACCTCGTGCTGCCTCAGTTTCCCCTCTCTGTAAAGCGGGTCAAATGACACCCACCTCCCTCCCTCACAAGGTTTGTTAGCGTGGAATTCTGAGCACCTCAGATCAAACGAGGGAAGTGTATTCAGAGAGCAAAGATTCCTCACTAGGACGTGAGCTGAGGTGTAAACTGAACACATGCAAGTCGTGGGTGACGGCTGGGAGGCAGGGTTTACCGCAGTGTTAGCCTGCTGATAGTGGCGATGGGTGGAATACATCCTCCTTTGGAGTCTGATCCTAAGAGATTCTGAGCACAGCTCTCACAAACATCCCAAACGTGAGGCAGCTGAGAGACAGAGAAATCAACTGACTTCCTCAAGATCTCTCAGTAATAATAGCAGCGGTGAGAGCTCAGCAGCTCTCACCCCCAGTACTCCTAGCGGACACATGGGCTTTGAAATCTAGTTAAGGATTATGGGTAAGGTTTGCAGAACTGCCTACGTGACTTTGGAGCCTGTGACCCATTTTACAAAGTGACTTTGTGCCTGTGTCCTATTGACTTTCAGGGAGACACCAAGTGCTTTTAGTGCACGATAGCAGGATGCACATGGCCAGTTTGTGCCAGCAGGTTGGTGCACTGTAGATTTATGCCCCGGCTTGCTGTGCACTAGCTGGTCATGTAAACAAATCCCTAGTGCGTATGTCACTTTTGAAAATCTTGCCCTACATCTTATGCATAAAGGGAGAAGGGAGCTCAGAAACCAGGGAGATGAGCAAGGCATAAGAACCTAAATAGAGCCCGCTTGCACTTTTTCAAGGAAGAGCCAACCAACACCCCGAACACAACCAAGTGCTCCTATGACCTAAGACCCCTTTTGCAAACATTTAAGGATCCCAGCCTGCTTGAGAAATGTCTTGTCCTCCCAAGCAAGCGGGGGATTTCTATCCTTGACTCAGGGCACGCGAGGCGCTAGAAATGCCCTGTGTTTTAACAGTACCAGAGTTAGTTGTGCAGGCATCTAAGAATGGAAGGTTGCCACATCGCAGCAAATTGTGAGCCAGGAATTAGGCTTAGATGCTCCAGGTAGACATGCTGACTAGGTCGTTCTTCCCAAAGTCGTCCACCACGGTGCCAGAACCTCTTCATTAGGCTCAGGAATCTGGGAGGACTCACTCAGAGAAAACCCTGGTCCACCATCCTAGGGACCCTCACAGATGCAGGAAATAACAACTGGGGTTGAGTCTCACCACTCCCCCCAAATTCCCCAGGATAGCCTCATGTTCCCACCGGTCCATCCAATGTCCTGCACGTTCCTCTGTGGATTTGTCATTGGTGCAGCGTAGGGACCTTCTGAAAAATAACTAAAACTGGAAATCAGATTTCCGTATTTAAAGAGGGAGGATGGATTTTTTTAAGCACTGTTAATACAGTAGCTGTGGTTTGGTGCCCAGTCACTTTTGCATCCCAGTTTTAAAACCACTGACAGCTCACAGAGCAGCCCCTTTAGATGCCCCCCCAACCAGGAACTGTCAAGGGACAATAAATAAAAATAGACCTATTTAAACAAACCCCAGAGGTACTGCAAAGTAAACAAATAAACCTGTCAGGCATGTCCAGGAGGAGGGAAGAAGAATCAACCAGGATGGAGCCTTGGTTTGCATTAAGCATCTGAGAGTTTCAGGATAGCTTCAGATGCACGCTGCCTCCCCTGCCACATTGGTTACATAAAAATCTTGGCATGGCTGTGCCGAGATGGCTGCTACAAAACCGTGGGCTCACGTGCACCATTATCTACCTATTAGATCTCAATTTGACAAGTCTGGGAACACTATTTTCACCCCTTTGCAATCTCTTTCATGTGAGGTTTCCACCAACTACCCATGAAAAGGAAACAAAAGCTTCACTTATTTCCCCCCCACACACACATTTGACAATTGGGTTTGATGCTCACGAACACAAGGAACTAAGTACCCTGGAGGGCATAGTCTGGAGAAAGGTTGTGCAAGCTTTTCTCCTTCTGCAGCTCTGCCAAGAAGCCTCAATGCTGCCCTGCAGTAACCTCCTCCACCCATACTCTGCCATCACACCCTCTCACCTGCAATGCTGGGACCTCATTCAGCTCTGCAATGCAGCTCAGTCCTAATCCGCAGCACCTTCTGCTGAGCCAGTCTAGAACCCCGGCACCCTTATGTTTCTACCGATGTGCCTCAGGCTTGATCTCGACCAGAGCTCGCGTATTTCAGTTCTGCTTCCTTCCCTCTCCCCCATACAATTCTGAATTTAGCAATCCAGGCTGCAAACCAAAGGCAGAACTCACTAGTGAGCACCAACACATCGGGCACATTGGTTTTTTGTTTTGCATTTTCTTTCCCCCTCTGGAAAAATGACAAATTCACCTTTTTTGCCTACGGTCGGTGGGGAGGTAAGAAATCAGTGTATTTGCTATGAAAACCAGCATTGACCATTGGGAATTTCCCCTGGGTGAAACATACTATTGAATTTCTACAACAGCTTTCATGGGAGGACATTGCAAGTTTCACCAGCATCCATTCATTTAGCTCCACAGCACAGCAGCGAGGCTGAGATGCTCGGCATGATCTGAGCTGTTATACAGGTGGAGAAGCCGACTTGCCCAACTAGAAAGCACACCGGGACGAAGCGGGCCTGTCTCTCCCTGGTGTGCGTAAGCAGATGAAAGTCTACTGCAGATGCCAACTAGCAGAGTAACTCCTTTTGCAACAATGGCAGAGGTTGATAGCACTGCAAGTCCCAGGCTCAAGCCTTGATACACCTCTACCCCGATATAACGCTGTCCTCAGGAGCCAAAAACTCTTACCGCGTTATAGGTGAAACCGCGTTATATCGACCTTGCTTTGATCCGCCGGAGCGCGCAGCCCCGTCCCCCCCCAAGCACTGCGTTACCGCGTTAGATCCGAATTCGTGTTCTATCGGGTCGCGTTCTATCGGGGTAGAGGTGTATGTATTATAATTGTTACTAGTGGTTTTAAAGTAGTGTGCAGAGGCCGGGCACTGTTGTGCGTGGTGCTGCGCAAACAGCTAACGGACACTATGATACTTGCCCTAAAGAACTTACAACCCGAGTGTAAGACTAAAAACAACACGTTGAGAGAGCACAAGAAACAGTGAGAGGATCCCGACCACAGCGCACCAGCTGCCAAACCGCTGTCAAACTTTTTGTCAGCATGAGGGCCGAGGAGAATTTTAAAGAAGACATTTGAAGGAGAACGGTGAGGTGGCTTTGCACGGTGAGCACACCCCACACATATGGGGCAGCCTGGGAGACGACACCACGTGGCTATACACACACACGGGGCGCAATCTTGTCCCCACTAAAGGACATGGCGAAGTTTCTATTGACATCAGTGGAGCTAGGATTTCTCCCAAGAGGTATGAAGTGGTTTCAGGATAAACACAGGGCACCCAACTCGACACCGGCACAGTACGCTCAACTCCACAGAAGTGCATGGAGATGGGCCAGATGGTGCATTGATGCCCAGGTCCCCGTGTTGATCCATAGCCCACCTTTCCAATTCCCACCCCGTCACAGTGCGGTGACGGCCGTGCGGAGCAGCAGGATGAGACGGCTTCGCCAGCCGCTGTGCTGCAGCAGCGCAACGCGTCACGACCGCGCCACATCACCGTGTCGCAAGAATAACACGGGTCCCACCTCCGCACCGACAGCCAGATTAGAACGTCAGTGAAGCTAAGGATTTTCTCCCAACGTGTATCCAGTTTTCCATGACTTCAGTTTCCAAGTAGACACAGGGGGCCAAATGAAACACTGGTACCGTGGGCGCAATTCCACTGAAGTCCATGAAGTCATGCCAGAGTGAATCTGAGCCACAGAGACCAGGTAGTCACAGCGATCACTGGGGAGCAATCCCAGAGCAGGCATTCCTGAGGTCCATAGCCCACAGACAGACATCACCGAGTTTGGAGAGAGCCTTCAGCTCTAGCAAACAGCTGAGGCAGAGAGTCCTAGCAAAGGCCTTGCCTGCACTGCCCAGCTCCTGACCAGACCTGAAACGCAGGTCCACAAGGGCTGGTTTCATTCTTTGAAAGCTCCCTTTGCTGCTTTAAACACTTGTGTTGCTACTAGTAAAATAAGACTGGTGAGAAAAATCGCTCTGGGTTGTTTAAACTTCTAACATGGTTTACAGAAGAGAGAGAGAGAGAGAGAGACAGGCTGTGGGTGTCCTTAACCAGGACAGACCATTACAATCAAAAACATTATTCAAGTGTGTGTGTGTGGGGGGGGGCAGGGAAAACATCCCTTATAGAAAACAGTGGAGCCGCTGTCTGTGTGCTGGGTTTTTCCCCCTCCTTCCCTTGCCTTAGCACAAAGCAGCTATTACTGGCTCCGACCACAACAAATTAATGGGTGGGAGAGGGAAGTGTGAACCGAGGGGTCTGTACAAAAAGAACCCCCCTGAGCTCTCTCCTCCCCCCCCCTCTCCTCTCCTCTCCCACAGCACCACCCCCAGAGGGGAGGCAGACCCCTCTGAGCTTTCACTACTGGGCTGCCTTAAAACAAGGAGAGACTGTGAGAAAGCTGTGATGGGGGCAGAGCGCGAGGGAGGTGAGGGGGCAGATGTGGGGAAGGGAAATTTAGCAAAGCCAAAAGATTTCTCTGTTATAGCTAAGAGAAGCCTAAAGCTGAAGCATTTATCCCATTCCCAGCCCCCACTAATAAAAGGAGGACTTGACGCAAACCCCCAACGTTTATTCAAAGTATATTCTAAGTGGAAATGCATCAAGATGCTCTTCTTTCCCCAAGAGCATAAGACTCTGAGCGTTTGCTCCTCGCTAGGCCAACGGCCTGTTACTGTTACTATCTCCTTTCCTTCCATTCCAGGCACGGGCATAATTTGGGGACGGGCAGAGACAGCATTGCCCCCCAAAACTGCAAGCCTCGGGCAGACGTGGAATTTGCTTCTCCCTGCACGGCCCCATTGGCCTGACTGGGCTGCCACCCAAACACAGAAGTCAAACTCCGCCAATGATTCCAGGTGGGACTCCCCGTACTCCCCCCTTCGGGTTCCTCCTCTGTCCATGCTCTCTGGACTCGCACACGCACTCTCTGTCTGCGCCCAGTAGTGGGCACTGCCCTGTGAGGGACACAAGCTAGCTCAGACACAAGCTAGCGGGTGACAGGAGTGCCACGCTTGCACTGAAGGCTCCAGAGATCAAACTGGGGAAGGCTTGCTGGGTTTGGGGTTCAGATGTAGTTTAAAACTGTAAAAAAGGGGAAACTCTGGCTGGAAACCCAGTTCCTAATTAACCTGCAGATTACAGTGAGAGGGAGATGAGTGTTATCCCATCTAACGGACAATAGGGAACCGAAGGTGCTATTGAAAGGACAGGGATTAGAACCTGGGAATTCCTGAATTCCAAAGCTAGGCTCTTTCCGTTCTCTACTCCCTCCTGGCTCTGCCGCTTAGGGTCTGATTCAGGTAGAGGACATCCCACATTCTGCTAGGCTCCTGGTTCCCTCGCTGCTCAGCCACAGGTCCCCTTGCTTCCCTTTCCATCCCTCCCATTCCAGAAGCCCATTCTCTGTCTCTTGCCACCACAGGGAATGTTAGTGCCTCTTGTCATCTCCATAATACCTTGGCCACAGCCTCACATCCTCTTTCAGGCCTTGAGCAGACACTGCTATTTGTACCTGGGTGCGAATACTTCATTAACAGCATATGGAGTCTGGGAACAGACCCCTTCTCACTTGCTTCGCCTTGGTTCACAGCACAGAAAGGATACGGCCACACACTGCTCAGAGGTCATCTTTGTATAAGAGGGTGTCTCCTGTGCTGTTTGTGTGCTGAGGTGAAGAAGTTTCTAATCCAATGCCTGACCTTCCCAGTACAAGTCCCCATATACACCTCGTATTTTCTCCCTACCTCTGTGAAGAGTTTTCTGAGAAACAGTTGGGAGGAAAGAGACTGAACCAAATAAAGCTGCATTGTGTATCAGGAAAACAAAGGGTTCCTTATGAAGGAAATAGGTGGAGACACTTGGAAGGCTTCGTCCTATTGCAAAGAGAACACGTTGTAAAGCAGATGTACTAGCAGTCTGAACCAAGTGCATTTCTGGGTGACTACAGTATGTCGGGGGGGAGGGGAGGGGAGAAAACAGCTAGAGGCAGGTGACTGGGGGATAACTGAGTATAACCCATAATCAGCCTGAAATGCACAGCCATGAGTGCGCCTCCTGTGCCACTACAAACCTCAGGAAGATGGTGACGTAATTTACTTTGTGGGTATCAGAAGCAGACATGACATGAACGAGATCCAACCAGACAGGGCCATTTGTCTCCACCATCAGAAAGCCATTTCACGGATGGCAAGACAACTGTTCAATGTACAAACGCAGGCGGGTTTAAACAGGAGCATGATGGACGTGTTGCCTAGCGGGTAGAGCACTGGACTGGGACTCAGGAGAGCTGGGTTCTATTCCTGGCTCTGCCACTGGCTGATGGGTGACCTTGGCCAAGTCATTTCAAGGCAAAATTTTCAAATGTGTCTACGCTGAAGCTGGGCAGGTGCCTCCCAGCCCAGGTAGTCAGACCCATGCTAGCTCTGCTTGAGTTAGCATTCTCGAAAGAGCACCATAGACATTGCGGCGTGGGCGATGGCACAGGCTAGTCGCCCGAGTACACGTCAGCCCAACCCCCGGGTCCATACTCAGCCAGCTAGCCCGTGCCGCAACACCCACACTGCTATCTCTAGCGTGCTCGCTCCAGCACTGCTGGCGTGCGTCTGCCTGCCCACGCGCCCAGCTGCAGGTTAGACGGACCCTAAGTGACTCAGGCACTAAGGAGCTTACGTCTCACTGCAAGTCAGTGGGACTGAGGCTCCTGAGGGCCTAAACCACTTCTGAAGTTGGGACTTAGGTTCCTAAGTCACTTAGATGCTTTTGGAAATTTTCCCTGCACGTCTCTGTGCCTCAGTTTCCTCAACTGTAAAAAAGGGGGCCATTATCCTTGTCTCCTTCAAAAAGCACTTTGAGATCCATGGATGAAAAAGCACAGATAAGCGCTAGGCACTATTTTATCGTCGCGAACGCCAAGAAGGGACAGGTTCACGGGGGATTTTCAAGGAAGCCAGTGATGCTCATTCTTGTGGACTCTCACCAGTACACAACTTTTATCATTCTTGCCCTCCTGTTCCAAAGTGATGCTGGTCCCTGAAGAGAGCACCAGGTTTTGCTGCAATTTTAAGGAAGAAAAGGTAACAAAGCTGCAGATCCTGCTTCTCTAAGCCCCACCAAGGAGCAGCTCTTTGTAGGGAGAGGAAAATAACCTATTCCAGTTCCTTGGGGGCACATACCCGCAGCTGGACCTTCTACCCTACAAATCAAAAAAACCAATTGGTATGGCACCATGCTGGGAAATTCCTAGTTCACTTTCAGAAAAAGTTGGCATCTCTGCATATTTGCAAGGTCAAGGCACAGAAAGCCTTCTATAAGCCTAAACCCTTGTTTTCAAGGGCCTATTCTTTTACAAACTGATTATGAAAGTAGGCTACATATTCTTAACAAGCCCCTTTTCACGACGGCTTTCAATTCCCTACAGTGTATAATGTGCATGTGTATTCTTGCATGGCAGGCCCTTACATACTGTTTTGATTGTTATCGCCTTGCCATGAAAGAGCCGATTGTTGTGGGTTCCCAAGATTACATCATGGCTTCCCACTCCGGCTGCCTGTCGAGGTGTTTGATCGGGACCTGCAGGTGGGAAGGAGCTCTGTGGTAAGCACAGAGCCTTGGGCACTTCCCCATACCTGCCCTACCTGTTCCACACACAGCTGCCTTAGCACGCAAGGGCTTTCTTTTGCTTTATTGTAACCTCTCACGCCAAGTGTGTATGTGCGCGTGGCGGAGGAAAAATAGGTGAACAACGTGTTCATTTCCAAATCTGACTCACACGAGACTAGAGAGATTTCTGGCTACAGAATGCTATCTGACAAGGAATGAGTGAGCCGGTGAGACACACATGCACAGATCTGCTGTCGACCGAATTTTTACATGGTCCAATTTTAAAGGCATGTTTTGCAAAACAGGCGGGCAAGTTTTACTCCCAAAGATTTCTCTTTTCCAATTATACAACCCTTTTCATCTCAAAGCACTTAAAAAAATGACAAAGAATTAAAACCTACCGCCGCTAGGGTGACCGAATAGCAAGTGTGAAAAACTGGGACAGGGACTGGGGGGTTATAGGCACCTATATATTGGGCCTGTCCCTATAAAATCAGGACATCTGGTCACCCTAACCGCCGCCCCCTCTTATGACCAGGTAAGTGTTATAAATCCCATTATACAGAGAGAAACTGCACAAGTTCAAATAGCCAGAAGCAAACTAGGAACAGAACCCAGAAGTCCCGACTGCCAATCCTGGGCTCTAATCACATCAGGGCACATTTCCCACAATTATGGAGCTCTCTTCTATCCTCCCTGCTTTAGATGTAACTAGTGGGATAGTTAATTCGCTCCGGGACTGACAGGTGGACTGATAGCAGAGTAGGGCCCAGCGTATTTGCTCCCGGAGGCAGGGTTTGCACCCTGACACTGCTAAAATATGGATAAACTGCATGAAATTCAGTAGCAAATAATGCAAATTGTGAGGGAGACAGGAAGTGTAATTCTAAACTAGATGCACAATTAGCCTGTAGAACTCATTGCCACAAGATACTGGAGCCCAAGAGTTTGACGACATTCAGAAAAGGATCGGACAGCTATATGGAAAACAAGATTATCCAGACTTATCAGAGTAAATGCCATAAAATAAGCAAGAGTTTTGGAACAGATATAAACCCTCCTGTATCCGGGTTTAAGTCAACCTCTAACTATTGGGGTTTGGGAGAAAATTTTGTCTGTTAGAAGGTTATCCCATAGCTGTCTTCTGTGGCGTTTCTGGCACCTCCTTCTAAAGCAGATAGTGCTGGCTGTTGTTGGTGAAAGGATACCAGAGTAGATGGACCTTCTGGTCTGATCCAGCCTGGCATCCCTGAGTCCTATCAATGTCCTTCTAGATGTGTACCATCCCCCTACCTGTACATTGTTTAGTCAGTCATCAATTTTCAGGCCAAAAGGAACCTTTATGATCATCAAGTCTGACTTCCTGCATAACATGGGCCACAGACCCTCACCCAGTGACTTCTGCATCCAGCCCGTAACTCCTGCCTGAGCTACAGCAGACCTTAAATCAAGACTGAGTGTCTTTCTAAAGAATTCAAATGATGCAGAACCCACAACATCCCTACTTAAGTTGTCCCAGTGGTTAACTGTCCAAAGTGTTAAAAATTTGCATCTTATTTCTAGTCTGAATTAGTCTAGCTTCACCTTCCACCATTGGTTCTCATTAGGCCTTTGTCTGCTAGATGAAAGAGCTGTCTACTATCAGAAATCTCTTTCACGGGTAGGTACATGTAGACCGTGATCAAGCCACCTCTTAACCTTCTCTTGGATAAACTAAATAAATTGAGCTTCCAATTTAGATTGCAAATCTAAAGGAACCTTGTTTTATTACCTATAAAGCACCTGGCACATCTTCTCACTCGTTAAATATTAATAATATTAACAAATAACAGCACCAGCAATAACTCAGTAATACAGAGAGAGTTCTCATTCTCTTCAAGATACAATCCCTAGTTACTCCAATTTTTCTTGTTGCACAGTTGCAAGGGGTTTCCTCTGTTAAGAACATGCATGTGGGAGGCCGGGGGGAATGTAGATGCTCACGTGTATCTGCAAAGCATTGAAGAATTGCTCTGACTTGCAGATCATTTTGATAGTCTGAAGCAGGGCTGTGCGGAGGGATTCATGAGAACCTATTGTCAGGTTTCTAAGGGATTCTCACTCCCTGGGTGTGCTTATACACAATATTCACAAGGAAGTACAGATTATTACTATTACTGCATCGTGTTTATATTACAACAGGGCCTAAAAGCTCTACCAAGATGGAGACTCCCTTGTGGTGAGCTCCGTACAAACATACACTACAAGACAGGCCCTGCTCTGAAGCTCTTGCAATCGGAACAGAGAAGACAGACAAGAGGTGGCAGAGGAAAGAGGGACAGGAAAGAAAAAAGTGACTGCCCATGGTCAAACAGCAGGCACGAACTATACCTCTTGAACGAAGAGTCCTTGAGCTTTTTGAAAAATCCTGATTATTTGCACGCAGAATATACGTGACGCTAAGTGACTGCTGCTGGTAAATGACATTTATAGACATGTATTTATCTGACAAGCACCTTAACTTCCAAAGTAAACATGCTGATACAACGCATCATATACAAATGAATACAATGACTAATGGGCATAGAAAAACCTAGTATAGTTCACGGTAAGTTTCAATTTCCCATACCGGGTCAGTGATCTAAGGAGGTTGGTAGCAGGATACCGATGCCGCCCCGTGCTCAAATCAATGTAGTCTCGTGACCCAGTGCAGACAGCACGATGGCATCTCATGTCCCTTGGATAGGAAGCGTTAGCTCTCAGGGCTGTTAAAAGGCAGTTCTGTGCACTCACAAATGGGTGAAATATAGAACTCACAACCATGCTGCTTCCCTGTCCCATGCCTACTCCTCTTGGCCATGCCACTTTTCATTCAGCAATGCATTAGGGACTGTTCTAGGGTTGCCAACTTTCTAATGCCAGAAAACCGAACACCCTTGCCCCGCCCACTGCCCCACCCCTTCCCTGCAGCCCCGCCCCTTCCTGAGGCCCCCAACCCCCGCCGACTCCATTCCCCCTCCCTCCATCGCTTGCTCTCCCCCACATGCTCATTTTCACTGCAGGGCCCAAACAGGCATATTTATTGTTTTGACGGATGTATTATGCTAAGTTGAGGTTTTATTTGTTACAGGACGCTAGAGCTGGCAGCAAAATAGTCAAAAAGGGTAATTTAAAAAAAAAAATGAAATTTCACAAAGGTTTTCATGATTCTTTCCCTCCCCTCTTCCCATTTTCCATGTTTTTTGTTCACTAAAGTTATTGTAATTTTTGTGTGTGGAATTAGGACCACACATTATCACAGCTGCAGTGGGTCCATTAAAGGCCCACTCCTGAAGCCCAAATACAAATCCATAGAGTACAACCACAGAAATGCACACCTGTCCAGGTACCTATAGAAATAAATCTGTAGAAACTGACTCCCATACATGCATGCAGATACACATGTATTCATGTGCACACATCTAGCATGCACTAACACATAGACTGCCACATTATTTAATATTACAATTGTTGTTTAGTGCCTAGAGACCCCAACCAAGGCCCCGTCTACACTACCCGCCGAAATCGGCGGGTAGCCATCGAAGTATCGGGGATCGAATTATCGCGTCTTGTCTGGACGCGATAAATCGATCCCCGAACGCGCTACTTCGAACTCCGGTACTCCTGCAGGGCGAGCGGAGTTACCGGAGTCGACGTGGGAGCCGCGAACTTCGATCGCGGCGCCGCGCGGACGCGAGGTAAGCGCGCCAAATTCGAACTAAGGTACTTCGACTTCAGCTACGCGAATAGCGTAGCTGAAGTCGAAGTACCTTAGTTCGATCCCGCCCCTAGTGTGGACCAGCCCTAAGATCAGGGCTCCAGGGTGGTAGGTGGCGGACATATACACAAAAAAGAGAGCATCTGCAACAAAGAGTTTATAATGTAGCTAGACCAGGGGTCCCCAACGCGGTGCCCGTGGGCACCATTGTGCCCGCCGGGGGGGTGTAAGTGCGCTTTTTTTTTTTTTTTGCTCCGCCGGCAGCGCTCGTTTTTTGGCGCCCGCCTGCAGCACTCGTTTTTTTTTTTTCTTTTTTGGCGCCCGCCAGACAAAAAAGGTTGGGGACCACTGAGCTAGACAAAGGTGGGGAGAAATGTATGATACATTGGCTCTTCTGCAGTTACTGGTCAACAACATTCACTTTTTAAGAAAGAATACATTTCTTTTGGAGTTCCCTTCTCTTTTAAAAACTTGTTATGAAATAAATACACACATATTTTATGTCATCCATTTTTTTGTGCGCAAGCCAGCAAAAGGAATAAAAGTCAGAATTAGGCTGCAAATTTTATTCACACAGGTATACACACATACAGCAATACACACACCTCCCTGCACAAAGACACAGTCTCTTACACACATACAATGCATTCATGCACACACTTGCCTGCACAGAGACACTTTTTCATACCCTTTTCCAGGGGCTGCATAAATCACCCAGCCGGGAAGGGAGGAGCGTGGGCTGGAGGGGAAAAGATGGGGGTGGGTGGAGGAGAGACGATGGTGAGGGAAAGAGGCCAAGGACGAGAGCAGGGTGGGAGTGAGAGGGGGCAGTGAAGGAGAGAGGGAGGGTGTGGGGGGTATGTGAGGTGGATGGGGATGCAGGGGGAGGCAGAAGGCTACAGGTGCATGAGGATGTGGGGGGCACAGGGGTGTATAGGGACATAATAGGAGTGCAGCAGTGTATGGAGGTGAATGGGATGCAGGGCTGTGGAGGTGAGGGACAGGGAGGGGGTGGCGGCTCTGGGAGGTGGAGAGGATGGGGGGGAGAGTGCTGTAAGGGGTACAGGGCTGGGATGCGTAGGTGTGGGGGGCAGGACAGGATGGGACGGGGAGGGATGCAGTGAGGGGGATGGGGGTGCAGCCCCATTCCCAGCACTCGGAGCCGGGGATACACACACCTCGAACTCCTGGGTGCCGGCGATGGGGCGACAGACAGACCATGGTTCGCCGCAGGACACGCGCTGCAGCTCGAGGCCCAGCCACACGAGGAGCGCGAGAAGAGGCCGGGCAGCGGTGGGAGAGGCACACGCCACACGACCCCTCAACAGCCGCCTGCTGAGCGCTCGCGAGTTCCTCCCCTGCCCTGACCCAGCCAATGGGAGCTGCGCCTGTGGGCAGGGGGCGGGGCAGCACGCGGACCCCTCTGGCCACCCCAAAGTCTAGGAGCCGGACATGCCGGCTGCTTCCCAACCCGGGAGCCGCACGACGGCTAGAAGGGAGCCTGCCAGCCCCGCTGCGTGGTGGCACCACCAATTGGACAGTCAACGGCCCGGTCAGTGGTGCTGACCAAAACTGCCAGGATCCCTTTTTGACCGGGTGTTCCGGTCCCAAACCAGACACCTGGTCACCCTAGGCTGTACACACAGCGGTGAGAGGTGTTTTTGTAGTCAGCTGCTCTTGTGTGTGTTATTTTGAGTTATTTAAAGCTTTTCTGACTAAACCGATGTTAAACCACCATGTAAAAAAAGTGAGATTTTAGAGCCAGATTCTGAACCACTGAAATCAAGCGGAGCTTTGTTACGGAGGGCCCAGAATCAAGCCAATGAACAGTAAGAAAACCCGCACAGGGACATGCGTTTCCTGATGGCTGGTTGCCGTTGCAGTCTGCCTGCAAGATCTAGTAAATGGAACACTAGTCTGGGAACCAGGAATTGATTGCTAATCTCAGCGCTGCCAGTAATTTGGTGAAGCCTTCAACAAGGTTGTAGCGGCCTGTCTTTCTCTTGACTTCAATGGGCGTTAGCACATCTGAAAGAAAACAGACCCTGAAAATTCCTTGTATTTCAGTTTCCCCGTGTTTTAGTGCGGCAATAATATATACCCTTCCCCCCCCCCCNTCCGAGCATTTCCTCTAGCCAATTAAGCCCTACCGCTAATAGTTTGCTAATTCTTCTCTATAAGAGCAGCAAAGAATCCTGTGGCACCTTATAGACTAACAGAGGTTTTGCAGCATGAGCTTTCGTGGGTGAATACCCACTTCTTCGGATGCAAGAAGAAGTGGGTATTCACCCACGAAAGCTCATGCTGCAAAACCTCTGTTAGTCTATAAGGTGCCACAGGATTCTTTGCTGCTCTTATAGAGAAGAATTAGCAAACTATTAGCGGTAGGGCTTAATTGGCTAGAGGAAATGCTCGGAGTGGCATTCCCAGCATCGTCGTGGTGGGAGGGAGTCCATCAGCTATTGTACCAGACAGCGTCGGCTCCTCCCCTCCTGTTTGCAAACAGCAGATTGGCTGAGGGGGTGAGGATGCTAAGGAAGAGCTCAGTACTGACGGCGGGCGAGCCAGCCAGCTAGGGACGGAGTAAATTGACAGCAGTGCCGGAACTCATGCAGTTGCTATGAGACAAAGGTCTCTCCAGGATGTCAAAATATCTGCTGCTAAAGCCTATTGTTCATTGCCTGCCAGGGAGGGTGAATTCTTAGCTGTGCGGGCGATGGACGTACACCGCGATGGAAGAATTGCGAGGGGAATGTTTAGTGCGCAAACTGTTCCCCCGACCCCCATTTCTCTAACACCGAAGAATCCTCCCTGGAGAGAACTCACTTCAGGATGGCTCTTGGGGCTTGCAAAGCTCATGGTGATCTTCTCTTCCTCCCCAATTCCAAGGCCCCCCACCCTTGCTTCCCCCCCCCCCCGCCCCAGGCTGGAGGGAGCAATGCTTAGAGGACCTCAAGTCTACTGCCGCTGCCTTAACTGCTTAGCGGCGCTACGACAGCCTCTGAACCAGACTTTACTTCCCATCTCTCAGCCAACTGGGCCCTCAGGTTGAGAGGCCAAGCCCTAGAACGCCAGCAGAGGGGAGAAAGGTGGCAGCAGAACGGAGCGCTGCAGAGGAACCAGTGCATGAGGAAGGGATGAGGAGAAGGAAATGGAGGCAGGTGGAAGAAGAACAGAGGGCAAGGACTCCCAAGACCCAAGGGAGGGAATGAGGTTTGGGGAAGCCAAGACTATTCTTGCTAGCAAACCCCCAAACCAGACACTCATTCCCCTTAGAAAGTCTCTCTGGCTGGACTGAGAAAATATAGCCTGGGACTCTGCAAAGAATTTCCTTTGCATTGCCACAACCACTGCCTCCACCCTCCAACCCCCAGATCAGGGAGCTCACAATGCCAATCCCCCAACTGCAGGCAGAACCGAGATCTAACAGCAAAGACTGACTATGAACAGGAGCGCCACCAGCTTTTCCGGCGCCCTAGGCGGCGGAAGGTCCCGCCCCCAAAATGCCGCCCCCGACAGCGGCGGCGGAAGGTCCCGCCCCCAAAATTCAACGGACTGCCGGGGTGCCGGCGCCTCCCAAATAGCAGCGCCCTAGGCGACCGGCTAGGTCGCCTAATGGGTTGCGCCGGTCCTGACTATGAAATAAAGGGAGAACTGAAAATCCAAGTGACCCTTCATGCACACAGCTCGGCGTGTAATACATGCCCAGCTATCACACCCTGACTGACTGAAGTTGAGTGAATTCCATCCCACTTACATTCAACACGGGCTAATTTAAAACAGGACTAGAAATATTTTCACTCGTGCTTTCTAAACACAGCCCCGCTAGGCAGCTGCTAATGGATATGAATAGCATCAGTTGCTGAAGCCAGGATCCGGCAAAAGCAAGGCACTGCCAACGGAGGCAACAAAGCAGAGACCATGGTGCATAGCAACTTGCCCGCTGCTGGCTCACAACAGCAAGGGTGAAAAGCTTCCTCAGCAGAGGAATTCCCCCCTGTTCTTCCAATTCTGATCTCCCACAGCCCTATCCTCAAAGGAGCAGGAGAAAATGCAACAGCTGTTTACTGTTGTAGCCTTACCTATCCTTTCTGCCCACTCTCCTCTCCCATCCCCCAATGGCCCATGATCACTCACTTAATGCAAAGTAACCTTGTGACAGCAGACCCTTTCCAACAGCCTGGACTCCCATAATTACAGGAATAAGGAATCCTTGCTTTGCTCCTGAAAGGTTTCACTCACACAAATGCACGCTGGGAGAAGTGATCCTTCCCTACTGTCTCAGAAGGAGTTGGCCCTTTAGTGGGGTTGGGGGCTTCGATTCATTGAATTGAAACGTTCTGCACCGGCTTGGTTCAGTATTGAGCTGCTGTGGTGCCTCCTGGGAGTTGTAGTTTGTCCCATCCTCCTACTGGACTCTATGAGCCAAGCTCCTGGCCAAATGATACCTCCCGTAATGCACCAAGATCCCATGACGCGCCATATTGGTTCAGCTGGAGTGAGTGAATTCTAGCTTGGGAGCATTTCATGCCCACTGCACACAGTTTTAAATGACACAACTTTCCAGGCAGTGGAGACCATTTCTCCTTGGGCCAGTGGCTTTTCCTTTCCCCTTTGAGCAGTTCCCCAGCAATAACACCGTCCTATTGTCGCATAACGAGCGGTTAAAATAAAAGTCACAGCAGTACCTGGCGGAAGACACTTCAGAACTTGCCGCCCAGCTGTACGACAGAGCTGGCAAATGGCAAGTCCCCCCAACACGAACCCAACAAGCTGCTGGCATGTTGGAAGGTTATGTTCGAGTCGCTCTGCTGGAGGGCTGAAATCAATTGAGATGGGATAGGAGGGCTACCATCTAGGTACAGAGCCAAGGAGCTCATTCGAACATCATTATAGTGAGGGCTGCAGAGCTGGGGGTGCAGCTGGAGATCACTCTACGGCAGCCAGTCAAGAAAGCTTTAAATATGACATTTGGGACGTGCTGCAAGAGTGGCTCAGAGATACTATCAGGCGTTATGGAGTCCTTACCCAGAGTCTGTACATGGTCTCCAGCTATGAAGACTCTCTGCAAACAAGACCTTGAGGACCCTATGGGGAAAGGAACAATTTCCTATCCTTGGGCCTCATAGCACAAAACCCGTGGAAAACGCAACCCTGGGCAACCAGCTAACGCTAAGCCCTCTTCTCAGATGTACTGCGAAGCAAGTAGACCAGTTTCAAAACGCCAATGATGGCGGGAGTGGGCGATAAGCAAGAGAGGCTCCCATTGTTCGGGGCAGATTGATGGTAATTGTTCTGTTATGGCAGGCTCCTATCTAGGGCCATATCGCAGAGTGCTCCCATTGTGCAGCAGCTATTTATTCCACTGGGTTTTTTAAAGCTTTATTCTTATCGTCCCTGTTATTTATATAACTGTTTGATTTATGAGTCATGCTCATGCACAGGGTAAAAGTTCACATCTCCCTCTATCTGAGAAACACAAAGAAATGTTTCATGAGCTGCACACGTTCCAGTTCTTCGCGCACTTTTTCTCATTCTTTTTCCATGTTTTGACCTCAGTGGCTCAGTTGAGAACGCCGCTTGACGCTTTCTCCTGCTTCTAGATAAGGGTGCTTGCAGATCTGTCTGCTGTGCATGGGAGCCAGCTGGTACCAGCAAATTCCCTCCCCCACCTGGCCCCATTTACCCAAGCTTGGTACTTGGAAAATTCTGCATAAGAGACTTGTTGAAAACTGGCTACACAGACACCAGTACCATCTTTGGGATGTGACATAAACCAGCTACTGTCCTACTTGCTGTCACTGTACATCCCAAAGTACCAAGTGTAAGAGAGTGTGTGTTTAAATCTGAGTCCTGGACAAATTCCAATTTGCACAATAGCAAACTGTCTACCTGAAAATCCCTAGGAGTTTAACCTGGATATAGTATTAACCATTTTCTGTTCTGAATGCGATTGCGGTGTTGCTGTGCACTGCTAAAGAGCTGCCATGTTGTAGATGTCCTAGATGTACCTGCATATTTATATACACCTATATAGTTTTATAGTTATATAATCCATATATTACAGGTGTACACAAACATATATCTACGCACTTGCACGTAGTTGGGCAAATAAACTGCAATGAATAATTCATTCAATGAATTTCATTTCTTTCTGTTGGTGAATGGTCAACGAATACATCATGTCCTTCTCAAATTTGTTATTTGAAGTTACTCACCAAATAATTTCTGGAAATAATTCTGTTGTTGTTCTTTCAGGAGCACTGGTTATTTTAAATCCAAGCACTTTTCATTGGACAGACACACACACGGCATGTTTCTGTTCCCCGACTAGACAGATGTAAGTCATAAAGTTTCCAGCATGAATACTCACAAAGATGAACTTCAAATCCCCTTTCTGCAAAATATTGTGCTTTCAACATGTCATTTCCCTAAACAATCCTGCCGGCAAATGCATTCTCTAGGACATGTATGGAAAGGAAACACAAAAGGGGTCTATGAACTGGGAAGTAAATGAATTTTCAAATGTGACCACACAGTCACAGAAAATATTTTAGGGTATTTAGCTGGGGTTACATTTACTCCCTGTGCAGAGAAGCCAGCACAAGAACCATGCACTACTCAGGCCCTGCTGGGGACATAAGTGATGCCCAAGTGATGCTGGCTCTGCAGGGGAGAATTCCACTCCCAGAGAGTATATAAAACTCATTGAGAGCTGAGCACCTAACTTCCTTAGGCTACTTTGAAAATCCCAGGGAAAGCCTGGATAAAGCACTAGCTAATAGAGTGCAGAGCTCAATCCTGCACTGGCTGCTGGGGGATATCAGCCAGATGACCTAACTGGTCTTTTCCCTCTCTAATTTTGATGATTTCACAAACGTGTTGGACATGATAGTTTCTTTTTTAAAGGCAGATACCATATATTTGACAAGTGAGACATTGACAAGCAGTCGCTTGTTTATATATAAAATGCTATTTTCAACCTGCCCCTTCTTTATGCTCTCAGGGACATTTCTCCTGCAGAAAAACACCACACCCATTGCAGGGGAAAAGAAAGCAGTGAGATATTGAGGCAACTAAGGACACCTGGTAGGGAAGTGGAGCAGGTCCCATTATCATACCTGCTGGCAAGTTGTCCTGCAGGGCTGTTTACCGTGTTAGAGAATAAACAGCCCACGTTTGAGTAAAAGCACAAACCTGGCTGAGTGGTTGTAACCTAACAAAGAAAAAAGGCTACTTAATAATGCTCCCATTAGGTAATTTACTGAGGCACACCTATCAGACACCTGTGCTGTCTAGGTTTCACATGAGACACGAGGGAGCAACAAGCCCTTGCTGTTGAGAGACACGTAAGGGAACTGGAACGGTAATGCTTCATGGGATTTCCCTTACCACAGCAAAGAGAGAGAGACCAAAGACAGACTTGCCAGAACCTAGCTGAAGAAACTGCTAAAGCGCAGTGCACGTGAGTGAGAACATGACTGGCCACCTCGATGAAATCCCCCCATCTGGTAAGCAAGTGCTGTCCATATTGGGTAGTGCTCTCCTCCCAGCCTGCAGGACGGGAGCCCTTTTCCTCACAGCATGTGAAGAGGAAGGATGGTCTTGGGGCTAAAATTTTGACTGGAACTCGGGGGGGCCTGGCTCAGCCACAGACTCCCAGTGTGATGCTGGACAATTCACTTCATTTCCCCTACCCCTCGGGGTGCTGCAAGGCGAGAATCAGTGATTATGAGGATCTCAGATATTACAGCTGTGAGCACCATAGAAAAGCCTGTCAAAGACAAATACCTACAAGTGACTCGAAAGACCCACTGCTGAATTCTGAGAGGACAGACTTTGCAACAACGCAAGAGCCCAAAGGGTGCCAACTTTATGCTTCACATTGCTTACAATTCAAACACACGCAGGGTGCAAAGGCAGATAAACATGCGATTTAAAAAAAAGTCACTGAACACAAGAGAGAATTGAGTGCTGGTTCCAGGCAGTGGAACGAGGAACTCAAGAAGCTCGAACTATTTAGTTTCTCCAAGAGAAGGTTAAGTGGTAACTTGATCACAGCCTACAAGTACCTATGTGGGGATGAGGTTGGTATTTCTGAGAGTAGATGGCTCTTTAAGCTAGCAGAAAATGGCATAAAGAGATGGAACAGTTGGACGCTGCAGTCAGACAAATTCAGACTGGAAGCAAGGCACACATTTTTAACAGTGAGGGCAATTAACCATTCAAGTAGCTTACCTGGAGATATGGTGGATTCATGGTCACTCAAAGTTTTTAAATCAAGACTGGAAGTCTTGCTAAAGATATGCTAAAGTTCAACAGAATGTATGGGCTNAGCTTCCCACTGCCCCCATTGGCCTGGGACGGTGAACCGCGGCCAGTGGGAGCCACGATCGGCCGAACCTGCCGACGCGGCAGGTAAATAAACTGGCCCGGCCCGCNTGGTCACTCAAAGTTTTTAAATCAAGACTGGAAGTCTTGCTAAAGATATGCTAAAGTTCAACAGAATGTATGGGCTTGTTGCAGAAATCACTAGCCTGTGTTCTGTAAGAGGTCAGACTAGATGAGCATCATGGTCCCTTTCTGCCCTTAACATCTATGAACTGGGTGATAACAGACAATGCAGCAGTGGTTCACGTGCTAAGATCCCAGGATGAAGGATGCTAAAGTAAAGTAAAGCATTTTCAGTTTGCCTCTCTTTCTTTTTTGATTTAAATATTTTACTTCCTTCTAGTCAGAAAGAACAAACTATCAAGCAAATCACAGAACAAAACCATTGGAGATGCTATACACAGAGGCTATAAAGAGAAAGCATTTGCAGTACTTACCTCTCTCTCTCAGACACACACACACCAGAAATAAATTGAAAGCTGTAGACACACACAGGGAATCTTAAGATTAGTTCAAGAGAAGGGTGCATATTTTTCATAATAAAATTAAGCATTTCTATTTGTTTAGTGTCCTGGACATTTTAAAAGAATTATTCTCAAACGCTTTAACATTATAAACCAGTACACCTCTACCCCGATATAACGCTGTCCTCGGGAGCCAAAAAATCTTACCACGTTATAGGTGAAACTGCGTTATATCGAACTTGCTTTGATCCGCCGGAGTGCGCAGCCCCGCCCCCCCCCCCCCGGACCACTGCTTTACCGCGTTATATCAGAATTCGTATTATATCGGGGTAGAGGTGTATTACAGTATTTAGTGTCCCTCCCTAGTATATGTTGTTTAATTTTTACTGTTCATATTCCTCAGTATTCAACACACAAAATGTCACACCACTGTGTTTAGGCTCCACAGAACTACCTCCTCAGTTTAGCAAAGCACTTACGTATGCACTTAACGTCAAGCATGCAACCAGCCTAGTGCTTGTGTTTTGCTGAATCAAGCTGACGGATCTTCCCTAGTGACCCTATAATTACAGGCCCTTTGCCTCAACGATTTTTCATCTCAGTCAACGGAATGTTTTATCCAAATGTCAATGGAGTTGTGACGCATGGCCAGAAAGAGTTAAACATCCTGCAAAATAAATGACCCATATTCAGCCCTTAAAGACATGGGGAGATAACGTTTGTGTTTTTGTGTATTTACACATATATGGGTAATGGTGAACAATGTAACCAACAGTCCCTGTCTATGCTGTATTCTAATAATTCAAAGGTCAAAAGAACATCCTAGCATTTAAATGAAGAGTAAATATGGGATATCTCTGCATTCATCTCTCTTTGAAATGTATAGCAAATAATCAGTGAATAGTGAAGGAACAGGCTATTGTCTTATGTTAATTTGTATAACTAAGTACCGGCAATAGACTGCCTTATGCTAATCTGTATGAATAATTAACAACGATGCTTAGGAAATAAGAGCCTATTGTTCCCTGAGGAACTCCAACTTGTCAAAGACCACCTGAAATTATATAAAAGATCCTTGGGACTTGATCCTTTTTATCTCAGATCTGCTTGAGGCTTCATACAGGGGAAGCTTAAGCCATAAGGACTGAGATCCCAGTCCTAAGCTGGAACACCCTGCAATGATATTGGACATTGGACTATAACCTATGAACTATTTCTGAAAGAACTCTTTGCAACTACAAAGCTCACCATCTCTGCTATGAATCTGAACCTCAAGAACTGAACTCATGTCTGTATGTATATTGATCTTTTAACCATATTCTCGCGCTCTCCTTTTTTAAAAATAAATTTTAGTTAAGTTAATAAGGATTGGCTGTATGCGTGTATTTGGGTAAGATCTGGAATATTCAATAACCTGGGAGGTAATGTGTCTGATCCTTTGGGATCGGTAGAACCGTTTCTTTTATATGATGAAATAAGATTTTCAGAAATCATCATATTTGGGATATTGAAAGTCTTTTCCTAAGTGTCTGGATGGAGAATATTGGCCGCATGCTCGGGGTGCAGCTGATCGGCATATTTGGGGTCGGGAAGGAATTTTCCTCCGGGGTAGATTGGCAGAGGCCCTGGAGGTTTTGCGCCTTCCTCCGCAGCATGGGGCAGGGGTCGCTTGCTAGAGGATTACCTGCTGCTTGAAGTCGTCAAATCATGATTTGGGGACTTCAACAGCTGAATCAAGGGTGAGAGTTATTTCAGGGGTGGGTGGGTCAACTCTTGTGGCCTGCATCATGCAGGAGGTCAGACTAGATGATCATAATGGTCCCTTCTGATCTCAAGTTCTATGATTCTATGATATTTGACGTGGGTACCTGGATGGAGGCCTGAGGCTGGGTTGCTTCAAGGGAACTGTGTTGTTTGAAGTTCTGAGTATAACAGAAGCTGTTTAGTGCTGGCTTGGTAAATCTAAGTATTGAATTATCTACCAGCTTTGGGGTTTGTTTGCCCCATTATAATAATATAATATATGAGATATACCTATCTCATAGAACTGGAAGGGACCCCAAAAGGTCATCGAGTCCAGCCCCCTGCCTTCACTAGCAGGACCAAGTACTGATTTTGCCCCAGATCCCTAAGTGGCCCCCTCAAGGATTGAACTCACAACCCTGGGTTTAGCAGGCCAATGCTCAAACCACTGAGCTATCCCTCCCCCCATTCTTTGCAGTTCACCCTAATTGAGCGACCTCGGCACGCTGCCCGCCAGGACCCTGATCACAGGAGTTAACAAGATCATTCTGATAAAGCAGGCCTGGCTGTGCTGAAATTTTCTCTCGCTCAAGTGAGAAGTTAGAGAATGGCTTGCCCTGGCCTTTGGGGAAAATTAACTACTAACTCTTCAGAAGTCGCTAGTGGGTTAGTCTATAAGACTGATTGGATCTGACATTTTATCGCCACCAACTTCCAAATATGCCTCTGTGGCATTTCAGAAAGAATTGTAAAGCATTAGGGGATGAGCAGTCAGATCACTAGCCCTCTGATTTTGACTGGCATGGGAACACCGTGTGTAACAGGGGATTGTTCCACTAGGACTTGAAGAGAGAGTGAAAGGAAAACCTAGTGAGGTCTTCTGCACAGGGCTAGCAGTAATAACCGAGGCCTGGCAATCAGGATCTCTAGGTTGCCCTGGAAACGGACCTTCCTGGGTGACCTTGGGCAAGTCATTCAATGTGTCTGTAAAATGGGGATAATATTTGCCTGCTTCCCATAAGATGATGCTTGCAAAGCGCTTTGCAAGTCTCAGATTAAAGCTGCTATATACAGTGAGTGCAAGTTGTTATTACATGGTGTTTCTAAGGCATCCATCACTGCAGTGTCTGGGCACATTATACCTGGGACCAAAATGTCTGGTTTCTACAGCCAACAGCATACTTGAGAGAGAAAATAACTTAAAAAAAAAGCTCTCTGTGGTAGGCTTCATAAAATGTTTACGACACAAAGGGGTGACTTATTGACAGATACTGTCGTAGAATTGCTCCAAGTGGCTTCAAGGTACGTATGCCCAATCTCGATAAAGAGCTACTTTAAATCTTAACAGCAGCAGCTTTGGAACAGTTTGTTGACTTAAAGCAAAATCAAATCAAATCTCCCACTCCACCTAAAAAGGGAATCGCTGTGGGTAATTTAACCCTTTTATTGACTTAGCTGTGATGTGTGTCCATTTTTGCCGATTTGTTCTTTGAAATTATCCAGTCAATTTTGTATTCAAACATACGGCAGGACCTGTGGGCTGTCCCCAAACAAGTGTGCATAATTCACCCTGTGTGATTGCTCACCAAATGCAGCGCTGGGATTTTGGGCCCCTTTCACCTTTGCTCTAGTGCCCTAGCACAAGTTTAAACGTCAGTTCCCACATAAGGTTTGAAGGCCAGCACAGAAAAGGTCGTTCCTTTTCGTCCACTTGGTGCTGGGATTTAGGTGGCAGGATGCTCTCCGTGTATTATGGGGGGGCGATGTCTAGTTTCTGGTAACCTCACTCCTCCCAACTGCTGCCACCACAACAGCAGAGGAACCAATTTATGCTGCACAGACTTCTGCAAAGGTAAATTGCAGCTGGGAAAGAAGGAAGGGGGGTGGGGGGGGGGGAAGAGGCTGACTTGTTCTTGCAACCAATGACACACAGGTAGTTGATCCGGCTCACAGAGCTAATTTAAGTAACCCACAGATAATTTGAGGGGGCCGGAGAGAGCCCACAGAGTGACAGTTGCTTTTTAACTCTTCCATGGATACATTCCTAATGTAGTAAATATACACAGCTCATGGGACAGGTCATCTTGTGTTTTCAACCCACTCAAACTGTAAATTCTGCAGGGCAGCTGCCTTGATTTTTTTCATTTGACCTGTAAGGTGCCACATACACCTACGGGGCTATTTAACCAACAAGCCTCCGAATGGCAGAGGCAGGATCAAGGAAGAATAAATGTCTTGGCACCAGGGACCAGAGATAGATTCAGAAGGTGGTGGTAGAACTGAAGCATTTGGAATCAGAACCACCTACTGGTTCAAAACACAGGAGTTCTTTCAGCTACAAGTATTTCATCCCCAATTGTACATAATGCAGCTGTACTTCCATGCAGAGATTTGGGCAACCACAAGGATCATGTGAGCTGGGGATGCTACAGGTCAGGAGCAAACAGAGCACTAGTTCATTCTCCTCAATTGCCTTCTCAAATTAAACTGAAGTCTGAAGAGCAGACGCTTCCTCCCCATGATCTCTGCCACTGCAGCTCCACCCTGGTATTCCTGTCCTGGATCACTCGCCTTCTCTCTCTACCAATGCTAAACTTGCAACTTCTCCGGCTAGTTTATTCCTGGGCTGCCCCACGGACAGCTCTGCCGATGCATTGCAATTTAGGACTGCAGCACACCAGATGCATCGTTTCAGCTAAATTGGCACGATCACGACTGGATTTTCACGTGTGCCCCAAAAAGATGATATCTGAATTTCCGTGAAAAGACAGTGCCCTTCCTTCCAGGTAAATGAAGGGTTCACTCAAATTCAACCGCTCAGACAAAGGAGCAAAAGTGATTAATTAGTTTGGAATATTTTTAGGAACTGTAGCAGGCCCTTCATTTGAGATCATGCTAACTCCATTTTAAACTGCGTAGCTCCATGGAATTCTCCACCCAAATTTACATTTTTAACAGAAAATAAATGTTCCTATTGGCACAGCCACACAAAGTGCAGTTTAATGATGTGGCTGCATTGATGCTGGGTAGCTCCAGAGCTGGAGGGCGCTTTTAAAGGTTATTAAAATATTTCAATTTAAAAGAAAATACACATATAGACTGGGTGGTCTAACAGCAGAGTTGGGATTATGACCCACTGACAAAGACTCCCAGTAGTACCTGCCAATTAATGTTTATAGCTTCATACAAAAAAAGTTAACCCTGTCCCCTTTCCATGTATCTTCCAATCAAACACACGTCACATAAAAAAGTAATGCAAATGTCATGGCTGAATAATTAGCTTAGTTCCCGTCTTTCTTTCCCCCCCCCCCCCTTCTTACTTATGACCTACAATTCAATGACTATTTTCCCATCTGCTTTTATAATTGCTGGAAGGGCCTTCCCAGGAAATGTGGCTACCATGCAATACTGGAATTTAATACAGTCAGAACTGCCTCACTGATGGGATGTAATGCAATTGGAATGGTATTCATTGGTAACATACCAAACAACCGCTGCACACCCTGCCCTGAGAACCTGCTGTTCTAAGACCACCTTCAAAAGCAGCAGTGCTCAATTTGGGAAGTACTCCCGTGCAGAATGAAGTATGGGGTTAGGTGCTAGCGTCAATGGAGTCAATCTCAATGTATACCAGCATCACTGAGATCACAATGCTAGAGACAGTTACTATCGCTTTAAAGAAAAAAAAAAAAAAGAAAGCCCAAGGTAAGCTAAAGAAGATGAAGTTCAGCTAATAATAATAATAATAATGATAGGAGATATACCAATCTCCTAGAACTGGAAGGGACCTCGAAAGGTCATCGAGGCCAGCCCCCTGCCTTCACTAGCAGGACCAATTTTTGCCCCAGATCCCTAAGTGGCCCCCTCACGGATTGAACTCACAACCCTGGGTTTAGCAGGCCAATGCCCAAACCACTGAGCTATCCCTCCCCCCTACACTATTATTCCTCTCCCATCACTTGATGAAAATAGCCTGAAAAGGAACCAAAGCTCAATAAAGGGAGAGAGAGAGTGTATTCTCTCTTTTCTTAACCATCTGAAATAACATTTTGATTTAGCTAAGCTCTTGGCCATATGACCACCTGTGACTAAACCAAAGGGCCCATTGATGGAGTCAGCTGAACCAACAAGAAACCGATTGGCCCCCTCTGGACTGCGGCCCCCTCCCACCACATTTTCAGTGAGAAACCCCGAGTGAAGAAGGGGGAGACGTTACAATAACCTCCGTGCCAACGGCCCTCAGAAGCAAAGACATGCACCTCGCTAATCGTCTGCCTGGCAATTTCCTTTACCGGGCCTGGTGCTGGCTATTAATACTGCGCCTCTCTGCTTTTCTGTTGCAAGCTGACTGCACGTGGCTATATTTAGCATTTGGTTAAAATCCAAAAACCATGAACAAGCGACAAAGTGTTTGCCAGCTCAGACTTGAGAGGGATGGATTGTCGCGTGTGCGCCGGAGCAGCCCCTGGATGGAATTCAAATCTGGTCCCCACGGAAGGTTTATATTTACCCGGGTGTTAAGTCCCCAGGCCTCCCTTCCTGCCCACCTCTCTTCAGCTCCAGAGGTCTATGGGCTGTGCACCATCCCTCACCAGGGCTCTGCCATTTTTCTCTGCCTCTTATCCCTGTGGCCGAATCTACACTAGCAAAGCTCACAGCTGTAACTCACTCAGAGTGATGGTGGAGGGCTGCAGCGTGCACTAGGATATCTAACTATTCCCAAACTTCCCAACTTAAATACATGGGGAAGCTGGAAATTAAAACAATTATCTAAAACAGAGCTAAACTAAAATAAACAGGACTTTCCTCCTACTCCCTTTAAGAATGTGCCTATTCCCCTGCCAGGAGAAGAATGTGAAAGAGACTACAGCAAACTGTATTATGCAACCCTAAAGCCTGGAACCAGACAATTTACTAACAGATGTAGCTGTAAAAAGGCCCTATTCTCACATCTTGTACAGTAACAATGTCTTCATTCAAATTGTTTCCTCTCCTCTGAGAGTTTATTTTTAATCCACGCCGCTAAGGAGAGGAATGGGCTACTCCGGCTGCAAAGACTAGATCCCTTGTTGAAAGTGAGCCTTGTTTAGTCTTATCTTGATAAGATAAACATGGATAATGGCTTTAAAAAAAAAGAAGAGCTGGTGCACTTTGTAGAGCAAAGCAGGGGTTAGAGAGATTGTGTTAACTTACTATGGCACATGTGATTGAGTTTAACCTAATCAGGGGTTCGCACCCCAAACCCGCTACAGGAAACCTTGCTGAAACAGAGACTTGGGCTTAAGGCAGAAGTCTAGCTGACCCAATAGCATGAAACAGGACACTGAAAGAGGGTATCTGGGGTCATAGATTCCATCACTGTTATTCCAGTCTCAGGGTCATGCTCACAGCTCTGCCAATGAACTTCAGTTCTCACCTAACAACATAAGAAACGGCCATACTGGCTCAGACCAATGGTCCATCTAGCCCAGTATCCTGTCTTCCAACAGAGCTCAGTGCCAGATGCTTCAGAGGGAATGAACAGAACAGAGCAATTTATCGAGCGATCCATCCCCTATTGTTCAGTCCCAGCATCTGGCAGTCAGAGATTTAGAGACACCCAGCGCATGGGGTTGCATCCCTGACCATCTTGGCCAATAATCATTGCTTTTCCTCTACTCCATGAACTCATCTAATTCTTTTTTGAACCTAGTGATGCAGCATCCCCTGCTATTCCAGTCCTGGGTCCCTAAGCAGCTCTGCTGATGCCCCTCAATCCTGTCCTGTTCTAAAATAAGGTTAAGTATCAGAGGGGTAGCCGTGTTTGTTGCTTTTTACAGATCCAGACTAAGAGTCTTGTGGCACCTTTAAGACTAACAGATGTATTGTACATCTGTTAGTCTTAAAGGTGCCACAAGACTCTTTGTTGCTTAAAATAAGGTTGTAATTCCCGCAATGTGCAGGACAGAGATGCTGTCCTTCAGTTGTGACCAATCCACCCTTTGAGGCCTGGTGTTGAGAGGCTAACGGCTGGTGGAACTTGTTCATTCCCTACTCCACTTAGCTTCCCCAGCTCTGTATTTTCACTTAGGACTATCTCTGAGCACAGCAACTCTATGGTCTAGTAGGAAGAGGATTGAACTGGAAGGTCTAACCATGCATGACACTGACTCCTAGCATGGCCTTGGGCAAGTCAATTCACACCTCAGTTTCCCCATCTGTAAAATGGGGGTGATAACTGTCCAGGCACCAGACTCACTGGGAAGCCTTAAAGAGGAGTGTTACACACCTCTTGCTCCCACACCTTAGGTCATTTCCCATTGTGGAGACATCTTTTACAGTTTGGCCTTTTGCTGCTGACACAACTTATGAAAGCAGTTAAGTGGATTAGTTATAACTCGGGCAGAAAACATTCAAGAGCTGGAAAACCCATTCAGGAAAGAGCTGAAATCAAAGCAATCCTCCCTGAGTGGAGAGAGGGCACATGAACTGCACGTTAAAGGTCCTGTTACTTGACTTCCCTTTCAGTGGGGAAGAAAGGTTAAGGAGCTTGTGGGATCGGAGCAGGGACTCCCCGAACCAAATGGGGATAAGACACAGCAGTTACCCATCACCCCGGAGCACAATTGGTTTCAAGTCCTGCGGCTAAAGCATCACCCATTGATGTGAATGTTGCTGAGTTGCTTTACATAGGATCTGGGGTGACTATGCACGTCTGTATGTGTGCGTTGCACGCACACTTCCAGACCAAGGTAAAGACACCACAAACAGATCCTCATCCAGCCAATCTGGCTCTAACTGCGCTGAATGGTGGTTTGGGACACAGCTCCCTCTGGGACGGATCTGTGTGGGTGAAAACGGGAAGGCTGATCATTCTGGGATTTACATGAGGCAGTAAGTCCCAGTTCGGGAAGTGAACCACAGTCTGCGCTCTGCAGTGCTGGGAAACACAGAGATGATTGTCCATTGGGCGCCAAAGAGAGAACACTTTGTACATTTGTGGTGCTGGTTGACTCTGTACTGAGTTCTTCTCTCTGGTGAGGGCAAAGCGTGTCAATCCAGGACCTGGGACAGCTTTGGGGGATGGTATTTTGTAGATTAGTGCATGACAAGAAGGCATAAAATGGTAGGATGCTGTGACCTGGGAACAGGGCCGGCTTTAGGAAGTGCGGGGCCCGATTCGAATAGTTTTGAGGGGCCCCGGCAGGGATGATTCACCCGGCGGCGCTCCGGGTCTTCCGTGGCACTGAAGGACCCGCCGCCGAAATGCCGCCGAAGACCCAGAGCGAGTGAAGGATCCGCCGCCAAAGTGCCGCCGAAGACCCGGAGCGCCGCCGGGTGAGTAAAAATTAAAAAGGCCCCTAAGTTAGGCGCTCTTCTTTAGGGCGCGGGGCCCTCTTAGGCACGGGCGCGGGGCCCGATTCGTGGGAATCGGCCTAAAGCCGGCCCTGCCTGGGAAGGACTATGGCTGAAAGGCTGTTTGCCCTCTAGGATCTCATTACAGCAGAACTGAAGTCCTGCCCTTGCCCTTCTGAATGACTTTTGGGCAACGATTCCAAGCAGTGCTGGAGTCTCAAGCTAATCCACACGAGCAGGCACCACTGAGCCAACCCAGAGTTAGCGCAAGACAGACAATGACTCAAACTGCTGGAGCTTTAAATGTCCAGGAGCCGGAAAAAGCATCAAGAGAAGCAGCTCAGGAGTGAAGGAAGTTCCTAGGCAACGCAAATATTGCAGATTGTTCAGAATCTGCTTCTAGGTCCTTTGTAGAGTCAAATCACAGCTGTCAAGCAAAGGAAACAAAATCCACTTCCTGCATTGTCTTGTCAGTCTACCCCCTCCCCTGCCCATCCCAGGGTAAAATTACTTTCCGGAAAGAACGTGATGATAAATGATTTCCACATAGGCTGAACAGAATTTGGTAGGAGGTCGACAGCCAGTGTATCAGTTCCTCACTTTCACGAGTATTACAAATGAACCGAAAAGCATCCTCTGTCCAGACACTTGCGGGGCCCGGGCGGGAGTGTCTCTACACAAACTGGTGAGGCGACTGCCAATGCCTAGTGAAGGATTTGCAGCCAACAGCCCAGTACAGAGCCACATTTTAGGGACTCTCACAAATAACTTTGGGGGCTTCTCCTCTCTTGACACAGGCATAAATACCGGCTGCCAACTCAATCTGAGTGCAGGAGCATCCCCTGGACAATTTACAACGCACACACAAAAGATGAGGTCACCAGTTCTCCCATATGATGTCACTCTGTACAAACATACCCTGAAGAGTTCCCACAGTCACCAACACCTGGAAATCCACCGAGCTAACCCTTCAGCTTTCCCACCACCTGTTAGATCCAGAGTGAGTGTGTGTGGGTGTGTGTGTGTGAGACACACACATGCATGGACGCACACATGCCCAGTGAGTATGAGAGCTCAGAGTGAGATGCTGATTTTCTCCTCCATCAATAGTTTCTGAAATGCCCCTGAGCAGATACACACAGATGCTCAGGTCAGATGGGACACACCACACACACACACACACACACGTACGTACAAAGAAAGAAAAATAAATGCTGCCACCACATTTCCAATCACTGGTGAGATCACTTAGCAGTGTGATAGCTGCTGCCAACAATAAATTCAGAGATGCCAGATTTAACCAGACAGAAGTGGGGTTGTCTAGTCAACTTGGGTCCTACCCCAGCTTTGCCAATGACCATGTGGCTTTCAGCAAGCCACTTAGATTAAGATTTTCAACAGCACCCAGTGATTTTGAGCACCCAACTTGAGATACTTCAGAGGGGCCTGAATTTCTAAAAGCATCAAGCACCCATCTTCTGAAAATCAGCCCTCCTTAATGATGTCTCCAATTGGGCACTCAAAAATGGAGGCACCCAGTCACTAGTGTCTTTGGAAAAAAAATCTCTGTGCCTCAGTTTCACCATCTTGAACAACATTAAGGCGCTCCGAAATAGATGCCCACGAGCAACTCGAGTATATGATATTTTGAGTACAGAGAGGGAGATAATACTCCCTATGTCAAGACAGCAAATTACCTCTCACAGTAATGCAAAGCATTAGCTCAGAACAATCCACTATCACTAATTTAACTTTTGGAAACTACTACTGTCCCTTAAATATCATGGGCGCTCCAGGAAACCACTGCAATCAAAATGAAATGAAAGGAAGCTCTGGTTAGAAGGAGCCTTGACAAGCAGGTACAGCACCTGTGTCATGACTCAGATACGCACGATGATCAAACTGAAATGATGGCAATGCTCACGAGACTGCAATAAATGGAATGACGTGGTCCATTATTTGCCATTCAAAGCGGTCCTCTTTGAAGGCCAGTTGTCTGCTGCCTCTGTAGCCCTGGAAAAGGTCCCAAAAACTGAATTATAACCGGGCATCTAACTCAAAGCTTCTGTGAGTGCAAGATTACACTAACAGACAAGAGCGAAAGACCCACCCTGACTTCCAGAGCCTGGAAACAAATATAATCAGTGCAGTGTGGCCAAGGTACAGTTTTCAAGCTATCCATGACTGTCAAGACCATCTGCCGAGCTCAGCTGGGATTCCGCCTGACAGCAATTGCACAACTGACATGGCTTCCCCCTTTTCTGGGGGGCTATGGGTATACATTCCCTTTGGCCAGTGTTCCCTCAGTTCATCAGTAGAACATGACAATGTTGCTGCTGGAAGGAGCCATCCATCCCTCATCTGAATTAACCGCTGTGTTTTAAGTGGCAAACATGAGTAGCCTGGTGTGTCTGGGAAAGCGAGGAGTAGCAGTTGGTTAGCATTACAAAGGAAATAGGAAGCTGACCCTTGATGGACTCACTCCGGAGGCAGTCTACACTGGGGAAGTTTCCTCAAAAATCCTAACTGGTTTTACACCGGTGTCGACATGTGTGGCCTGAACAGCTTTTACTGAGCAGCTTCAAAGCTACTCAATGTTTTCAGGACCAGGAAAAGGTTTGCTCTTTGGTCCAGAACCAGGGGACAGAAAATAAAATTATTGATCCCTGCCTGTGTTTATATTCCCTGCCCCCGGTGCTGAAGTATCAGGAAAACTTAAGCCCTATCTCTTCCTAGCACTGGTGAGATAGTAAAAAAATAAAATAAAAAGAAGGCGGCTTTTCTCCATATTGCCAACAGTGCTAGGCAGTTCAGGTTTGGCAGGAAAGCAAACAAAACCCTAATACGTTTAGATTCACATTGGCAGAACAGAGCGATGGCTGGCACTGGCTTGTTTGGATTCCCAGTGCCAAGGAACCGCGTATTGGGAGAGTTAATTTCTAAGAGGCTGGAACATGTTGTTGTGTTTGTTTTCATACTGATTAAGTTACTCATGCTGTCTTCACCCATGTTGCTGTAACAATTTTTCTTGGATATAAGATTAACCAAAGATGTCATGGTCAATCTGCCATGGCTTCCATTTGTCAAGGCCGAAAGTTTGCTTGTCCCGGTCAAAGACTTAAAAGAAAAGAAAGAAAAAAAAACCCCAGCTATGCCAAACCCAAGGTTCTCATAATCCTTGGTTAGGTGTCATGCCTGAAGCTGCTTTACGAGACCTCACTTGCTCCAAGAATTGAATGTTCTGACTGTTATGCTGCCTTTGCTATGCTTTAGATCAGAGACTGGGAAATTCTAACCAAGACGGCAAAAGGCTCCTATGAAGATATTCAACTTCAGAGAAACAGGCAAGGAGAGAAACACTGCATACCACATTTCTTGTACATAGTTGTAAACAGATCTCCCAAGGATGAAGCATTTTCAAGCTTGCCCTGTCTTGCTTTCCAGACACACTTTAAATTTCCAGCCATTCTGCTTCCCTCTTGTAATGACCAACTTACAGCTTAATTTCTGTTTACAATGAAAACTGTTTTCTTAAGGACAAAGAAAGAATTGCGAGGACTTTGTAGGGAGGAGAGCACTTATTTATCAGCTGCTACCTATCCAGGTTAAGAGTAGGGCATCTATTGCTATAAAATTGAGTCCGTGATTTTGCATCAGAAACCCCTCATTTCTCAGTTGCTTAATAACGGGCAACTTGCTTTCCAAACAAGGAGGCCACATCGGAATCCCATTGACTGTAGTGTTTAAATCTGCTCTCAGGCATAAATCAGGTACTTGCGTTCTGCACCCCGAGTGCAAGAAGCTTTTACTTATGCAGTCCCTTTTGTCCCAAAGGATCCCGAAGCAGCCGCCTCCTAGGTCAAGCATGTTAGAACACAGCACACCAGCGTGTGGGGAGGCTGAATTTGGGTCCAGGCCCATGAGGAGTGATCCATGAGTTTCTAAGTTCTCATCCAAGACACACACACTCAGCTGTCTGGAATTCAGTTTATCTAAGGAGGCAAAAGAGATGAACCAACCATGCTGCAATTTCAACCTGTGGCCAGCCAGCCAACGTATTTCCCACCTACATCTTAGACATCTCCGCTGTCCCCCTCCAGGTTCAGTGCCACTTTGACAGCTGACAGGAGAAGGCAGTCTCAGTTCTAACAAATACGTACACACTGCTCTGTGCTTTGCATCTATCTTGCAACCAGCTGCTGAGACTCATTAGGTTAGCCCACCAGCCCGAGACAGCCAAACTAAGCCTCCTCTCTGGATAGGAGTCCATGCCTCCTAGGATCTCATGCTCATCTCCCCTTTTAGACGCCGATTCACCTCCATCTTGTGCAGACCGGCATCTCTCATGCTTGTATTTAAACGATTTGCACCAGACAATCCAAACCACGTGGAAACTGCTATGTGTGTTAAATACGAGATTCCCTCCCTGCTATTTTTCATGCATCTCCTCTGTGGGAACGCACACAATGTTTAGGCCAGGGCAGGTTAAAAGGTACGAGTCTCCCACCGACATAAGTTAAGGGCTTCCTCATGCAAGCTGGGGGTGGGAGGGTCTTTTTTTTTTTTTTGCAGGTACGCTACGAAGAGGCAGTTGCTCAGAGTTAGAAGCTCCATGGATCAAAAACAGGCTATGGGGCCTGTAGGTCACTTTTAGGTCAATGATGCAAATACAATTCAAGTCAGCAATGACTGAACACTATCACCACCCGATGTCTGTGGCCCCAGTGCAGGTGTCCACATATGGCACTAGCTGGCCCACTCCTGGCAGTCTCCGCAGAAGCCAAAGACTGAACCGACCATGGAAAAGCGGCTCTCATCACTGGAGGTAGCCACTCCAGGTCAGCATCAAGAAACGCTGGCCGGGCAGAAAGAGGAAGCGTCTTGTCCCATATCTGCTGCTTGGCTCATTATGAGAACATCAGGCTCCAGGGATGTCAAACTAGCATAAAATTCATTTCAAAAGGAATTGAAAAGAATCAAGAGATCAGATGCGATTCCCATCCGTGACCTAATGAGCAAAAGGGTGTGCATGGCTTCCCCCCCTGAAACACATCTTGATTAACGATCGCGCTTCAATTTTCAAGGGCTAAAGCCACCCTTTAAAAGAGAGGCTAGGTGCTCCTCTCCCCTCTTGCCAAACTCGTGAACGTTCCCAATACATTGCTGCATTGCAGAACAGCACGGGGAAATATTTACTGTGCAAAACCTCTCCTCGAGAAACACACACGTTAGTTAACAACCATCTCTTTAAAAAAAAAAAATTGTAACCTCAGGGAATGTTAATTAAAAGGTGCTTAATAACCATCTTACAGCAATTTATTTTAGTAGCCAAAGCCAATGCTAGGCTTTAAGCTATAGATCAGGTAATAGCAGTCTGGCTGAAGAACCTTAGATCTCAGGGAAAGGTGGAATTCCCCAATCCAGCCCCCCTGGGGCATATGAACAGCAATATGTATTCTTCCCCATTAAGCATTTCTAGGCACACCCTAAACACAGTGGAACTGCTGAGCACGTGATCTCAGTCTTATAGGGAGGCCAGCTATCCCCACATTTGGTTGACACTGGAGCAGCTTCTTCATTAGCTCCACTTTGGATCTAAGTGAGAAGTGTGTGAGTGTGTGTGTGTGTGAGAGAGAGAGAGAGAGAAATCCAGTGCGTCAACTGTTGTGTCTTAGACCACAATGATTTCCATTCATTCAAAAACAACAGTGTAACATTTCTGCCTGGTTTCAATCTCTGTACATTAATCAAGCGTTAGCCTATTTTTTGCTTCCAGCCTGAGAGACACAGCGTGGGAGGCCTGTCCCATGGAATAATATTTTCCAAGCCATAGTCAAAGTCTGCCTGTCAAACTCGTAGCCTCTCTGCTGTCTGTTCTACCAGAGCTGGACAGGAAACTATCTGTGGGCACAGCAGTTCAAAACAAGGCCGGTATTACCAGCAAACGGGCTGATGAATGGGGTCCATTGTGTTACAGTGGGAGAAATATCACCGTCATCATGAGAAAGAAAAAACACACACACACTGTATACATCTCTCTCTCTCTCTCATACAAAACACACCCACACACACACCCCTAAATAGGATCTTTCATTTGAAAGACATGTCTGAGCAGGTGGTTTTGTTTCCCAGATTTGACAACTCTCATGGCAAGATGTAAATGAATGTCACTCGCACAAGTAACTCAAAAATTATACAACTCTACCCCGATATAACGCTGTCCTCAGGAGCCAAAAAATCTTACCGCGTTATAGGTGAAACTGCGTTATATCGAACTTGCTTTGATCCGCTGGAGTGCGCAGCCCCGCCCCCCCCGGAGCGCTGCTTTACCGCGTTATATCCGAATTCGTGTTATATCGGGTCACGTTATATCGGGGTAGAGGTGTAACAGATTTAGAAAAGGCACAGAAAGATTGAGAATGACACTGGGGGAGAAAGAGAAATACAACTTCCCCTTCCTGAGGCTGCTAACGGCTCTGGCGATTAATGACACTAAGCGGATTTCTAAAAATCAAAATTGACTTTTTGCCATTGCAGCTGACGGTTCATCGTTCACATTACTGATGGTTTGTGTTACCACAGCACCCCGACAACCCACTCATGATCAGGTTCCCATTGTCCTAGGCGCTGTATCAACTCATAGTAAGACAAGCCATGGCGGACAAGCGCAGAACACTAAGTATGGGCGTATTTGGGTGAGGGGCAGTGAAGGAGAAAACACAACACCACAGTGTTGCACACATGAGCTCAAATGACTCAAGTCCTTTATTCCATGAAAACAGACCCATCCAGATGGCTTTGATTTCTAATCTGTCACACTGGGATAATGACGTGTGTGTGTGTGTGTGTGTGTGTGTGTGTGTGTGTGTGTGTGTGTGTGTGTGGGTGTGTGTGTGAGTGTGTGTGTGTTCTATTTAGACTCACTGGGTGGGTGTGTATGGTGCCCAGAACAACTGTGATCCTGATCCTGGTTGCGGGTCTCTAGGTGCTGCCATAATACAAATAAAAAAATCATAAAATTTCACCGTCTGGTTCTCATCTTCTAGCAAAAAAACCTGAAAAATGTGGAGTCTCCACTCTCTCTCTTTCCTGGGTCACCCTCGCTCCTAAATGAGCTAAATAGGTCACGGAGTTACACAAGCCATTCCCGTCACTCCCACGTCTGAGTACTCACAGCCCATGGTAGCGCTAGCTGGGAGATCAGACACCAGGGCTGGGAACTGAGCTCCAGTCTCCCCATGACAAAGCTCAGCAACACACAGAAGCCTTCAAGTTAAGAACTTCAGAAACACGCACCATGTAAGAAAAAGCAGCAGCCCGAGCCAGATGGGCTTTGGCTCAGTGCAGCGGGATTCATGATGAAATGAAAATGCCAGATCTCAGCCAACTAGAAACCACATTCATGGATTTTCCCTTCATTCCAAATCTGATTTAAGATGGGAGAAAAAATCTGGCTGTTTGCACTGTATGGATGCTCAGTTGCACAGCTTAAAGATGGAAAACACATCAAGCCACTCCGCCACCACGGCAAGATGGCACCCTCCCCAACGTTCAAGTACTTGGTCTACCTGAAGGTGCAGTATTTCCAGAGATGGGGGATTCAACCACTTCCCTTTCCTAGTGCTCATACTACAGGTTTCATTTGCTGAATTTCTTTCCATTATCCAGTTGATGGGGCTGTTAATGCTGCAGCTTCGGTGTTCTCTGAGGCACAGGCACTTTTCAAAGGACTGAAGCATGGATCACCTAGACCGGGGTGGCTTGCGAGCCACATGCGGCTCAATGAACCATTAAAGTGCGGCTCACGGAGCCCCCCACTCCCTCCTCATTCCCCACCTACCAGACTGGGGTGGGGAAGCTCGGGACCTCTGCCTTGAAGCGGGGTGGCGTTGTAAGGGCTTCTGCCCAGCGGGCAGGGAAGTCTCGGGACTTCAGCAGGAGCAGGTTGAACCCGCAAACCCTGGCTTCTGGCAGGTGTACCCTGGCTCTCAAACTTCTGAAGATGATCGTATGTGGCTTAGAGGACCAGTAACTTTGGCCACCCCTGACCTAAACCTAGGGCCAAGATTCCTAAAAGCCACTCTTAATTTTGGGTGCCCACATAGAAATACACCTCTACCCCGATATAACCCTGTCCTCGGGAGCCAAAAAATCTTACCGCGTTATATTGAACTTGCTTTGATCCGCCGGAGTGTGCAGCCCCGCCCCACCGGAGCACTGCTTTACCGCGTTATATCCGAATTCATGTTATATCGGGCCGCGTTATATCGGGGTAGAGGTGTACCGCCATGGAGGCATATTTTCAGTAAGCGCCGAGGACACATTCTGAAATCAGACCCCTTTACAGCAGTCTCTAATAGGTAGCTTGAATTCTCTTACAGACAAAGTGACAACCTACTTCCTCATCTCCTGAGTCAGCTATCGGCAGTTCCAGAAGCACGGGCATCGCAAGACAAACAGACCAACAGTCCGGATGCCACCGGGGAGAGAGATTGGGTGCATCAGAGCTGGCTGAAAGCATCGACACAGAGAAAGATGGGCAGGCAAGAGATGCCTGAGTGAAAAAGCAGACTCCCAGAGAGGAGGACCAGCGAGAGGATCTAGAGAGCCATTGGGAAAAGCAAGAGGTTGACGTGAGGAGTGATCAGAGCTGGGGAAGCTCCAGTGAGTCAAAGGAGGGCTTGTGCGAGGTCGCTGGGAAGAAGGGCATGAACCTGCCTGGGTAGGAGGAGCTAAACCCAAAACAAGAGAACCAATGGCTGCACCATGGATCCCAGCAGCCGGGCAGAGAGGCCTGACGGAGTGGAACGCTGAGGGAGTTTTGTCGCAGGAGACTTGAATTGGGGCCACAGGGGGGAGATGCGTGGGAAAGAAACAGGTTTTGGAACTCTCAGTCAGACAGGCCTGGAGAGTGGGGCCCTGGACCTGGGGCTAGAGGAACCGGGACAGAGTGGTTAATGACTCTCGGGTGGGGGGGCCTTTGAAAGGGATGAAGAGCACTATAAGCTGACTTTACTTTGGGGTTTTGAGAAGAACTGTTTTACCATGAGGGACCTGTGGATTGTGACATCTGACTCGATTATAAAAGGGTTTGAATTTGCTGCTAAGAGAGACAATATTACTATGCAAAGGTAGATTCCAAGGGGAAACTGAGGCAGGTGTGCACATTGTGTCCAGGCCTGCCGTAGGAGGACACCCCAGGCGGTGGTCACCCTATGATGTCCAATAAGTACAGTATCTTGTGTTTGGCATTGGCTAGTGTCATATGAAATAACTCCCCATAAGCCATATAACTGCAATACCACACTCTGCAGTACCATGAGAACAAAATTTCCTTCCTGACTCCAGCTGGTGGTCAACTTTTGCCCTAAAGCAAGAGAGCTGGTAACCCTTATAACTTTAACCTTGGTATAATTTTTTTTAATCTTTCTAAGCTATTTGCTTCAATATCCTGTTGCAATCAGTTCCCCAGACCATACAGAGCTTGAGAACGTATTTCATTTAATGAGATATATAATCTATATAGTTAATAGTTCCGCCAGCTTATTTATTTCCTAGTACTTCACAACCCTAATAAATACCATCTGGTCTTTGTAATTTATTACAATGCAGTGTAAGTTGTTCACCTATTTGACTGCTTGTCTGTGCCTTGCCGTCATGGCACAAAGAGTAGCCCTAGGGTCTGTATTTCAACATTCTCTTCTGTAGTGAAGAAATCTGCAAAAAGTTCATTTTGCTTCCTGCCAGTGTTCCTGTTCTATCCCGCCCCTGGTTAGGAAGTAGCCCCAAATCAGCTGAGAACTACAATCCATGATAGGAACAAAGACATTACCACCTAGTGTTGGAGAAGAGGGAAGCAGCAACTGCACCATTATTAAATGTTGCTCTCCCTATGGTTCTTCTCCCTCTTTATAATTTCTCTCTCTTTTTTTATTTTTATTTTTTTTAATTCTTGCTTTTCCATATTTGTGGCACATCCAGTAAGGTCATCTCCATTCTGCTTTGGCTGATGGCCAGTAGGAACCCGGCTTTTAGAGATCAATAAAGGAGCCATTAAAAAAAAAAAAAAAAAGAAACACTTTTGCAAAAACGTTCATCCAAAAAATGTTTTCCTCTTTTGGGCTGGAAACCATTTTGTTGAGATTCCCCCCTCCCACCCCCGCCCCCACTCCTCTCCCCCAACCAGCGCTATTATTATTGATCATAAAAGTCAGACTGAACCCATTGCCTCTCATCACCCATTTTGCTTACAAGAGAAACTTTGATGAAAATTTTGGACCGGCTCTAACCAATAAGGACCAGAACGGCACACCCTACTCGTGTCGGGCAGTACTTTATTGCACTCTAAATGGTCTCTTTCATGAACCTCAAAAGGGGATTAAACCATGACCAGCCAGCATATTTTTGAACATGGCATAAGAACATAAGAACGGCCGTACTGGGTCAGACCAAAGGTCCATCCAGCCCAGTATCCTGGCTACCGACAGTGGCCAATGCCAGGTGCCCCAGAGGGAGTGAACCTAACAGGTAATGATCAAGTGATCTCTCTCCTGCCATCCATCTCCACCCTCTGACAAACAGAGGCTAGGGACACCATTCCTTACCCATCCTGGCTAATAACCATTAATGGACTTAACCACCATGAATTTATCCAGTTCTCTTTTAAACGCTGTTATAGTCCTAGCCTTCACAACCTCCTCAGGCAAGGAGTTCCACAAGTTGACTGTGCGCTGCGTGAAGAAGAACTTCCTTTTATTTGTTTTAAACCTGCTGCCTATTAATTTCATTTGGTGACCCCTAGTTCTTGTATTATGGGAATAAGTAAATAACTTTTCCTTATCCACTTTCTCCACATCACTCATGATTTTATATACCTCTATCAT
>QXTE01000107.1:1880905-1907078 GCA_003942145.1 Platysternon megacephalum
TCCTGCCATCCATCTCCACCCTCTGACAAACAGAGGCTAGGGACACCATTCCTTACCCATCCTGGCTAATAGCCGTTAATGGACTTAACCACCATGAATTTATCCAGTTCTCTTTTAAACGCTGTTATAGTCCTAGCCTTCACAACCTCCTCAGGCAAGGAGTTCCACAAGTTGACTGTGCGCTGTGTGAAGAAGAACTTCCTTTTATTTGTTTTAAACCTGCTGCCTATTAATTTCATTTGGTGACCCCTAGTTCTTGTATTATGGGAATAGGTAAATAACTTTTCCTTATCCACTTTCTCCACATCACTCATGATTTTATATACCTCTATCATATGCCCCCTTAGTCTCCTCTTTTCCAAGCTGAAGAGTCCTAGCCTCAGAAGTATACAGCTTGGGATCTTCTATTCAGCCTCTCTCACAAAAGGACATGGATGACACTGAAAGGTGGCCATTTCATAACTGATCATTCAAGGTACAACCAGCCAGTGGCACTCATTGCCACATGATGCCATTGAGGCCAAGAGCTCAGTAAGATTCAAACAGGGGTTGGACATTTAGATGGCTAAGAAGAATATCAAGCAATAGAGTACATACCAAAAAATAAACAGTTTGGGCAGGATTACTGAAGGTAGGGGAGCCCAGATGGGGGCTAAGAGGAATGGGGTGGTCAAACAAGTGTCTTAGGAGATGCATGTATTGGGGGCTAGATATAGTGACTCATAGGAGGAGGAGAGGGCACTGGCGGGGAAGAGGTGTCTCTGCAGTGGAGAGAGGGGGAGGAAGCTGGGATGTTGACCGGTTGCTTCCACAGCAGGTCTGGAGAAACGAGAACGCAGCCTCTCCCAAAACACCCCCGGAGTGGAATCCAGGCGCTACCCCAAGCATGGCAGATTTCCCAACGGGAGTGCCCAGAACGTTTCACTGGGAAGCAAAGCCTCTAGTTATTTATGGTGCTTGGGTCTGTGCATCTTCCTTTCAGGCTCAAGGGGTTCCAGACCTGCAGGAGGGAGGCATGAGGTCATGGAGAAGGGGAAGAGGGTGGTGGACTAAGGCCCAGCACAGATGGCTGAGTAGGGCCATCAGCGCCGGTCAAACTTAAAATCAAATGATGTATCTGGAGGAATTCTCTTTCTTTTCCTTTTTTTTTTAAAAGCCAAAAATAAATAAATAAATAAAAAAAATAGGCCCTGCTGATTACCCAGGGCCCGAAGAATGCTGCTGTGGTTAAATCTTTTTTTTTTTTTCTGGCACAAACTGTCTCTTGTGACTGGATTTAGCCTTGTGCTATGACAAAGGCTTCTTTCTTATGGAATTTAATAGCTACGATGCACCATGGAACTATGTGTAGACTCATAGACTTTACGGTCAGAAGGGACCGTTATGATCATCTAGTCTGACCTCCCGCATGATGCAGGCCACAAAAGCTGACCCACCCACTCCTGGAATAATTCTCTCCCTCGACTCAGCTGTTGAAGTCCCCAAATCATGATTTAAAGACTTCAAGTTGCAGAGAATCCTCCAGCAAGCGACCCCTGCCCCATGCTGCGGAGGAAGGCGAAAAACCTCCAGGGCCTCTGCCAATCTACCCTGGAGGAAAATTCCTTCCCGACCCCAAATATGGCGATCAGCTGAACCCCGAGGAATGGCCTCTATTCACTTTCATACGACATCCTTTGAAAAGTCCTATTTAAAAGAAAAGCCAGCATGCTTTTGTATTCGAGGCAAGGCTGGTAGGTTGCCTGACACTTCCCATTATAAGACCCTGTTCTCAGTTGCCCAAAACTTTGCCAAAATTTTAATCATTTGGGCAGAAATTTTCCATGGCAGGTATCTGCCTTAGGCTGAATGGTTTTGGAACATTTCAGCCAACATGGTCAGCCATTCCCAAGATGAGGCTTAAGAAAAATACAGTTTGCCCATATTAAAAAATGATGCCAGCCTTTTCTTTGAGAAACTCTAGTTTCACTCAGGCTTCAGAGCAGGGACTTCAAATTCGGCTGGAGGGAGTGGGGAGCCTTTCTTCCATCCCCGTGAAAATCCACCCAGGTTCGGCCAAGTTTGTAAGCCTCTGAGACGCAGCACCGCTCACAGCAGCCCAGAACTGCTACCGCAGGGAAAGTCCTGCTCAACCCTCTGCAGCCCCAGGCTGATGCGGATATTGTTCACTGTGTAGATGACATTTGTTTTCAGAGACTGTGATGCTTTTATTATTAACCCTTGACTTTCTGTACCGCTGTGGTTTGCATACAAACCTCCCCGCACCGAATCTCTCCGGGGGGGAAATCAGATCTGACATACATTTCCAAATCCTTACCCTGTTAAAAGCAAAACTGCTGGCACAAGCCCAAGTATGGCCTCATGCCCGCTCCACTATAATCAAAAATATGAAGGAGTTCTGTGATTATGACCCAGGAACTTGACTTGATGGTGAATTCCTCCCCAACAGGAAAAAATAGCCAGAAACAGAAGACGCCCCTTAGGAAAATGGCTGTGGGTTTTGAGGGAGATCATTCTATTAAGTGCTTTTAGTATGCTTCAAGTACACGAGGGCTTCATAAGGGAGGAAAAACATAATTGCATTCCTGTGTTCCTGCTTCATCCTCTAAGAAACAACATTGCTGCTCACAAAGCTCTGGTGTCCCCCCTAAACAAAGTGGACGTTGTGCAAGAACATGGTCTCATGCCAAGAGGCCTGTGCATCGCTGAGTTGGCGGGATGGGGGGTGGGGGGACCAGGATAAACGGTTCCTTGTGCCAATTCTCCAATGCAAGAGCCTCCAACCTTCGGCAGAGAGAAAGGGCCCCCGGGGGCCTTCCCCTCCCGTTCCACTCACGTGTTTCCATCCACACCGCAGTATAGTATTAGTGCTCCTGGATACTCCCGCCTCCCTTTACGTGGAAAACTAGCATGGGATTGGGGAGCGCAGAGGGGAGCAGCAACTCAGCTGCATGCTCCTCTCCCAGGGCAGGCCCACCGACGTGTCGTGCGTCAGCATCGGGCGTGCTCGTGGCAGTATTAATCCCGCATGCAGCATGGAATGGGCACGGCGAGGTATGGCCTATGGCAGCGCTGCACCCCGGGGACGGGGCGGGGAGGCTGAATGCTAGTGGAGTGGCGTTAGAGGGAATGGGGATGGGTTGATGAGTGTGCACAGTGAGTATGCACCTGCCTGTGTTCTGCCCACTACTACCCCCTCAAATGACCTGCTCTAAAGCCCACTGAGTCAATGGGAGTCTCTCCACAGACTCTAGTGGGCTTCAGATCAGGCCCCCAGTATCCTGCAAGAACCCAGCGTATCTAACTTTGCACAGAGCCCTGCAAACCCCTGCTTGGCTGAGCTGGCCTCCAGAGGATGTGTGATTCCATTCACAGATAAGGAGCACCAGCTGACACCGAGCCCCCTGCCACGCACCCCTTTTATCCAGGAGAACTATGCCTGTCCTTAACAAGGTCATCAACAACATCACTGAGTCACAGGGCACCTCGAAGTCCCTGACAACCAAAGTAAATAGGCAGGGCTCAGAATGAGCTGGATTTCCACTGACTCTCTCCTTTTGAGGCTACAGCTGGCCATTGCTGACAAGAGAAAGGTAGGGAGGTCTCCTTCATGTCTCTCAGAGAGATGTGATCTTGAAATGCAGGGCAAGGGGAGCGCCCCATGCAGGTACATTATTTACACCAAATCAGTTGTGCTCTGGGATGCTAGCTGGGTAATAGAGCTGGCCGTAACAACGTTGTCTTGTAATTAACTGAAAAACCACCACAATCAGCATAGCATTTTAATTTCTATTATGAAAAAATAATGTTTTTTAAATGATAGAATCTCTCAACACTGTTCCGGCTGGCCAGCTTAAACTGGGATTTTCAATGTCTCTGTCTTCAAATACTTGTTTTCCTTCCCCTATAGAGGCCAGAGATTCTTGGCAGGGGGCACCTCATCCTGCATCCCGAGCCATTGGCAAAAATTCCCATTCAGTTCAATAATGCAGGATTGGGTCGTAAACAAAGAAAAAGAACCTGATTACTAACAATAAAGCTATCAAGGCTGTTGCATGCCACGTTCATCTGCACACCCTCTCCCATCAGCACGAAAAAAAAGGTACTAGCCCTTCCTAGTGAAGGCTGCAAAAGGAAGCATTTCTAGGCACCAGCCTTGACTTACCAAGAGCCAATATATTTTTACAGCAGCAGGTGACTTTAAGCAAAAAGTTAAACGAGGATGATTTATATATATTTTTGTCCGGCTATCCTCTAAGAGAAAGACAAACAGATTTTAAACAGCGGAGAGGCACTGTGGTCTAGTGGATTGGGAATCAGGAGTCCTCGAATCTAAACCTGGCTCTGCCACTGAGCTGCTATATGACCTTGAGCAAGTCTTTGACTCTGTGCCTCAGTTTCCCCTCCTGTCCTGTGTGTTGCATCTACTTAAACTGGAAGCATTTGGGGGCAGAGACTAATCTCTTACTATGGGTTTGTATAACACCCAGCAGAATGCTCTAAGCACTAATACAATATAAAACAAATATTATTATTAATAAACACTAGTTTATAATAAACAGTGCAGGCTTTCGGGGAGTCAATGTAATTGTCAGCCTTACAAAAAATAAAAAGAGGTCAAGGTTCTATATTTTGTCCTGCTGTCCCCTCACAGTCAGACTGATGGATTTTGAACAGAGGAGAGCGCTTTGGGCCCGACCCTGGACACACTTCTGCACTTGGAGTTTCGATGGCACTGCCCCACGAGTAAAGTCGCTCCCACGCGTCACAGCCTTGAGGATCGGGCCCTTTATCGGTAAGTTCCCATGCTGCCTTCTTTAGCAGCCCTCAGCGAACGGAGAGTTGAGCGCTACAACGAAAAGGAACGGCCAGAGCAGCCGGGCTGCGTGTTTCCCAGGAGGAACCCTCTCTCCTTAACAAAGACGCCCTCTCTTTAAATCCAACACTGGGAAGCCATCTATAAACTGCACCTGTGTTTTACAGCCCTGCCAGTGCTCTGCCGCTACGCGAGGTTTTACTGCCAAGACGCGGTGGATTCGGTATCAAAGCCCTCGCTCCGCTTCCCCCGGTGTGGGATGCTGGAGAAGGCAGGAATCCAGCCGGTTTTGATCTAAGCAGTTCCAACATCATATGGTTTCTTTTAATCAGCCACACGAAGTGGAGGGGTGGGGAGGCTGGGGGGGGGGGGGGGGGGGTAAATCAACTCATTTAAAGACATGGCTGCCCTTCTCTTTACCTTCCTGTCTGGAAGACAGCCAGTGGCCAGCACAGACCTCTGCTCACATCTGGAGGGAACTTTCCCTGAGTTCCAGGGCTGCTGTGCTCAATCGGCCCATTCAAGACGCCCGCTTTGGTTATTATTCCTCTGTGCGTGGGCACCCCGTCCACCTTGCATGTGCAGCTAACAGCAGGGGGAGGGGATCGCTTTGCTATGGGAAAGCGACTTGGAAGGGTTTGGTGTTTTGGCTAGTTGGACAGAATTCAGAGGTTCCCACAAACCCCCACAGCTGCCCTCGGGGTGACAGGTCGGGAAGCAGGGAACAATAACACGGCCCCGAAAGCTCTGCGGTTCGCAGCGCGACTGGGGGTGGTTCCTTGAGGAATAGGGAAAGGAGAGGGGAGAAATAAAGAAATCAAACACTCAAAAGCAGAGAGAATCACAATTGGAAGCTAAATCAACCCAAGTTCACATTAACCCAACTGCCCAAAACTCACATGGGGCAAAGGGGTAGCCAAGATCCTACCTTCAAGGCTATTTCACCTCTTGGTTGGATCCGTGCACCGGCCCTGGGAACAAAAAGCTGGGCCAGGTGCAGAGACTGACCGGTCCTCTTCCTCACAGCAGCACAGCGGAACAGCAGGATGACACCAATTAAGTGGCTTCCCCTATTCCCTTGTATTTTACCAATGCCCCTGCCAAGCAGAGAGAGCTCCACACACGGATGAGGTAAGGCTGCCGGAAGACAGGCTGGAGGACACGGTAATTTGGCTTACGGCTCGTGAAAGTTGGGCTTCATATTGTAGCTTTCTTTCCCTGTCAAATTTAGCTCAGGGGAAGGGGGCACGAGTGGCAGCTCTGGCGACTAATGGCATCTAAATCATCTCTACTGATATACGGAAGCTTTGATCTGAGACGCTATTTCACTCTCCATTGTTTGTGTGTGTTCTTTGACTGACAGATGTCGCTATAGATATAACGGTCTAATAGGAACTGGACTGAGTCCCACCAACTTCTCCCAGTAGGCACTAGGCACACCGGAAGAAGCCTGGAAAACAGACAGATACAATATCCCGCCCTTACTGTCACTAGGCTGACACTCCTGAGCAGCCCTGTAACAACCAAAATGATGCACACCGCCCAGAGTTCCTGAGCAGCCCCAAAACAATTCAACACACGTAACCCAGCACACCCATGAACAGCTTTATAAGAAGCAGCCAGTGTATGCATTCTAACCTACCAGCAACGTTACTATGACAATCCAAACACCATGCTTGGGGTGGAAGGGAAACAGAATGTCTCCCAAAGAGAATGTCTCCCAATTTACTCCAATAATGAGAAAAGATGAGCTGAGGATAGGGTCCTTTTTGCTAGTGTTATTTTGATATTGTGGTAGCACCTAGGCTGCTCAGTCCTGCACTAGGACCCCACTGTGCTAGGTGCTACACAAACACAGAACAAAGACGGTCCCTGCTCCAAGATGCTTACGCAAGTTTGCCTTGTTACTGACACAGAAAGAATGAACATAGGCGCGGGCATATCTTGACATTTCTCCTTCTAAGCACGTTAAATAGGAAGATACAACTATGGTTTACTTGTTACTTTGACATTTCAGCCAAAAGAGGGAAAGATTTAGGAAATGTTGAAAGATCGCATGCCCCGTAGAGAGCAAAAGAACAATTATATCGGTCTCTGTGCCCATCTGAATTCGTCTCAACTACTGAAAGTTTTTGTTCTCTGGTGAAAGGTCTTTAAGAGATCAGGAGTTGTGGGCTTGAAGCAAGAATCACTGGGGTGTATTAAGAAGAGTGTCACATGTAAGACACGGCAGGTCATTGGCTTGCTCTACTTGGCACTGGTGAGGCCTCAACTGGAGTGTTGTGTCCAGCTGGGGGTGCTGCTCTTCGGGAAACATGGACAAATTGGAGACAGTCCAAAGGAGAGCAACAAAAATGATAAATGGTTTAGAAAAGATTTAAAAAAACAAGCTTGTTTAGTCTTGAGAAAAGACGACTACAGGGGGGACCTGATAACAGTCTTCAAATATGTTAAGGGCTGTTACAAAGAGGAGAGTGATCAATTGTTCTCCATGTCCACTGAAGGCAGGACAAGAAGTAATGGGTTTAATCTGTAGCAAGGGAGATTTAGGTTAGTTATTAGGAAAAACGTTCTAACTGACAGTTAAGTTCTAATAGGCTCCCAAGGGAGGTTGTGGCATCCCTATCATGGGAGGTTTTTAAGAACAGGTTAGACAAACACCTGTCAGGGATGGTTTAGGTTTACTTGGTCCTGTCGCGGCGCAGGGGGCTGGCCTGGATGATTTCTCGAGGTCCCGCCAGCCCTGCATTTCTAATGAGTCTATGATTTATTTGTACACAAAGGAAAAATTCTCTCCCACTGAGATTATACCTGTTTCTTTACCTTACCAATATTTCATCACCTCCCTTTAAGGAGAGGATCCCAGGCAATGAAAGATCAAATGCAATGACCTCCTCACCTAATCAATAAATCAAATCAATCGATAATGAAAACCAAACCTCAAAATAAGAAGCTGTCATTAAAGGGCAATCCTGGTGCTGCTGCTTTGATAGACAAGGTGCACTCGGCAATGGGTGGGAGGAGACGCAGTGATGCATTCTGAACATTGGGTGGCAGCAGACACACACAAAAACAGGCAAATTTGCTCTGCAAATCTGAGGCGAGAATGGACTTTCTTCATATTAGCAGACTGAAGAGCACTGGAAGCCGGTGAGGCAATTTCAACACGCTTAAAATTAAAGCTGGCCCTTCGGACCTTTTACGGAACTAGACTACGTCCTCAAGAGAGCCTGGTGGAAACACCAGAAGTGAAGAGAACACGTTGCAAAGCTTCGGGGGTTTAAAAAGAGGACCAAACTTTGGAATTGTTTTCCTTTTCGCCAAGACTTCTGGGCACTTCAGTCTCTCCAAAACGTACAACGCCTATCATTGGCTCAGTCTACTCGTCTGCATTTAGTCTCGTGTGTTTGAGCCTTTTACCTAACTGGCCAGAATCACTCACGTTTCCCTAGCCCAGTGGTCCCCAATGCGGTGCCCGCGGGCGCCATGGCGCCCGCCGGGGCATCTATGTGCGCCCGCATACGGGCTGGCGGACGAGCATCCGCCGAAATGCTGCCGACAAGCAGCGTCATCGCCAAAATGCCGCCAATTTTCGGCAGCATTTCGGCGGCGACGCCTCTGGATGACGCTGCTTGTCGGCGGCATTTCGGCGGCGACACCTATTGACGTTGCCGCTTCTCGGCGGATGCTCGTCCGCCGGCCACGGTCCGCGGTGGCTTGTCGTCTGGCGCCCGCCAGACAAAAAAGGTTGGGGACCACTGCCCTAGCCGCTTGGAGGCCAAAGTGCTTTTAAAACTTCAGCCCTAGTCCTGCATTTGGATCCACTAGTGTGGGTCCATGGGGCATACAGAACTATGAATCATCGCACCATGGCAGTGATCCAACTGCCCCTGGGTGCTGAGGGGAAGCCAAGAGGGCAACTAGCACAGGCTAGAAGAAAGAGAAACTTTCTGGCCAAGGACACGAGGGCAATCCCCCTATCCTTAGGGAAAATGCCGCGGGAACTCAAGCTGTGACTGGAACAAAGGGGACCTTGGCGTGCAAGGTCTCAGCCAAAGAGCCACGCATGCTAGACGCTGCATGGAACTCACTGCACTGGTTGAAAAGGATGAAGAGCTGAAGTGACCCGCCTGGGAGCTGACCCCAAGGTCTAGGGAGTTGTAATGGCGTGGCACCCACCTCTCACGAGCACCCTTTCTGGTTGGGTGTGCCTGCGGTCTTTAAACAGCCCCAGCCCTGGTATTGGGCCGTACTCCCAGGGCTTCCTTGCTGGAGGCAATGGTTTCGCCCTCTTGGTGTGTTCTGGTCCCAGCTCTCCAGTTCATTTCCCCTTTATCGCTGTACGACTGTAGGCCTTGGGCGGGAGGGATATCAGGGCCCACCCACTACTCCAGATCCCAGCCCAGGGACCCTTAGAATAGCAGCCACGCACCACCTTGTCCCTTTAGCAGAATTGCCTTCAGCTCCCTGAGAAGCTTCCCCGCAGTCCCAGCACTTCACCCTTATCTCAGGGCTCTTATATGTTCAGGACCAGTAGCCAGCCAGGAGCTCTTCCTCACTCCCCCAGTCCCTGGCAGCACTGAGCTGTCCATGGTGCTGCCGTTCCCTTTGGCCAGCCAAGAGCATGTCTACACTCCTCTGGCTCCAGCAAGAAACTGATTGTCTCTCGCTCTGCAGCGCCTTTTATATGGCCCTCCTGGGCCCTGATTGGCTGCTACCCACAGCCTCTCTGATTGGCTGCTTCCCCTGGAGCCACTCTAGGTTGTTTGTAGGACTCCTCTACTGATCCTTTCCTGGGACAGGTGTGGCAGACACTGAGACCTCCAGCAAGGGGCCTCTGGGCCTAGTCCACTCCCTCAAAGGAGTTCCGGCATTGTATTTTCATGCCTACCCAATTAAGCCACACCCTCTGATGTAAGTTACATTCTCACTTGGAGATGGCACACAAGACAGGATCAGGACCATGAGATTAACCGGGTCCAGGGCTCTCAACTCTCCTATAAGATTATCCGTACAAAAGGGGAAATCTGACCATTTGTCTTACAGCTGATGTTTTACCTAGCAGCACTAAGCCATGCTTTGACATATAAGAGTCAAAGATCTTTCCAACACTACATGTTTAAGTGCAATTAATACTCAGGTATCAACTAGATTCTTCAGGTTGATTTAGCAGGCCTGCTGCTTTCATTATAACAACACATCTCAAGTTCTGGGGTAAAGTTTCCAAAAGCATCTAAGTGGGTTAGGAGCTCATTTTCAAAAGTGACTTAGGTGCATAAGTGCCATTGACTTTCAATGAGAGTTTGGCTCCTAAGTATCTAAGTCACTTCTGAAAATGGTAGTTGGGCGCTTTTGGAAATATTACCCCGGCCCGTATCAGACAGTTGCTTCACAATGTCTAGGATCCAAACCCGAAGAAGGCAAGGGATCTGGAAAACTACTACAAAGCTGAGAGTGTTTATTTTCATTAAGCATAATGTCAATGAGTTCCACGGGTGTCCAGAAAACCCCATTAAGGGCTTTGTTTGCATAAGTAGTATTTACAGGAGGTCTTCAAAGAGATGGATCAAAAAGTCGTTCCATTTCTCTTCAGCCAGGACAGTGTCCATTTCCTGGACTTTCCAGTCCCAGATACTTCAGTATTACCCACTGCACACAAAACAGCAAGTGCCCTACATTGTTTTACAGATGGCAACAAGACCAGTATGTTCAGTTAAATAAAAACGAATGAGTAGAAAACCGAAATGCAGCTGCTAGTATTTTCCACTTTTAAAAAGCAGCTGTGCATGAAAGAGAAACAATTCTGCAGCAGGCAGTGAAGGTTTCATTATGGGAAACTGCTATTCAGATGAACAGAAGGCGAGAGAGGGGAAGAAATGAGATGAGAAGAGACAAACCCCAACGTGCATGCTCCCCATCTCTTCTTCCCTCGACAATGGCATTTTTAAGATCTTTGTGGCATGTCTGACATGACCCGGAACAAGACACCGAGACTGCTTGGATAACTAATGGGTTGTCAAATTCCCTGTTTACCTAGAGACCATGATTGCGTGCAGGACAATCTCTGAACTTATACCAGTGTGCAACATGTCTGACAGCACTCAGAGTAAATAAAGCCGATTTGGTTTCCCCCTCCACAATACTTCCACTTCAAGAGTCTCTTTCCTCTGGATCTCAAAGTGCTTTACAAACACACAGCAAGTCTCACAGCCCCACTGCGAAACAGATTGATACTGTCAACCTCATTTTCCACTGTGAGCCTCTGGCAGAATGGGAAATAGACCCCAGGAATCCTGACTGACTGACTGACCTAGGCTTTAAACACAGCCGACTTTGCAAAAAGCTATTTATACCCCTTGTAGCTGGACTAAGCCCAGGTAGTAAGTGATTAAACGTTAGCCGGTCTTGCCGAGACCAAACACACACCAGGAGCGATTATGAACATCTGTTCTACTTCTCCACGGCTTTCCACAACGGGGCACCTCAATCATTTTGACATCGGGAAGCCATCATGTCGGGGACAGCAGTGCATTCATTTGCCTAATGCCTCGTGTGGGCTTGCCTCTCCCGCAGGAGCAAGACAAAGGATACGTGACAATGCCAGGGTTTTCACTCCATTTATCAGCAGGAGGAATCAATGTAGAGGAAGGGAATAAACCAGCCGAAGACAACACGATAAGCCATGTGTGATCCCACAGATGGGCACGAATTATTCAACCTGAAGGGAAGCAGGTTGCAACAGGCAGCGGTTCCCTTTGAAGCACAATCCCCGCTCTCTAGTCTTCGGTCCCCGTCTTGCGACGGGCTCACACACTGCTCTGGGATCCGAAAGTGCAGCACACACACAGAGCACGTGTGTGTTTGTTTTTCCAGGAGAAAATGCATCTGAGAATAACTCAGGGCCACTGAAAGCTGCTGGATCAAGACTCTTAGGGCTTGCCTAGGAGAACAGTTAGCGCGCAGCAAGCTGGGGTGTGAATCCACAGCGTCCTCGGGTGCCGTGCACTACGTGTCCCTGGGAACCCTGCTACTGTGCACTGCAAGTCCCCTAGTGCCCTTTGATCTACTCCACTCTGAAACAGGAACTTCTCCTGGGCTGCAGCAGGGCCCATGCGGACGGCATGCTAGTGCTCTTTAGATTCGCACGCTAGCTTGCCACGCACCAACTGTTCCTTCAGACAAGCCCTTGGGGGAAGAAGAGGAAATATGGCCTTGTGGTTAAGGCACAGTCCTGGGAAACAGGAGATGTGGGCTCAAGTCCCAGCTCTGCCACATACTCCCTGTGTGACCTTGGCCTAGTCACTTAGGGCTGGGTTTTCAGACATGCTGCGTGACCACTGACCACGAGTGGAGGGTGCTGAGATCCAACCCTTAATCTCCCTGTGCCTCAGTCCCCCAGTCTCTAAAAGGCAAATGCCTCCCTGCTGGGAAGATAAATACCTTAGTGCAGAGCTCAAACACTGCCGTGATGGATGTCATAGAGCTGTACACATAGATACTACCTCCCAGCCACAACCCAAGCAAGTATAATTCAAGCCAACCTGGGAGATCACCAAGCTGGGAGAGAAGGTTCTCCATAGACTATTCAGCTCTCAGCCTCTCCCCGAGACGGTCAGCAATTAATACCACATGTGGTGGTGGCTTTTGCCATGTGGATGCTTACTGTCTAGAAATAAGGGGGGGGGGGCGCCACGTCCTAGCACATACACCAACGCACTTCACTTGCTAAAAACCTGGAGCCAAAGTCCAGCTGGCATCCTAGAGAGGATGGCAGCCATACCTCACTGCCAGAGCCATCCCTTTGAACGACCCTGGATTTCCATTTTGGCTGGTAAAAGATTAACTCGTCATGGACCTTCGTGGAGAGGGTGGATCTTTATTGCCTTGGTTGCAAATTAAATCGAGCATTCTAAGAACTGAACCTTGACAGTGAGTGGGAGAACAGAATGGAGACTTAGAAACAGGTGATCTTGACTTTCGGAGAAGGCAAAGCAAGGCCCAAAAATATCCTCTCGGCTTGTGCTGTTTTTTTCCCATCGCTACCCTCAACAGCTCATTCCCCCCCCTGCTATGAAAGGCCACATGGAGCCTGGGGAGGAATCTGAGAATTATTCTCCCCACCTGGAGCTCGTGTGTAATGCTCGTAATATAACTATTGGCAGCACTTTTCTTAAGTCACATGACTCAATTTCACCCTCTCCCTCAACCCATTCCTGAGCTGAAGAATGTTTAATTTTTGATAAAGTATTGCAATCCTCTGGGAAGAGTTCAGTGAGGTTCTTCATGGCTGCATGAGAAAAAGAAAATGATCCTGCGATAGAGATTTGGCCAGATCTATCCAAGGGATTTTTTTTTTTAAAGGGGGGGGAGGGGTCAGTATTTTAATTCTTCCCTTTCCCTAATTTAAATGAATAAACAACATTTCTGCAGACACACCAGTTTATACTAAGAGCTTGACAGATCTCACAAGCTAAGCAGGGCTGGATTATTTTTTGGATGGGAGTTTGCCCAAGCAAAGCCTAAAAGCTGCAGCATTAATGATACAATAGGTGGCACTCTTTCCTATGAGTCAGTACTGACTGAAAGCCAGAGCCCGGTGTTAAGAGGGTATGACATTGCAAGATATGTAGAGCTTCTGTTCTTTGGGGTTGATTAATTTCCTTTTTCAGGGTTTCTTTTCAGCAATGTTTGAGTTGTATGTAGATGTCCCAAAAAAAATCAAGGTTTTTCAAGGCTCTCTCTTTGTATACTGTAATGAGTAATCGCTTTGTAACGTTTCCTCATATGCCTTAACCTATTACTGTTTAAAACAGCACAATGTTAAAGCACACTAGGGAACCTTCAGTGTGCACCAGCAGTAGCCACACCAGGGTTCTCAACCAGGGGTACACGTACCCCTGGGGGTACATCAACTCATCTAGAGATTGGCCTAGGTTTACAACAGGCTACAGAAAAAGCACTAGCCACATCAGTACAAACTAAAATTTCATACAGACCATGACTTGTTTATATTGCTCTGTATACTATACACTGAAAAGTCAGTACAATATTTATATTCCAATGGATTTACTTTATAATTCTATGGCAAAAAGGAGAAAGTCAGCAATTTTTCAATAACAGTGAGGCTGTGACACTTTTGTGTTTTTATGTCTGATTTTGTAAGCAAGTCGTTTTGAAGTGAGGTGAAACTTGGGGGTCCGCAAGACAAATCAGACTCCTGAAAGGGGGACAGTCGTCTGGAAAAGTTGAGAACCACTGGTCTACATGGAACGATTAATGCGCAACACATTTGTGCGCTTCAGAAACAACACCCCCATAGTCCACATTACTGCTCTGTGTAGACAAGCCCTTAGATACATGAAACTATTTCTGGTGTTTTTCCAGTTTTTATCCAATAAACCCCTATTTCCCCCCCCCCCCCTTTTTTTTTTTTTTTTTTTGGATCGGGGTCATTTTATCAGGGTTTATAACTTAAAACCTCAAATCAGAAGCCTAATGGACATGCCACGTGACCTAGGTCCTCGTAATCTATGATCCAAGGTCCCGAGGAGGCATTTATGCCATTGCAGGGAAAGCGAAACTCATTCTCCTAGGCAAGTTTCAAATCAGTCACTCCAACGTCATTCTCTGTTGGACAAAGTATGTGTCACTTCCTAATACATGGACTTGTGCGGTCCTGAGCTATTGAACGGTTGCTGCCTTTCACTTCGGAGGGGACAGCACTTCAGTACCACGTCAGAGAGAACTTCCCTGTGCACGGGGCTTATGGAGTTTTTGCATTGCACGGCCACTCCGCAAAAGGCAAGATTATTATTCAGCACAAAGGCAGTTAAACATGATGTTCTAGTAGAAGTTACCAAACCAAATACCCACAGATTTATAAAAAACTCCATCAGCACCACATTGGTCTGTTATGCCCCAGTATGCTGATGGCTCTGAAGTACAAGTAGGTCCATTTGAGCTCAAAGGAACCCCTCCATCTATCTTCATCCCGCCAGAAGGATGTCTCATCTTTACCTATCTCCAGTCATGACGAGTCCACTTCCACACCTAGCCAGCTGTTCCACTGCCTCGACTGTTATTAGACTTTATATAGATGGAAGTAGTTCAAGAAGATTGTTTCTTGCCTAGCTGCATTTGTTAGCTAACCCAACATTTGCTTTGCCTCTCTACGGTCCTCAGTGGCTGGAGAGAGGGCAGCATTGTTCCTCTCCCCAAAATTCAGCAATGACTTAAAACTCTTGGACCCTTCCACACATACTCCAGGACAAACGACTAGATCAAGCCAGGTCTTGTTCTATCGGCAGATGACATTGTTAAAAAAGATTGATGGTGATTAAGTTATTTTCCCTTCTCTTTTGCAGCCTGTTAAATTTGCATTGATATTCTTCATGGACCAGATTCCAGCTTTCATCTAACATGATTAATGCTGCTTTAAATACAGAGAAAGAACCAGCTGCTTCTGGCTTCTTCCCGTTTACTGAGCAGTCTCTGAAGAAAAAAGCCCCTTTGTTAGCACATCTCAGGAGTCTCTATAGACTTTATGAGGAGCCTTTTATTTCTAAAGGTTAGCGAGAGAAGGTTTCTATAAACCAGCATATTGCATTTTTTCTCTCGTACAGACCCAAATTTCCTATACGCCTAGAGTTGCTCATTCAGACCAATACTGTTCTATTATCTGTAACTCTCAGTCCTCTGAGAAACATTCGGAGACGATTCTGATCATGGCTCCAGGGTGGTTCTGTATATAACACACATGCCCTGTCAGGGAGGTTCTCTTGCATTTAAGGTTTTGATTCCGCCTGCTGTGGACTTTGCCTCTTTCGAGAATCCGAGGACATGCAGTTCGTATCGAGCCGAAAAAGGGACTTGGGCTGTTCTGAAATCCACGTCCGGCTCTAGGCCTCTAAAAATATGGCAGTAATAAGGCTGCTGTGAAGCAACAGCTCTTTGCGCTATGATAGAGAAAAGCCTTGAGGCTTATTTGGCAGGCTGAATATGCTGCTTACCCCAAGCCACTTCAAGTAACAGGTGGGTCTATTAAATGAATGGCAGGGGGCACTGCTTAGTGGTCGTTCGTCTCTGCTATAAAATTCAAATACAAAGCCAGAAGGGTTTGATGACGATTTATTTTATGCCTTGCGGGAGGTCTGGATTTGACTCATTTCTCTGCCTTTTGCTTCCCAGGCATACAGGGGCGAGGCGTACTTCTGGGGTAGCGCTGTGTACTATTGCGGAGGGCATCTGGGACTGACAGTACTGTGGGCACACTGGATACGTCTTCCCTGCAGAGTTAACTCGAGTTATCGACACTCGAGTTACTCCTCTCGAGGTAGCCTAGTGCCGGCAAGGGCAGACACGCAGACAATAACACTCGAGCTGCATTGTCCACATGGATGCTACGTGTGTGTCACTAAGACTTCTGGGGGCATCTCCCATGGTTCTTAGCACTGCAGTGAAAGCTGAGCTGCTCTAGGATTCTTGCCCAGTGAAGTATGGGAGCTCTTGCCTGTCCTTTCTGGACACCTGGGGGGAATTGTGGGAAGGCACTGCACCACCACGCAGATGGAACTAGCCTGAGCCCACACTGCAGCAGGGTTGTGTTTGCAGCTGATGAGTTGTGCTCATTCGAGGTGTAGTTTATACTCCCTGACGGACCAGCCAATCTGAGATAAAAGCACGGCCGCACTCAAGTGAGGGGTGTGAACAGGACTTCAGCTACAACTCAAGTTAAATAATAGGTATATCTCCATATACAGTGTATCTCATAGAACTGGAAGGGACCCTGAAGGGTCATCGAGTCCAGCCCCCTGCCTTCACTAGCAGGACCAAGTACTGCTTTTGCCCCAGATCCCTAAGTGGCCCCCTCAAGGATTGAACTCACAACCCTGGGTTTAGCAGGCCAATGCTCAAACCACTGAGCTATCCCTCCCCCACTTGACAGTGAAGTCATATCTGAAGACAAGCTGACTGTGTCCAGACCCTAGGCTAGGTACAACAGAGTGACTCACCCCACAGCAAAAAGCGATCCCTCTGGCTAGGAGCACGGCAGCTGAAAAGAGGGACTTTGCAGAGTCAGATGGTGTAACAGGAGGAGAGGAGAATGGGTTGGGAGTAGAGAGAATATGACACATCCCCACAGATTTACAGCTATCAACAGGCCATTAGCAATAGAATCATAGAATATCAGGGTTGGAAGGGACCTCAGGAGATCATCTAGTCCAACCCGCTGCTCAAAGCAGGGCCAATCCCCAGACAGATTTTTGCCCCAGATCCCTAAATGGCCCCCTCAAGGATTGAGCTCACAACCCTGGGTTTAGCAGGCCAATGCTCAAACCACTGAGCTATCCCTCCCCCCGGCAGAAGCATCAGGGTGAACTCGTCCGGACCACCTGAGGTTGAACTAGAAAAGCCAGGTTCGGGGTTCACATTGGCTACTTGACAGCTCTGCTTACTGCTGCTGCAGGGGAGGTTAGAAGGCCACCCCTAGTATCATCACTCCCCACAGGTCCACATGATGCTGGGACTCAGGATTAGTGCTTATTTGTACTGAAAGAGGTGCCGGGGTTCAAGCAATTTACATTCATAATTAAGGCTGAGAGTCTTTCACGGAGGTCACGGAAGTCACGCCTCCCCCAGCAGCAGCAGCGGGGCCCTGCCCTGCCCCACAGCAGCATCCGCTGGAGTGCCCCGCCAGAGCACCTGCAGCACCCTGGAGCCCCCCCAGAGCACCTAAGATTTAGTCTGGGGTATTTATAGTACAAGTCATGGACAGGTCTTTATTTAATGTATACAATCAGTGGAGCAGTCCCAGCAGGCTTGATTTACGTTTGCAAGGAGTATTTTGAGGATGACTGCTTCCACCTCCCTCGTTCAGTAACGTTAGGCAACACACGGTTTGGAAATACAAGTAAAGTCTGCCTAAGCCCTTTGGCAGAAGAGCATCCCAATCCCTGGTGAACAATGGGTCCACAGCACGAAACCGCCACTCGTTCCACAATCCAACCAAATTAGCAGCCGCGGCTCAGATCTGAACAGGAATAATGGGATTTTGCATAAAAGGACTCGGATATATTGGCACAGCTCTGGGGAAGTCCAAAAACCGGCAAGCGTTACTGGAAGTGAAGACGGAGATCTACTGGTGTGTGGAAGCCCAGGAGTGGACTACAAAGGAGACTGTAGGTGAGCATCATTACTGCTCCCAGTCGAAGAGAAGTTTGCTACAGCAGGTTATATAATTTTCCTCTATCTCCTAAAGCAGGATGCCTGGCAGATGAACGTTCATGCAAGCAGGAGTGATAGCACTGAACTCCCTCATGGACGACTCCCTCATCCAAATTCATTATTTAGGTTAGCGAGATTACCGTGTGCCTTTTAACTCTTCTGAGGGGGAAAAGAACCTGCACTAGAAACATCCGTCTCTCCAACTCAGTTAGATGGTGGCGCTGTGTGAAACGGGCTGCAAAGCAACAGCAGTCAGAACTAAAGGCTCAGCTAAAACAGCAGGGCTCGTTTTCTTTTTAAAGCAAAAGAACGACCCGCAGAAGCGAGTCTCAGAGCCAGGCCCATTGAGTCAGGCTCGCGCTACAGCACTAAAAACAGCTGCAGAGTCGTTCCCGCTCGGGCTCTGAAAACCAGGGAGGGGGTTGGGTCTCCGAGCCCGAGGGGAATGTCTACCCAACGATGGGTAGCACTGCAGTGTGAGCTCCCGGAGGTCGAGGTGCCAGACGTGCGCTCTGAGACGCATGGCCACGATTTTTTGAGTTTGTTTTTTTGGTCAGTGTAGACATACCCTTAGAGGGAAAGATATGTCCTCTCCCATTCCTTGCTTGCTGAAAGCTGGAAATGTCTCCGCTGGCTGTTGCGAGGAGTTTGTGTTACTCTGACCCTGTTTTGCAATCGCCTTTAAGTTAATATAGGCGGGTCTGAGGAGAAGGACTAGGCCAGCATTTACACTCCAGTTTTATTCCCCAGCTCATGTATCTGCCTACTGGTCTATACCTTATCTACACATTTTAGACTTTCGTCTTCCCTTTAAAAGTTTCCCACAGGGGCTGCTCCACCAATAAGAGCCCGAGTGTTGATAGCATGCTAGGGTTTTCTGCCTTGCCATGCAGACCTGCCCTGAGCTGGCAGCAATGGTGGTCATCTTCGGGATGACTCGCGTGAGCAAGGCCTTAGCAGCGAGCAGCCCGGAGGGAAGCATGCTCACGTTTAAACAGATTTGTTGTCACCCCGCAGCACTGCCTGCTCCTCAGGGGAGCAAATTTTCCTAACAGCAGGCTAGCGAGACTGACGGAAGCTAGCCGAGAGGCTCCTCCTAGGCAAGCTGCTTCACGTTTTGCACATTTCTGAAGCAGAAAAGACTACAGAGGGACTCCCCCATCCAGGTCCCCAGTGCAACAGAGCGACGCCCACACACGCGAGCGGCTCGCTAAGACCGCCCTTCAGTCTATTTGGTTAATTAATCTGAAGCTGCCAGCTCCTCCACCCCCGCCTGGCAGGGCCTCAGGAGAGGAAAGCCGGACGCAGGTCCCACTGACAGCTGAGGCATTCATTTCTGACTAAACCTTGGGGAAAGGCACCCAGAGTAGGAAGAGCCGTCAGAATTTCAGCCATGTCAAATCAAACTCCTCCGCACTGGAGACGCGCTGATGAGGGCTTGGAGGACATTAGAGGCAGCTAAATGATATTATTAAACGAAGGGCAGAGGGAAAAAGCTGGCGCCGCCTGGAAGATCGACGCTTCTCCCCCACCGAGATGCCCACAGCTTTCCTATTCATCTCTGACATTAATCATTAACACTCCCAAGGAAAGCAGCGGCTGCTGGGGGCGAGGCTGATGGCTGAACATCTCTACGGCAAACATCAGAGTCACTCAGGTGCTCGTTTATTGGGCATTAGAGCATCACTTTAGCAGCTCCTCGTCTTCAGGTGTGCGCACTGGAGAGACGTATGCTCTTTAAAACCCTTCCCTGATCCAGCTTTTCTGTGCTCAAACACCACTCCAAAAATATGCCACGTGTTTAAAATGACCTGACTATGGCTATTGGAAAGCCCGGGCCTGTGTCACGGCTAGAATCACTATGACAGAGTGGCGTCTCCAAGCGAACCCGGCGTTCTACTTCCTACCAGCTCAGGAAGGCATGGTGCAGCACGTAAGAACATAGGAACGGCCATATTGGGTCAGACCAAAGGTCCATCTAGCCCAGTCTCCTGTCTTCCGACAGTGGCCAATGCCAGGTGCCCCAGAGGCAATGACCAGAGCAGCCAATCATCTAATGATCCATCCTCTGTCACCCATTCCCAGCTTCTGGCAAACAGAGGCTAGGGACACCCTCCCTGCCCATCCTGGCTGATAGCCACTGATGGACCCATCCTCCATAACGGATGACATACGCCCTGCAAGAATCTCTCTGAGGGCCCAATCCTGGAAGCTGCAGAGTATTCTGAGCCCAAATGCTATTTTACAGCCCTGTAGCCAAGAGTCAGCTGACACGGGCCAGTCGCTGGAATTGAGTTGCAGTGTAGAGATACCTCCGAACAGGCAAATCCTATTGCCTCACTGTCCTCTTTTATCGACTCCTCAGCTCTGTCTGCCTGCCGCCGGGAGCAGTAGTGGAAAGCACTTTCAGAGAGTGGGCAAAAACTTCTCAACTGCAGCCAATAGAAAAGTCCAACAGCAGTAAGAATGTCTTCTGTTTTCCAGACCAATTTAAACGAACCCATTCTCCAATCAGACTGTAAAGCTTCACACACCATTCCGAGATCAAGAATAATATTTCTGAGAGGCAAGAGTGTGCATAAAGCTTTAACGGTCAGGATCAGAAACACCCCTGTGGCTTACCTGGCACTTTCAAAAGTTGCAGCTGCTGACTTCCCAATAGCCCCAAATCCAACTCCAACAGCCAGACCCTCTGAAAGAGAGAGAGAGAAACAAAAGTTAAAAACTCAGATCAGTCAAGGAGCTAGATCAGGGGTAGGCAACCTACGGCACGGGTGCCGAAGGCGGCCCACGAGCTGATTTTCAGTGGCACTCACACTGCCCGGGTCCTGGCCACCGGTCCAGGGGGCTCTGCATTTTAATTTAAATTTTAAATGAAGCTTCTTAAACATTTTAAAAACCGTATTTACTTTACATACAACAATAGTTTAGTTAAATATTATAGACTTATAGAAAGAGACCTTCCAAAAACATTAAAATGCATGACTGGCACGCGAAACCTTAAATCAGAGTGAATAAATGAAGCCTCGGCACACCACTTCCGAAAGGTTGCCGACCCCTGATCTAGATAGACCAAGCCTCTGCTAGACTAGGTAATCACAACGGTCCCTTCTGGCCTATAATCTATGAACGTGCTGAAATCAAGACCAGGGATGGGGGTTGATCTTCCAATTTAGCTCCCATCATTCTTCGAATGGCTGTTAAACCCATGTCCTTTTTACAATTGAGACGAGGTGCTCAGATACCGTGGCGCTGTGCACCACCGAAATGCCAAATCAATCAGTCAGGCTCTCAGTGGAGAATGAAGAGGCTTTGCCACCAGCACATTCCCTCCTCCTCGTAAATACAGTCAGACAAATGCCGTACATGCTCACACACAGGCCCCGTCCAGTATTCTACACTCAGAGTCCAAAACGTTACAGATCACAACAGCTACAAGAGCGCTGGGCAGTTTCTGGAGAGCCATGGTGTGGTTTTCACCATCAGGAGAACTCACACGCGCTCTCTCTCTCACACCCACAAAACAAAGCCCCATGGCACATCCTGGCCAAAAACATGCTACCGTTGCTGAGCACGTTTCTTTCTGAGTTACCGATGGCTCATAAAGACTTGTTTCCTTAAGTAGTGGGACAGAAATCTGCGGTAAGCTAACTTCATTTACCTTGCTCCATCCTAACATGTTGCGTCTACAATACAGCAACAGAGAGATAAGAGACATATTCATGGTGTGGTTGACTGGTAGCTTACTGAAACACACGAATTCTCAACTCTCTGCTAGGCGCTCTTCTAACAGGTGCATTTTCTTTCCTACAGGAGTCACAAAGCTGTCTAATTACAGTGGCCACACAGTCTAATAGGAGAGAATGGTGGTTAGACCTTCAGGCAGGTGCAGGAGGCCTGTAATTTGACATCATTATGTACCTTTGGTTCCAGCCCCAGAACTGATGCTTGCAGCACCTCCTGGATAATTAGCCTATTCTTCTCAGTTCACTTCCTGCCTTTTCGATTTTCTTCACAAACTCTCCACAACCGCTCCCTCCCCAGCAATTCTTTTTCTTCTTTCAAAACAAAAATTATTCTCTACAGTTTCAGAGCAATGTAACTTTTTTGTTTCTTTACAGTTCACTTTTTTTTTTTTTAAACAGTCTGCCATTGCTTCTCTCCGAGCGAGAGAGAGCAAAAACAAAAATAAAATTGGACTTGACGAGATAATTTGACGCTGGAGTAAAAGAGGGGTTTTCACAACCCGCCAGAGACAAAATGGCTGACTTCTACTGGGCAGGCATCTTGACGCAACATTCAAGATGGCGGCACTTTGCTTAAGCTCCCAATAGTCTGGACACTTCTCTGAAACTTAACTGAACTTTGAGTGTCTGAAAACTGCAGCTCAAAGGAGCAGGATCGTTCCATGACGATGGGGTCTTTCACCTTTCCAGTCAGCTGGAAAAACCTAACTGCTCGTTTCATAGATTTGGGTGTTTCCGTTTCACCCTCTCCCCACTCCAAGCTGAAAATGCAGAAGNAGCAGGATCGTTCCATGACGATGGGGTCTTTCACCTTTCCAGTCAGCTGGAAAAACATAACTGCTCATTTCATAGATTTGGGTGTTTCCGTTTCACCCTCTCCCCACTCCAAGCTGAAAATGCAGAAGTTGAAACAGAGGTCTTGGGACCTCTAATACTTTGGTTTGAATTTTGGGCAAAGATATAGGATAAGGCCAGAGAACCCCGAAGCAGCCAGCTCATCCTAACCGTAAGGCTACAGAGTTATAAATCTTTAAGTGTCCACTGATGAATAATACTGTTGTATGGTAATTCCACTGAGTAAAACGGAGTTACTGCAACCTGAGATCCAACACTAATGTAATGGACACACTACAATGCCAAAGCCAGATAGATAGTACCCTTGTGCGGAATGCCAATAGAGCCTCCACAAGGTGTTTAAGAATATCCCCCCTGGAATATATGCAGACAACATGAGATGTGAACAGAGCGCTGATAGAATGCTGCTACTTCCAAATAGTTTGCACCTGCAGATGATAAAGGGCTTAGCAGCTACATCCCTGTTTCACATTCACACAGCAAGGTGGGTGGTTCAGCAAAACCGTTTGGGGTTTTCCACTTTAAAAACAATTAATGGCTCGGAGCTGTGTCCTTGAATGAAGCCATTGAGATGGTTTGGATGGCTGCAAGTCTGGGGCTACCTTTCTGAGCTGTGCCGGGGAACAGAAGTGAATCTCCCAGAGGGCAGAACTCAAGTCGCCAAAGCGCTGATGTGATTAAATTATGGAAAGAGCCTAGACGCAATAATTACCACGCTCTGAAGTGGGAGTCAAAAGGAGTGAAAGAAATTTGCTGGTGAAATTAATGAAAGAGAAGCACAAATTGCACATGCACAGGAACACAAATAATGGGGAATTAAGATCAACAGATGGCGCGTGGGGAACTGCTTGCTGGGTGGAGAAGCCGCAGAGTGAGGATAGAAGCTGTACTGTGGACCAGGTGTTCTACCAAAGTGTAAAATTAGGAAGGTAATGAACAGAAATTGGCAGTGGCCACAGGCTCATTCCACTCACAACTGGGAGAAGAGAGAATCTGAAAGTCTCACAATTAATCACCGTTCAGATTCATAACTACCCTCCCTCCCCCAACACACACACACTGTCAGAGCCCTGAATAGTTCCACCCCACATTCTTCCTAATTCCTGCCTGTCCGTCCTGGATGCAAATAGAATGGATATAATGACATGCACGTGCACCCAAATACATGTGGCGCGCACATACACAGAGCCGAGAATTTATTTGCAATATTGAAAAAGCGACCACGTAACAAAACATCACCACTTTTCTTCAGCCTCTTCCGTAGCTGATGTCAAAGCACCTTAAGCATATTCATTTATGCAAACCCCATGTGAAGCAGTTAAATACGATCCCCACTTTACAGACGAGCAAACAGGCACAAAGGAAGGTTAAGTGAAAAAATAACGTGCTATCAACCTCACCGTGTTCAGAGTTCAATGCAAAACCAGCCTTCTTCCTTCTCTAAAATGTTTCACAAAACCAAGCTACTTCTTCTACAGGCTGGGAAGGAAGGGGGAGAAAAAGATGGCTGTTTCTATTTTCACTGTTGAGGAGGTGCTCAGATACGATTGTCTTGGAGGCCAAACACAGGACTTAGATACGAGGGCAGAAGGATACAGGGAAGCACAGAAACATCATTACAATTTATGACCCAGGCAAATAAGCAATCCCAGTTTTCTGGTTTTGGAAACGCCTCTCCCTCGCCGTTTCAGAGCTCAGGCTCCAACCAGAGCCCAAATGCCTAGACTGATATTTTTAGCCCCATAGNAGAGAAAAAGATGGCTGTTTTTATTTTCACTGTTGAGGAGGTGCTCAGATACGATTGTCTTGGAGGCCAAACAAACACAGGACTTAGATACGAGGGCAGAAGGATACAGGGAAGCACAGAAACATCATTACAATTTATGACCCAGGCAAATAAGCAATCCCAGTTTTCTGGTTTTGGGAACGCCCTCCCTCGGTGGTTTTCAGAGCTCAGGCTCCAACCAGAGCCCAAATGCCTAGACTGATATTTTTAGCCCCATAGCGTAAGCCCGAGTCAACTGACCCGGGCTCCAAGACTCTCTGTTGCTAGTCTTTTGCAGTGTAGGCACACCCTGAGAATACTGAAGCAGGCTAGGGGGCAACTTCTCCTATGCAATCACAGGAAAATGTTGTCTGGTGTATTAGTCTTCTAGATTACGGAGAAGTTGGTTCTACTGCCTTAGACAGCTCACATGAGGCGTGTTCACAGGCCATTGCAATACAAATCTATTAGAAGCGCTACAGAACATATGAGCCTTTGAGAGACAAGGTGGGGGAGGTAGTATCTTTTATTGAACCCACTTCTGCGGGTGAAAGTGACAAAATCTCTGTCGTTTGAAAGCTTCTCTTTCACCAACAGAAGTGGGTCCAATAAAAGGCATTACCTCCCCCACCTTGTGTCTCTCACATCCTGGGATTAACACCGCTACAAAAACTTTGTAAACAACACATGAACCTTTCAAAAATTACAACGAGAAGCAGTTAAATACACAAAAATGCAATAATCAGGATTTAGGAGCAGACCCTTGCTAAGAGTTTGAAAGGATTTGGAGCTCTTATGAACTGGATCAAGTCCCAGCTACTTTAAAGTCAGCGTCTGTGCCTAAGACCACCTGCAATGTTGCGTTCCTCCCTGGGGCAATGCAGATCACAAAGACCAGACCGAAGCATATGAGAGCCGGGGATAAAGAATTCTCCAACAAGGGGACCCACATGGAAAAGTAAATTTCCAAAGGCGATTAGATACATCGAAAGTCAACGGCCATTGGGAAATACTGCAAAACCTTGTCATCTGATAACACTTTCCCACCTATAACTAGAATGACATTCGCAACAGTAACTACTACATATCCCTACCTTCCCTTTAAAAAAAACTCTACTCTGAGCAGAACTTCCTATAACCTGGTAAAAATTACTGGCATTGGATTACCGGCAAGGGCGACAGGGTGATGGAACCTTGACAAAGCCCTGGCTGGGCTGATTTAGTTGGGTTTGGTCCTGCTTTGAGCAGGGGGTTGGACTAGATGACCTCCTGAGGTCCCTTCCAACCCTGAGATTCTATGATTCTATGATTAACCCAAAACTCCATGAAGTCCACTAGGGACTTTTTTTCAGAGTAGCAGCCGTGTTAGTCTGTATCAGCAAAAAGAACAGGAGGACTTGTGGCACCTTAGAGACTAACAAATTTATTTGAGCATAAGCTTTCGTGGGCTACAGCCCACTTCTTCGGATGCATAGAATGGAACATACAGTAAGAAGATATTTATACATACAGAGAACATGAGAAGGTGGAGGTAGCCACAATCTATTGTACGTGGTAGTCATTCAGGTGCTTCAGCGACATTGGCAGAACTAAACCCTAAATTAAAATAACTAGGGTTTCACTTAATCCCAGTCCAACAGGAGCAGTACAGATCCAGTTTAAACAAACCCAAACTGGAGGTGAATTTAATGCTGGTAGAAAAACAGTGACCATATCAGCGTCGCTGGAACGGCCCCATCAATACTCCTCCCCATGAGGAATAGACTG
>QXTE01000107.1:1911206-2046846 GCA_003942145.1 Platysternon megacephalum
CTCTATGAGCCTTCGGTAAGTCACAGAGGGGCTAAAATTTCCAACCCCGTGTGCCTAAAATGGATCACAAGAGGCCTAAATACAGATAGGGGTGCCCAACTGGGCTTCCAGGTATGAAAATGAGGCCCTAACAATCTCCGTCCCTCCATTTATCTCAGAAAGATGGGCTCAGGTTTGAAATACCTGGACAACAAGGAACCACCGGTTCAAATTCTGGGAACAACCACCCAACTCTTCCTCATTCTGAGACAGAGCGACTGAATTCCATACAGCTTACTAGGTGTTCATCTTTTAGGAGTGTTGTTATAGCCGCCTTGGTCCCAGGATATCAGAGAGACAAGATGGGGAGGTAATATCTTTCACCAACAGAAGTCGGTCCAGTAAAAGAGAAACGTTTCTGAGCTACACAGAGCTTGGAAAAACTAATCTACACAGAGTACATATTATATATTATACCCCATCCACCTATATATATATGGGGCATTCCTTCCTCACTTCCATAGATGTTTCTCTCTTGCACAGGTGAGGGATTTCCATTCCCCTGACTGAGGTTGGGTTTGTTTTGTTTTTGGAGGGGGAGTGGGTGTCTAGCTTTAAACAAAATGTTAAATTGCCACTAACCCTAAGTTCAAATCCTGCACAGAACACTAACTTTATTTGAAAAGGAAGAAACCATCATCTTGACAATGTCCTATTGGAATGACCTTATTTCTATCATACGTAATGACTGAGGCAGATTTAATTAACCCATTTGCTAGGAGTCAATGCTGCAGAACAAGAGCTTCCCAATGCGGTCTTACTGACCTGCCCCATTCTGACCTCTTGCAGTGCTTCTGCCTGTGAATCAAGGAGCAACTTAGCCATAAAAATGCATCAGCGACATTTTCTGCTCCTTACGATTCAGGTGAATGATGACAGGCTCCACTTTTATTTATTTGACCTTTATCCAGCAATCGGGTTGGCTGACATAACATGCCATCCAGTGCTTAAATGTGTAAACGCAGGGCTCAAGTGTGGCACACTGCTCTGCCCCCACAAGCGTGCCCTCGCACACACAGCGTGTGCAAGGTCATGCCACACGGAGGATGCCATTTTTCAGAGTGCACTGCTCCACCCCCACCAGCGTGACCTCACTGGCACGGCGCATGCCGTGACAGAAGACATGCTGAGCCCCAGCAACTTACAAATTAAGCTCTGATTCCATCTGCCGTTTGTTATATAGTAAAACCTTGGGACTGCACGCCACTCTCCATTCAAGGGTCTCAGGGCTGGTCCACACTAGGGGCGGGGATCGAAATAAGATACGCGACTTCAGCTACGAGAATAGCCCAGCTGAAGTCGAAGTATCCTATTTCGACTTACCTCCCGCCCTCACGGCGCAGGATCGACGTCCGCGGCTCCCCCGTCGACTCCGCTAACTCCGCTCGCCCTGCTGGAGTTACGGAGTCGATGTGGGCGCGTTCGGGGATCGATGTATCGCGTCCAGACGAGACGCGATACATCGATCCCCGCTACATCGATTTCTACCCGCCAATCCGGGCGGGTAGTGTAGACGTAGCCGCCGAGCAGAAGTCACTGGATAAAATTCTCTCGCCTGGGTAAGCCAGGTGGTCAGACAATATGACCCTTCTTGGCTCAGAAATCCAGGAATCTAGTATTCTCCATTTGCGGGCAGGGGTTACAGAAATATAGATTTTTAAAATGGCTGGCCCAAAGCCACACAGTAAGACAGTGAAAGAGCTGGGAACAGAAGCCAGTCATGGGAGTGGCAGTCCTCTATTCTGATCACTAGACAGATTAAAGGAAGGCATGATGGATGTAAGAGACGGTGACTGTCTGGAAGGAGATGCTTTGCTGTCATTTATCTATTAGCTGTGACACTAAAGTCTCAGATGAGGACAATATACAAAAGAATAAAAAAATCAATGAGAGATTTACTGAAGAGAGATTTTTCTTTTGAAGTGAATGGATCAAGGAGAACAGAGACTCTGGCCCAATATCATTTTAAAAAAGCAGCCAAGTGTTTCAGTTATAGAAAAATTGTGAAGGCAGGAGGCTCCACAGAGAACATCTGCCATTAAGAGCATGTACAAAGGGCATTGTTCCATTGATGTTTACTGAAGGCGATACTAATCCCCGTTTCCCTAGGTTTGGATTGGCTGTTTTTAAATTAAAGTAGTCAAGGAACCCTGCTTTGTTTACATGATGCTGCAAGGTAACTTGCAAGAGAATTATTATAGCCACTTTTGAGAAGGCCAGCCCTGCACTTCCATGGTCTGGATCAGAAACTAGAAATTAGTTCTTGCATAAGACCCATTGTTTCCATGGCAGCAGGAGAATAAGGATCTCCCATATTATTTTGTTGGCTCTGAAACTAGCCTCCATCATGGCACGCTGACTTTGGGGCCCCGTTTCTTGCCCTAAGATGTCTGTGTTCATTGTAAAACCATTTGGTTAAAATCAGCATTGGATGTGGAGGGAGAGAACCAGCTGGCCACCACAGCCAAGCCAATCTATATACACAGGGCCAGTCAGGGTATGTCAAACACAGTCCATGGCTGGATCGACAGAGTTGGCTTGCGCTCCTGCGCTCAAATTAGCTGTGTAGACATTGCGGATCAGGCTGGAGCTCCGGGTCTGATGGGGTGGGCTCTGGCCCAAATTGCAGCTTCAAAGCGCTGTCTACACAGCATTTTTAGCAGGGTAGTCTGAGTCCCACGAGCCTGAGTCTGTCACCCCAGATTGGGAGGCTCACTGACATGGGCTGCGGAGACGTACCCATAGAAACCCAGGGTTGCAACGGTCGGTTAATTTGCATGAACAAGCTGCAAATACCGTGCAAGCTTTAAGTTCAAAGGATAGACTTGAAAGTGGAACAACCTACCATATCCCATCAAAAAGTTCTCTTATCTCCTATAAATGTCTCTGTAAAGGCCAGGCAAGCTGAAAGATGAGAGTTAAATTAAACGGATTCATATTTTAAATACTATTCATTGCAGCTTACATGGCATAGCACGGATCAGAAAGCTATTTCTAGGTGAGTCCCCCTCCAACCCCTATTCATTTAAAAATAATTGCAAACTAACTAAGATTGGAGAATGCGGTGGAAGCCAAGCCAATCAACTTCTATCTTCCAGGTTTTCACAGAAGAGTATCCCTCCTCCAGCAAAGCCACTGCAGGGCTGCCAACTTTTATGATTTTCTCAGGTCTCACAGTTAAAGCCCCAGCTCCAGGACACCTGTGATTACCTGAGAATTTAAGTTTTTATTCAACTCAATACCGACTACCTGGGGTTCATCTCGACCTGGTATTTCGAGGTAAAAGCTTCCGTGCCTTTTACATTGGACTGGCTCTCTCTGGCCAACTTATGTGCCCCCCATTACAGCAGCATCTGGGCACCTCACAATCTTTAATGTATTTGTGATGTTGCACTCTATATGATTTTATGAAAGTATGCTGATGAGGGTGAATATAATGTAACTAAAATATGCTTCACGCAAAAGGTCTCTTGTAAGGTATCATTACAAAGCTTATAATCTACTGAGTGTGGTCAGCCTATTTGTATAAATGTGTCACTCTCGTATCTGAAACTAGAAATATGACATATAACTCTGAGGGCCTGTAGCGGGATGGTCACCCGCTCCTGCCCTGAAGGGTTTAAAACAGCCCAAGAGAGGGCCGTGGCTGGGGGCAAGCAGCTCCCAGGCTGATTGGGGAAGCAGGCACAGCTGCAGCCACGCCCCAAACAGACCTCAGCTAGCCCTTATAAAAGGGTTGTGAGCCAGAGGCTCAGGGAGAGTCTCCTCTGGCTGTGGAGGGAGACGGGCCTGGCTGCTGGGGAGCGTACCAGGGTACCTGAGGTGGAACAGGGCTGGGGAAAGGCGAGAGGGGCTGGGGAGCTCCTGCCTGGCAACTCCCCAGGCTGCCGGCCTTGTGCAAGGCCAAATAGGTACTGGAGTTGCAGGGGGCAGCCCAAGAGTAGGCGGAGGCAGCAGATCCAAACACCCCTTGCCCGTGATGAGTGGCTTGTACACTGCAGTCTGCCCCAGGGAGCGGGGGCTAGATGGGGACTGGCAGTAGCCTTATACTGAGGCGAGGTGGGGATAGTGGGTGGGGATTCCCCTGGGTGGGGAGACACACACCGTGGGGGTACTGCCAGGAGGCAGCCCCCAAGAGAAAGGGGCACCGGGGTCTGGGAGGGACACGGGGGCCAGCGCAAGGTGAGACAATGGCCGACAGAGGGCGCTCCAGAGGATGGAAAGCTAATTCCCTGGACGACCATCAGGAGGCGCCGCGGCAGTGAGTCCCGCCCCATGACAGGGCCTATTGTAATTATGCAAAGTGTGGGCCATTAATGGTGGTTTGGAATCTTGATGGCTGCGATCAATCAGGACAATTGACTGTGGATGGCTCTGTTTGCAGGCCGGCCTTCCTGTGAGTCAGGCTGGGAGGAATGAAGGCTTGGGGTCTTACAGTGACATGTGATCATGTCACCTGAACTGGAATCCATCTTTAACCTGGTGTTTCTCCATTGAGAAGGAGGGGTGGGAACCCAGAGGGACAAAGGATTCCCGCCTTATGCAAAAGATATATAAGTGGGTGGAACAGAACAAAGGTGGAGCCATCATGAGGAATCCCCCAGCTACCACCTGAGCTGGAACAAGGGCTGTACCCGGGGAAAGGACTGTGCCCAGACTAGGAAGGCGTCCAGTCTGTGAAAGAAACTTATTGAAACATCTCTGAGGGTGAGATTTTATCTGTATTCAGTTTTATTACTGTATTAGGCTTAGATTTGCATGTTTTGTTTTATTTTACTTGGTAATTCACTTTGTTCTGTCTGTCACTACTTGGAACCACTTAAATCCTACTTTCTGTATTTAATAAAATCAATTTTTACTTATTAATTAACCCAGAGTATGTATTAATACCTGGGGGGACAAACAGCTGTGCATAGCTCTCTATCAGTGTTATAGAGGGTGAACAATTTATGTGTTTACCCTGTATAAGCTTTATACAGGGTAAAATGGATTTATTTGGGGTTTGGACCCCATTGGGAGTTGGGCATCTGAGTGTTAAAGACAGGGACACTTCTGTTAGTTGCTTTCAGTTAAGTCTGCAGCTTTGGGGCAAGTAATTCAGACCCTGGGTCTGTGCTGGAGCAGACGGGCGTGTCTGGCTCAGCAAGACAGGGTGCTGGGGTCCCAAGCTGGCAGGGAAAGCAGGGGCAGAAGTAGTCTTGACACATCCGTTGGCAGCCCCAAGGGGGTTTCTGTGATCCAACCCGTCACAGTATTTATCCTCACTTCACCCCTGTGAGGCAGGGCCGTGCTATTATCCCCATTGTACAGATGGAGAACCAAGGCCCAGAGAGACTAAGTGACTTACCACAGGTCACACAGGCCATCTGCGATAGAGCAGGGACTTGATCCTAGGGCTCCCAGGTCCTAGGCTAGTGCCCAGACCACTGGACCATCCTTCCTCTCCCTAGGTAAACAGACACTTTGTTTGTTTTGCCATGAAGACACAGCCTTACGAAAGTTTTAATAAAACGTTCCTGGTTAAACATCACCCTGGCCTGTGAGTGTAACGCGAGCAGGAATCCAGGAATGCCAGTTTTCCCCACCCACCCCATTTGGGGCTGCAGTCTCACAAGGAGAGATGGCAAGACTGCTGTGCTCCTAAATCCCTGCTCCCATTCAGCCTCCGTCACCAAAGCCCAGCCCAAACCTTGCTCCTTGGCCCTTCTCTTGGGGTGTTCTGCTAAAAGGGGTAAGGGCAACTAGTCCAAGACTACCAAGCCTGCCTCCTTTGTGAATGAAGACCCAGTATAACGGCTAGGCTGTATTTACGTGGCAAAGCATCCCCCCAGCTCCCAGGCTTCTGTTAACTGGGAGGCTTCAGAAACAAACCTTGATGAGACTCAGATGATCGCACCGAAGGTGCAAAACACCAGAGGCAACTAAAAAGGGGGTTTTGCCAGTACATTGATTCCAGCTGCCACAGCAACCTTTCCACTCATTGGAAAGGTGGCATCCCCCCTGCCCTTCCCCAAGCCCAGTTCCTCTCGCTTCCGTGACCCAGGCTGTGCTCATATTGGCCAGAGGGAAAGAATTAAGCACGGAAGAAGCAAGGAGCAGCTATGCAAGGAACATGCATTACACGTGCAAGCAACATGTAAGGACCGTGGCATGCCAAGGGCTCCCTTGCATATTAAACACGTGATCCTTGTGCTTTGGCTTGTATGAGCAACTAACTCCTGGCCTATGCAGTCTGTCAAATCTTATCATATTTGCACTGTCGGTAACTCCCTGCTTCCCCCCATGTTATCTGGACGCTTCCCAGTTTAAAGGGGTAGATTGGGTTCTGTCTAAATGGATGAGCTCTTCTCTGCCCCCTTCCCCTCCCACACAAATACCCTTTTGGTGCAGCATTGGCAGTGTGGGTTCTCGCCCATTTACTTGAGAATTGCCTGTGTAAACAGATGCATCTTAACCATGTGTCCGGAAGGCAGTAAGACTCTGCTGAGTGCAAATCCCAAAGCCATGGACCCTACAATAATTCATGGCACTAATTTAGCTCGTTCAGTTTCCAAAGCACTTTACAAACATTCAATAATCTTCTCAACCACCACACGATACAAGTATGATTTTAAAGGGGGAATCCAGGCAGAGAATGTAAGTGACATGGCCAAGGCCACAGAGGGAGTAGGTGTCAGAGCTGGGATTAGACCTCGGAGTTCCTGGCTCCCAGTGCAGTGCTCAAGCCACTAGGTGGTGCAGGTCCATGGCAAATTCCTGGGAATTTATCATCGTGCTCATTACTGAGCTGATAATTTTTATGTAAAAAAAAAAAAAAAAAAACTTCCATTGGGAAGCCATCTTTTAAACCCTGTTCCTTCTCTCCTTTCATTACTTGAGGTTGTTCGCAAGGGATTCAGCAGCCTTATTTCCTACGGGATTTTCCTGCTTGTCCTCCAGAAGTAGCATTCACCCCAGTTCCATGAATGTGTCAATTGCTTTTAAAAACCTCAACTTCTTTTAATAAGAAACATGCAAAAGCAAAACACGTGACGTGATCGCTCTCCCTGGTGAAGTACTGCTCTGCTAAGGGCAGCACGGCCTTCCCCTGGACTGTATTATTCTTCCTCCTTCCCTGGCCACACCCACCCAGCATGGACTGAGTTATTAAGAATTGGGTTAATCTGTCTAATTTAGAGCAGCAAATGGCCTCCTTTACTCCCTACCTTCATCCAAATTAATTTACAAGTGTGGACAGGCCTTCAGACCCCTTTGGAAATCCCAGAGGTAATAAATAACGAGTGTCACAAACTGACAAGTAGCAGAAAGCAGGTGAACAAACTAAAAGAGTTCAATTCATACCGTGTCCTGGGTAATAAAGAGCGAGACACAGCAGCAGAATGCTTTCCTAGTAGAATGCTGTAAAAAGCTTCCCAGGAGACAAAAGCAGCACTTGAAATTCAAATTCACTTTCCCTTCTCAAGAAGCTTGTAATACAGAAGGCAAAATGTCAGGAGTAAAGATGATGATGATGTTGTCAAGGACAAAGACAGAGAGGCCATGCCTTCTCCCCAGAATCTCTGCAAGCTGCACCTGACAACAGCAGGTCACAGATCAAGGTACTCGTCTGTTTCCTAGATGGGCTGCAACCCCCCAGGTCCTGCTTTCTGTTTTACACAGATGTCACTCTCATGTTCAAATGCAGCAGCAGCCAGAAGGACTCTGGAGAAAGCCAGGAGGTTACAGGGAAACCTGGCAGCTTGTTCTTGTGGAAGTTTTATTTTGTAAGCAAGGTACCACAGCAGTGGACAGGAGAACATGCATCAACTAGAATACCCCTGAGCAGCAAGCCGCAGCTCTAGCGGTGAAGACGGGAGATTAGAAAGCCAGAAACTAGCAGCCACCAGACGTGTCCAGCTGCTGACACAATGGCAATTCAGCTGTTCAATCAGTACGAACCCCATCGGCGAGCTATAAATTAATGACCACAATGGAGCTAGGGGAGAGTTGCCTGGAAAACTCAGAACAAATGCAAACATTTCAGAGACTGAATCAATACCAAACGTTAACATTTGTTTCTTTGGTTATTAATGACACTCCTTGACATGCACTCATGTCTCAGCTTTCAGAGTGCTTTATGAATAAGTAATTCAGTTTCAGGCAGCCTTGTGGGGCAATTCTCCCCGTTAGACAATGGTTTCATACTTATTAGTTATTTACATTACCGTTATTAGTTAGGATGTAATTATTCTCCATATTAATATAATTGCCCCAAGGTTTTGTAACTCTTACGTCGCTATTTAGTGAAGGCATTGCAATGATTCTTTCTTTAATGTCTCCTGTGCTCCTATGACTTAAACTGAATCCTCAATAGCGAAGGCAGACTGGTGGATAGTACGGGGTGGGGAAGAGGTTTCTAATAGATTACGTCTACACTACAAGCTAGGGTGAGATTCCATTTGCCCGTGTACACCTGCTCATGGGTAGCCTGATGAGAGTTAGCACGCGTATAAACAGTAGTATAGCTGTGGTAGCACCACAAGTATGTGCACACGAGCAGGCGAACCACACCCCCAGCTTTTAGCATAGCCCTAGCCAGAGCCAGAACAGGTTTAATGCTTTCAGAGCGGATTATCAAGGCTGCTGAGCACCTGGCAGCTCTTACGGTTCTCATCAGGGAGGATTTGCCGAAGTATTTAAGAGCACGAGTTCCACTGACCTATTCAAAGTCTCACCCAATGAGCTCTGAGTGTTTTTGAAACTCTGACCACGTCACCTAGGGTCCTAAATAGGAACCGAGTGCTCTGGAAAGCCTGCCCCTTCCAACGTACACCTCTACCTCGATAGAACGCTGTCCTCGGGAGCCAAAAAAATCTTACCGCGTTATAGGTGAAACCGTGTTATATCGAACTTGCTTTGATCCACCGGAGTGCGCAGCCCCCCCGCACCGCTTTACCACATTATATCCGAATTCGTGTTATATCGGGTGGCGTTATATCGAGGTAGCGGTGTATTTCATCATCTCTTTCCCTTCCAAACAAGTTCTAAGCGTTGTCTTCAGAGACAGACTCTGACTGTGGGAAAATAATATGAACAGACTGGGCAAGGGAAGCTTTTAAAGGGAAGGGGGGGAAATCACCCTCCAAAATGCTCCCCCGTTCCCCAGAATAAAACCATTGTGTATGTTGCCGGTTGAAGCCTGGGGGCACAGGCAGCGGCAAATGCTGCCAGTGATGCAGCTAAGAAATGCATGATCCGGCTGAAATAAGGCTCTTTCTGCTGGGGAAAGCCTTCAGATTCAGGAAGAAAAGTAGTCCCATGTTTCCATAGTTTACACGAAGCAAACGTATCACCAAACAGTGTTGAAATACAGACTGCTTGTTCACAGCCTAGCTTCGGCTGGGTGGTTCTGCCTTGGGGTTCTAATGGGAGCTCTGCTCATCACAGGACTTGTAGCAAATATTCCTTTGGGTTAATACCTCCCCTTTGCATAACGCCCCCCCCTTGTGAGTTTCAGGTTCAAATGAACCCCGAAGTCTCAAAGCAAAAGTGGAGACCTTGGCTATCAGCAAGCCAAGGTTTGGTTCAATCTGGCTCAAAAGGCTCATAAACCGATGCAAGTTCCATCCATGTTTCTTCGGTATCTCAAACAGCGACAGACTGATGGTATAAACCACAGAAGAAAGACTTCACTGCTAGGGCAGGTAGGAGAAGAAGCTGGGCTGTGGCTGAGAAGCCCACTCACACACACATACCCTGAACACTAGAAAAAGGAGCATTAGGAAGGGTCAGCTAAGTACATTTGTTCTGGTGTTAATGCTCCCCGACCGCAACGCACCTTTGCACCATTATATCCCCATTCTGGGAATGTTCTCTAACTTTCCTGATCCCAGTTTGGGATTTGACACTCAGGTTTTGTTTTCATAAAGTTGCATTAGACTGTCAAATAGTCTCCCCAAGGAAGTGGTGAAAGTGCCATCACTTGGGACAAGACTGGGCAAAGCAAGAGAAGTCATGCCATAACCTGATCTAGTGACCCAGAGGATGAGATGGATGATCTAACAGGTCTCCTCCGCTTCTAACTCCAATGATTCTAAGTTACTTTAAAATGACATGGAAAACATTCTCGGAGAGCAGCCTTGAAAAACAGTTGTTTCAATATCACATCTTTTCTTCATTGTTGTGCATAATAAAGGGGGATTTTCATGAAAACAGGATCTCCCCATTAGAATTAATTTTATATAATGTTTCAGATAAGTGGTACAGATGGGGAAGTGGAGGGATGGAGAAGCGATCTAATAAAGATCGCCGAGCTCGCCAGAGAGTGGGAAAGAGAATGCATGACTCCTGCCTCCCCGTCGTATGCTTTACCTGTTGCAACTCGATCCAGTGATGAGCTACAATGAATGGAAGCATCAATCCAAGTGGGAAAATAAACAGCCAGGCAAACGCTTTTAAAAAAGGGGCGGGTCGGGTCACGTTTTCATTAAAAATACCCCTCCGGTAATGAAGAATGTGGGCAGGAAAAATACCAAGGATCATCTCACACACAGCATCTAGCAGAATCATTTCTAAATTGGAAAACATGCTGAATCCCCCACATCAGGCATTAGCTGCTCGTTATGACTCTCCAAGGCGCATGGCTTATGTAATGCTGGCAGAAATTTAGAGGTAGTTTGTAACAACCACCTTCAGAATAAATAGCCCAAGCTGATTAGACTTCAGGTTTACATGGGGAAGCCATTTCACTGGTGTGCCTATCCTTCTCCACTCCCTGCACACTCATAATTAGCCTTGAGGGACCCAGAAAGGAGAAATGTTCCTTCTCAGACTGAAATCCATACAGCAGAAAGGCCAGATAGGAACATTTCGTATGGAGCAATTGCAACTGAATTAACTAAAGGTAAATAAGGAACAGGCAGTCAGCTGGCATCAGAGGGATGGCTTGCAGAAATCTCTGCAAGAGCAGAGATGTCATGAGTGGCAGAGACTCCAAAGGGAAAGCCCCAAACTGTGTGACATTGTCCAAGGCAGGGGACGGGGATTATTATATTAATTGGAAGCACGCTCTCTGAATTCTACACTAAGGTGGCTTCATAACTGGTTTGAAAGTGTTTGTGTCACAAAAGCCCTGTAATTTTCCCGGGACAGGGGTTGCTATCGAAGAGGCCACAGAAGGAGCGGACTGTCACACTAGTCAGGAAGACAGCTCAGCAAGAGAGAGAGTATGGAGCCTTCTCATCTATACGTCACTGGTTCGATGCCAGCCCAGCATGAGCGCGACCCAAAGTTGTTACCAGCTAATGGCTGCACAGCACCTGCTACGTGAAATGCGTCGGTGGGTCTCAATCCACTTCCCACTGAATGGGTCCAGAGCACAAGATGCACCAATGCAGTGGCACTAATCATCTGCATTCTCAGCCCGAAGCCAGGGACTGCACAAGCCCTGGAGAATGGGTTTCCTCGTCCCCCTGCAGCAGCAGGGATGAAGCACTTTGGTGGGGAGGTTTGAACTGGCGCTGTCTGTGCTGAGGATGGAGGAATTCAGCCTCTGGGGCTTCCAATTCCATCACCTTTCACCAGCATCATGACCTGGGATCTGTGCACAGCTGCTGTCATGTCTATAGCAAAGGTGGCGCCTTTCTGCTGCTCTTCTCTACTCCCTCATAAGGAGAGGCTGAGTCATTCCATGTAGACACATCTAGGCAGCCCCACTTCACATCTTTGCTTTGAAACATCGCTTTAAAAAGGTGCCGGAAACAGACAAAGCTAAGCCCTCCGGGATGGATTAGGCCTGTATGATTTGAATACAGGGTTAGAGCAAGGGAGGGGAAATTATACTAAGGGCTCGTCTCCATGGGGACATCCAAGAAAATTAATCCAAATTCATTAAAGGTGTCAATTTGAAGTGGATCAGTTAAAGCACGTTCAATCCCTGTGTGAACACCCTCATTTGTAATTAAAGTGGCCTTAGTTCGGTTTCACTTCACTTTGGAAGTGAATTCAACTAAACCAAATTAGGTCCACTCTAATTCAAAATGAGGGTGTTCACACAGGAGTTTAATGTGGTTTAACTGATCCACTTCAAATTGACACCATTAGTTATTTCAGATTAACTTTCCTGGATGTCCCCATGTAGACTAGCCCTGAATAATGTGTGCACTCGGAGGGCGTGGAGAAGAAAATACTGCTCTGGGGATGATTCACACATTGCCTTCCTTGTCGTGTGTAGGGTCCTCTCCGCAACCAGCTCAAAAGAGTTCATGATAAGCAGCAGTCCACACATCCATGGCAGTGCTCCCCAACCTTGTATTATTGCTACTGGGCATCCTTGTTATCTGCTAGTTTATTCCATGCATTCTTTTCTTTGATAAGATGCTCTCTGCTGGGTGCCTGGAACACAACCATCTCTCCTCTCACCCACTGTTTGTGTTTACTTAAGAAAATACATTTCCGGGAAATTCCTATGGAGAGGCAACCAGCCGTTTTCAGGCAGAGAGAGGAATGAGGCAGGGACCCTGTACCGGATTTCATAGACTGGCTTCCAAACCCAGCTAACGTTGCAGATGAAAAAAAAAGTCAATTCCAGTGCGTGCAGTTTGTTGTTAGTGGCATACGACAGCACAACAACAAGATCTCCCATCCGTCAGCGTTGTGTAGAACTGGCCTGTGAAGCCGCAACGGAGTGATGCACACTTCACACTGCCTTGATGCAACATTCATGTCTCGCAGCACAAAGGCACTAATCCTAAATAGTCCCAAAGCTTCATTTGAGATCCACAAACAGGGCATGTGGCGTTCTCATGCCCAGCACTGTGCACTCTATGCAGAACTGGGCAAAGTTTTGTAGCCAAAACTTTGGGGGGGTTGGGAGGGAGGCGGCAGGTTTGGTGACACCAAAACATTTCCCGAATGTGTCAATTTTGCCAAATTGTTTTGGTTGACAAATGCCCCCCAAAAAAATCTAAAAAAAAAATTCTAAATGTTTCATTTTGACTTTTTCTAAATGAAATGGGCTCCCTCCCCCCCCCCCCCCATTCAAAATGACTTTTTGTTTTGAAATGTCCTTTAAAATTTCCCCAAATTAAAAAAGGTTTAACATGATTTGACTTCAAAATGAATTTTTGGAGGATTTCTGATTCAGTGAAAGTTTTGAAAAAAATTCATTTTCAGTTTGATCCCCCTCCATTTCCCCCCCCCCCCTTTCAATTGTTTTGGAATTGCAAGAGAACTGAAAAATCGGTTCCATGTACAACTCTAATGGCAAGGAGCCCTCTTTCTCCCCACCTCACACTGAAAATGAACAGAGTCTACAAGAAGGGCTACTGGGGCTGTTTTAGAACAGATTGGCTCCTAGCAGACTGAACTCCCTGATAGGTCATCTCGCCAGCAGCTCCCAGATACATCCGCGACACACTGTGCGTTTTCACACAAGGGGAGCTCTTCTATGTATCTGGGAGATGTACCAACACCCGATTAATAGAGATTAAAGGAGAGGCTTTTGGTATCGCTGGGGACCTGGTCTGTGGGATATCGGAGGGATTGTGTACAATAAATAGACCATTTGAGAAAACACCTGAAAAGAATCCTCTTTAGTTAGAGGAAAGAAAAACAAATGAAGCGTCTTCACCTTTACCCAGATCGATGAAATTAACATACCGACATTTCCAGTGAACCAGGCTGAACATCCCAGTCCGAAGCATCTGGCTCAGAACCACTCTCTTTGGTGCTTATAGGACTGCTCCCATGAGTATGAATAAGTGTTACTCCATACCAGTAAGTCACAGAACTGGGGCCTATTGGTCACCACACTCTTCCTTGTGCTTTTGCTGTAGGATCATTTCTGGCCACGGAAAGTCTAAAACCGTTCAAATTGTGGGTCATGGCATGATCTTGGCAGCAGCTTGCCAGGCATCCAGAGGGACAGCACTTATGAGAAAGTCACGCCCACTCAGAACAGCTGTGAATCGGGATCCTGATCTTTTAAAACCTATTTCAACAGTCTAACACTTCGTACAGTCAAAGATTTACCTGCTTTGTAACCTATGGCTGGCTTCACATAACCACGTCAAAACGAAGAACCGGTGGAAATTATGAATTGAAACTATAAATGCTCTTTGCAGCACTTAAAAAAATTCTCAGGGGCACACCGATTTCATAGCTCTGACCTTGAGTTTAGACCAATGATGTGATATTTAACCAACAGGTTAAAAACAACATTTGATATAAAATAAGCTGGTGCAATCTAAACAAAGACAGAATCTTGGGTTTCTGGGTGGGCAGGGAAAAAGGATTTATATAAATACTATTACGCTATAAATACTATTCCACTACAAAGGAGATACTGAAATGCCGTATGCCTGGAAGATTGGATTTTCTGAACAGACAGGCATAGCTGTATCTTATTAGAGACCTCTGACCACAGAACTTTAAAAAGAACTGAATGAATTTCAGATTTAATAGGAGTAAATACCCTCCCTCCTTTTTATGGAGTCAGAGAGTTTAAGAATTCAGCCAATACCCTCTTTGCGTCCTCTCATGCACAATTCATACGAAACAGGGACCCTCCATGCCAACATGGGGGGGGGGGGGGGAACAACCTTGGATCTGCTTTGTACTGTGTTTATGGTGAATATTTTTGAATATTTCCAGCTCTCTTTCTTTTGAACTAACCTACTCCCAGCCATCCACAGTGCCGCCAATTTACATAGGATGCAAATTTAGAGGGCGTGGAGTTTAAATCTTTGCCATCCATCAAATGAAGCATCCATCAGGGTAATAAGAGGCTGCATTGATGCTTTCTCTTCTATAAAGCAGAGAAGACAGACGACTACGTAGTACTGGACATGTACCTTGTAACTGAAGTGACCTGTATCATTCTGATGGAACACTACACAACTTGGACTGTTAAAACCGAATATCTCCCACTTTTTAGCATCTGAAAGCTGGCAGAAAGATTTAGGAAACTGCAATTTACTTTAATCTCTCTCTTCCCAAGAGGATTTGTGACGTTACTTCTTACTGAGTGAGTAAATGAACACACGTCCTTCAGGAAATTATTACAGAAGCCAACACTTCATTTACTCATTAATCCTTCTCTTTGAACTACACTAAGTTTTCCGTGCTAAATTCCTCTCGCTGGAAATGGCCTTGTGCTTCTACCAGGTTTTGAGCGTGCCCTTGCACCCACTGCTGAAGCGTAACACGGGGCACAGGTGTTAGTGAACATGTAGTGTCACCGTTTTATCGCTTGGGGGGCAGGAGCTCTTTGAGTTTGGTTTCCAAAGACTGAACAAAGCATACTAGCTGAAATTATGGAACGCCAGCTGAATTCTAGGATACACATACAATGATGGGCCAACAGGCAACCTGGTCAGACGCCTCATGCTCACTACGATGCTGGAATTATGGGCTGGCTTTTGCCAGGATGCACCAAATGCTAGCCAGTAGCAAACAGATAGTTCAATCGATTTTGGAAAAAGAACAGGAGGACTTGTGGCACCTTAGAGACTAACACATTTATTTGAGCATAAGCTTTCGTGGGCTACAGCCCACTTCATCGGATGTAGCCCACGAAAGCTTATGCTCAAATCCATGTGTTAGTCTCTAAGGTGCCACAAGGACTCCTGTTCTTTTTGCGGCTACAGATTAACACGGCTGCGACTCTGAAACCGGTCAATTTTGGAAAGAGGATTTTAACACGATTGGTCTTGATCAACTACACTGATTTCTAAGAGGGCGGTTTGAAGGGCATAGGCTGCTCTGACTCAAAATACAGTCCCGGGGGCAACAAAGACACCCTGCTGAGCCCTCAATTAACTACACAATCAGCTGCAGGTATTTTTAGCAGCGAGCGCTCTTAGGCCTCATGGCTAGCACAACAAAGCCTCCCAAACAGACCAGGTAATTATACTACAGTTTCCTCGTTATTCCAATTTACTTATTGCAGAGACAAAAACTATAGAGTCTAGCCTCATTGTATGGCTGTTATAACATCCTGTAGGGGAAAAGCTACTATTTTTGACGCCCGCAACTGATGCTACCACTGCTCCCCTCCCCCCAATACCACATGTCTCTTTTTAACACTCACAATGAGAGGTTCTGAGGTGCCAGGGCCGGTGGGTCTGACATGCAAACTCCCAACTAAGGAGCTGCTTCCACTTCATTTTCATCTCCCTCTGAAGGGCAAGTTCTCTGAGTTACTGTTTGCTTCCTCCTTTCACCTACTCATCTCATTCTGAAGCTGCAATTTCTTAGAGAGGAATCCACAGGTCACCAATGGACCCTGTGTATATTCCGTAAATACGTCAATGAGCCAGTTCCCAGGCGGTGAATTTGTAAGAAGTTACAACTGATGTGAAACCTTCAACTAACGAAAGAGACAGGCCTCCAGGATGTCTGTTACCCAACCCCAGGACAACAAAAAGAGGGTTTATTTTTAAAGTTGCTGCCACCCATTACAAAGCGGGAGCAATTTCTCCTTCTCTCACCTTTCCCCTCCCTCTCTTCAGATATGCAATTTTCTCTCATCCAACTCCTCGCCCAAACCAAGTAATCACTATAATACCCAATGATCAGGCAGCTCTGGGAAGTGATGGGCTTACATTGGGGCAATCGACTTTGCTTTACTGAAGGTCATGTCAGCAACAAGATATGCCTTTTATATATATATATATATATTTTTTTACAGTGGAGATATATACCTATCTCATAGAGCTGGAAGGGACCCCGAAGGGTCATTGTGTCCAGCCCCCTGCCTTCACTAGCAGGACCAATTTTGCCCCAGATCCCTAAGTGGCCCTCTCAAGGATTGAACTCACAACCCTGGGTTTAGCAGGCTATCCCTCCCCCCCCAAATAATATATGGAGATATACCTATCTCATAGAGCTGGAAGGGACCCCCCAAGGGTCATCGAGTCCAGCCCCCTGCCTTCACTAGCAGGACCAATTTTGCCCCAGATCCCTAAGTGGCCCCCTCAAGGATTGAACTCACAACCCTGGGTTTAGTATATAAATAAACTGGAGCAGCTAATAGCTCCCTTCCTCTTTTCTATGGAAGTGCAACAAAGACTACAGATCCCAGCATGCACTTCTACATCGGAAATCAAGCAGCCTCAATTGACACGCTTCATCTCCAGAGGGAAGATGGGAGGGCTACGTGGGGCAAATTTGGGGCATGGCAACACCATGCCTCCCCGTTACATTATCCATCACTCAGTCAGGTCAACCTATTTTGCTGGCTAAAACTGCACCACCCTGGCTCCCTGTTGCTAGGATTTCCTGGCATGATGTACTAGTACAAAGTTTACTAGTTTTAATGACCAGAGCACCAGACACGGCATGCGGTAAAGGGTGCAAAAACACTGCTGTGGAAAATGCAGTAGGAAGGTCACCAATACAAGGAGCTCTTAAAACAGTCAGAACTGGAGCAGAACCGTCTAGAGCCCTTTGTTCTGTTGTGTTGGGCTATTCCTAGTAGTTTTGCTTCAAGGTCAACCTGAAGGTCATTCTCAGCTGAAACGACCCACAGCTTGTGTGACTAAGCTGCACACTAACACCCGTCCTCCTTGCCCTCGGTAAACCAGCGTGTTACTAAATTAGAGCAGATAGCAGCGAACACCTACTGCTGTGGGGACCAGAAACATGGGGAGGTGATCAGAGGTCAGCGTGCAATTGAGTGAGTTACAGGCAGCTGCAGAAGTTGAACTACATGGAAAATTCCAGCCCACACAGGGAAAAGTTTAGCAAACTTATAAACAATAGAAAACAGGGTTTTTCAGTGCTACCAGCCCTGCCTGTAACTGGAACGAAAACAGCCTTTGAGTCTCCCTGATATGCATCACTTCTCTCCAATCTGCCTCACCTAATCAGACTCTCCCTCCAATCCACCCTGGGGCTCCCACCCTATCAAATTCAAATGTAGCCTCATTTTCAAGGCCCTACACCAGATCTCACACATGGGTCTACGTCACAGCTCTTGTTGATCACATTCCCCTTGCTGGCCCCATCCCACCACTGATGCCTCAGCCTCATCCCCCTGATTCATTTCCTTCATGGCTTCTTCCATGCTGTACCCTATGCATGGAATGAGCTCCCAATCCCAGAGACGCCAATCCTGCCCTCTTTCAAATCACTCCTAAAAAACATTTCTTTATCCACAAGGCCCACACCCATGTCAGACCAAACACCCCCTGCACTCCCGCAATGCCTTACTGGAGGGGAAGGGAATCAAAAGAAAACCAATCCCAAGTGAGCACCTTCCTTTCCCAATGCATTTTATCTTCGCTGTGTCCGCATTATTTTAGATTGTAAGGTCTTTGGGGCAGGAGCTGTCATGACTGGCATCTGCATGGCACTCAAACAAACTGTTGGCGAAGTCATTAGATTGGAACCCTTGTCTATATGAGAGGTAGCATCTGGGGAAAGGGCATATGCTTTTTAAATGGGTACACGTGCTATTCCTCATAACCAGACTACTGGAAGCCTGCAGTGAATGGCTACGAGCTTTCGTCTCGTCTTTTTAAAAATCTATGAAAAGGGGAATACCACCGGACAGCTAGTGCTGGGAACCTTTCAACCCTGGTGGAGCCCCCATCCTTTGAAAGGCTAAAAACCTTTAAAAAATAAATAAGCAAAGGCAATGGCAATTAGGCTTCCTTCCCAGAACCCTCTTAATTGGGCTATCAATATTTCAAGGAAGGCTCAATACAGAGACGAGGAAGCTCTGTGGAATACCAGTTTCACAAGAATTCCACTCAACAGCAACTTGTTATGCTAATGGAGCCATTGAAATGACCTGTACAACACTGCAAGGGGATTTAAAACGTTAATGCAGCTGATACATATTAATGGGATGTGGTGTTTCGAGGTCAAACGAGGATTTCCCTAGATAAGTAGTTTTGGTTTAATAGGTGATTCACCAAACCCACAACCCATAGTACAGTCAATTGGCTTCTGAGAGTGCAAAAGTGACTCCCTGCAGTTCTATTAAGACACACAGTTGTATGCTCTGCAAGCAAGGTACTGCAGATGCAAATGACTGGCACGGATAGAATACTACTATCTTCAGAGATGGGTTGTCTAGCCAGCCGTCCTTCTGATCTGTGCTGGATACTGTTCCCTCTGGAACTGGTCAAAGCTGTTCTTCACATGCCATGGAGGAATTGGACAGTCTGGACTCTGACAGTCCAGAACCAGAGTGATCCCCCTTGTGACAACGTACAGAACTGGCCAGAAAAATGGGGAAATTTTCAAAGAAAGATTCTCCACCCCGACATGTTAGAAATGCTTTTTGTTCTTTTACTGTACATAATGAGCATTGAATATATGCAGCTCTGATGGTGGTAGGGTCAATCTGCACACAACGTTACTGACTCTTGAACTAAAGGGGGATGGTAATGGGTAATAAGTGGGAAGCTGACAAAGAATAAAACAAGTGAAATTCAGTACGTGTCACAGGTCTGAACCACGACCGTGCTTTCGCTCTTGTTCTAAGCAGAAGCCCATTGGCTGGATTTTCAATGCATCAAATCTCTCAGGATCCTGAAAACCCCATTTCATTTTTGGCCGTAGACAGGACAGTCGAGTCATAAATGACAAGAAGGAAATGTGCTTGTGCTGAAGGAACGGGAATCAGAAGACCTGGATTCTGTTCCCAAATCTACCACAGACTCCCTGTGTGACTTGGTGCAAATTCTCTTTTGTAGCTCATTTTTCCTGCTGTTAAATTCTACACAAAAATGTGTGAGTCCCTGTATGTGCATATACATTATATACACACACATAATTGTATTGTATTAAACATACATATTTATTACACACCAGCAAGCGTCATGGTACTTCATTAAAAAAACAACCATGCTAAGACTCTGCCAAGCATTGGTCCCATTACAAAAACCACTGCAGTTTAGAGTTCAGTTTATATTGAAGGTGTGAGGATGGAGTGTGACAGATTGATCAATGCAAGCACAAATTTTCACCCCAAACAGGCAATAATCGTGCAAAAGTTTCTGTATTTTCAATGCGTGAATGAAAGTGATCAGGTGACCGGCAACAGACTGTAATGGGAACACAATTAAGCAGAAGTCATTCAAAAGCTAAGGGATCATGAATTATTATTTGTTAAATGCTGAGTGTGCTGACTTGGTGTCCTGAATGTAGCCTTCCAGAAAGCGTACAAGCCTCCCACACTGGAATAACCTCTGTCAGGCACCGTCTTCCACTTTAAAAGTTAACTGGTTTTTAAAATAACTAGATCACTCACAAATCTAATCTCACCCTAGCAGGAAATTCCTGATCAGACACTTCTAATTTCAAAGTCTGAATACAAAGACCACTTTAGACCATCAATTTGTGCCTAATTTGTGCATTATAAGCAGCTATGAATTCTTTAGCTGGCTCTCCCCAGCCCTTTGATGAACAAGAAATTTTCTTTTTGAAAAATATGCAGCAATATTGAAAATTGGCAGCTTCCCCCTCAAATTCCCGTATTCCAGCCCATGCAGCAGTTACATCACCGCGCCGGCAGACAGAGCCGGCTCACACTGAGTTGTCCTGAGCAATCACCATCCTAGGACTTTTTCAAAACCGCTCACACTCCTACATAAACCCCTACACACACTCCAGAGGCAAGCAGGTCTGTCAAGACCCTGTGGATTCACACAGCAGGAGCTGAGCAATGGAGCAGAGCCGGCCAATAACCGCACCAGCTAAAAGACACAGAATGCCTGAAAATACTTATTTAGTTCAAGTCTACACAATTCAGAGATCAGGAGAAGGATTGCGCACAATCAACCATTCATTCTCTCCTACCGGTTACCGATTTTCAGCCCTATGACATGCCTCAAAACGACGGCAAAGGCTGGCTCTTTCCTCCCAGCGCTCAGCTGTGCCCTAGAACACCACAACACAGCACAACAGAAGGGGGCAGCCCATGTGCTATTCCATTCACAGCGACCTGCCTGGGACAAGCCCATAACGTAGGTGAGGGGCAGACCCTGATTGTCTGGGTGGCTTTTTAAACCGTGAGAGACAAAATGCACATTGGCTGCTGGGTGAGAAGGGAGAGCTCCCCACACAACCCCTGGGTGGAAAACAATGTCCTTCGGTTTTAGATTTGGCTTGAATATGAATTTGAGACAAGAGAGGAAGCGGCTTTAATTTTCAGAGATGTCCACTGGGTCCAAATTCCAGTCATTTGTATTTAGATAGAAGACAAAGCCCAGCAACTCATTTCAGATGCAATGAATGCAGCAGAAACGTCACATAGGAGTGAATAGCAGCAGGCTCGTGCATGATCCTGGAAGCCAAAACGCAGATGGCAGCCTCAATCCTACAGACCACCTGCCTTCATGCTGAGCAGTGAAATGGAGGAGGGGACACACCCCCAAGCCACAGGCAGGAAAGCCTACAAGATTCTCATGATCTGTCTCTTTAGGACAGGGGCAGAGAAGAGGACAATCTGCTTCAGGGCTTGTTGCAAGCATCTGTAATTGCTCTGGGCGTGGGTGGTGACGGTATAGAAAGCAAGGGCTCTCCTAGCATGTATTCTGACCTGCGAACTGTGATGGAGAAGAGAGATACAGAGACAGGAAACGAGCTGTAAGCTTTCTAATGATCCCATTGCTAGAGCACGTCCACTTCCCAGTCCTATACCCAAGTGCCACCTCTAATTCTGGTCTCCAAAGGACCCAAACTCCACACCTTTCTGACGCTGGGCTATTCCATAGCTTTGTGTTATGTGGGGAGATCTCTGCAAAGAGATGGCTCTGCCAACATGACTTCCGTGGCAAGACTCTGACTCTCGTCAATTGCAGACTGTAAGGAGATCCAGAGCCTTCCTCCAAGAACGCTCTACCTCTCCCACTTATTGCATAGGCAGCAGCCACCACTGAAGTCTTTACAATGGCCATTTGATTGCCATCAACCTAACCGGCCTCCGCCCTGTATTAAGGGGGAGGGCACACTGGGAAGGCCACGGTTACATCAATGGAGCAGAGAGCAAACTTGTCAACGTTTTAATAGCGACCCCAGTCGGTGTCTCTCTCTCTGTATGCACAGCTCTCCCTTATGCCAGAGCAAAGCTGGTTTCACTCAGTGACGCTGCTTTGCCACCACTCCCCTGCTGCGTGCACCTTGGAAAGATGTCAAGTATCAGAGGGGTAGCCGTGTTAGTCTGGATCTGTAAAAGCAGCAAAGAATCCTGTGGCACCTTATAGACTAACAGACGTTTTGCAGCATGANCTGAGGACAATGGGAGAAAGAGCCAGGGGCACGGGAAGAGGTAGCAGTGGGAAAAGGACAGGACGAGTGGGATATAACCTGTTTTAAGGTTATGCTAGTGGGCACATAGCAGGCAGGTTTTTACAGAAAGGACCGTTACCTCTATTAACATACTTCAGCCTTCTCCCCACACGCTGCTGGCCATGCAAGTGGTTCAAACATGTTTCCCTTGCCAGAAAAAGCAAGTCAGCCAGCTGAGAAGCCAGGCTGCAGCCACGCGATCACTTTCGAATCAAGCCGCCAGCACCCCCACACCCCTCCAGGCAGCACACCTCCTTTCAGCAAACAAGCTCCTACTTTCCAAAACACCTCCAACTTTAGGAAGCCACCGTCAGTTTCGACCCATTAAGCAGCATGCTACTATCAGGTGCTTTTCCCAGGGCGAGTGCCACTTCACAAGGGAGAACGGACTCGTGGCAGACAGCTCACAACACACTTGCATACCGGCAAGTTCACGGCCGCGGATAAGGATGAAATGAACTGAACAGAATAAACTGGGCGGAAGATGAAATCCTGGAGAGGTGTTGTATGAAAAAGGGATATGCAAAGGAACCCGAGCCAGTGAGAGAACTGAAGACTAAAGCGTCATCAGTCGTAAACACAAATACAGGGTATAGCCGAGAAATTAAAAAAATAAAATAAAAAGCACATATCCATAGGTCTAACAATTAAGAATCTGCAGCAGATGGTAGTAATTTCTAGCGGTATGAATGGGGAATGAAAGTCAGGACTCCTAGATTCTAATTCCTCAGCTCTTCCAATAACATATGGTTGGACCATGAAAAACCACTTAACCTCTGCCTCAGTTTCCCCATTTATAAAAACGGACGTAAACAAATACTGACATCTGAAGACGTGATTAGAAAGATTCAGTTCTCCAAAAGGGCACGTGCCAAGTGTGAAGTTGAGGATCTCATTATACTAAGGCAATCGATTTTGATATCCACCAGAATATGGAATCATTGGGCCAAATTCTGCTCAAGTGTAAACTGCTTCCACTCAACTGAAGTCAATGGAGTTGTATCCATTTACACGAGACCAGCATTTGGCTTAATCTATGCATCTCGCATGCATTGAACATAATCACCGCAGATCTCCCCATGATGGTTTTCATAACGTAGACATTATTAAGATTTAATGAATGTCTGTAGGGTTGGGAAGAGAGGCAGCACACCGAATGTTTATGTTTCCCCATCTGTGGGAATCCAAAAGGCTGAAACAAGGGCAGTCCAGTTTTATGATCCAATTCAGGGGTTTGGGAATTCTAATCACACTGAACTGAAAAACCAAGAGCAGGAACAGACCAGCTTTAGGGCTATTTTACACCGTAATGCCTCAGAGGAAGAGAAGGACAGAAGTGTATAATGACAGGTTTCAGAGTAGCAGCCGTGTTAGTCTGTATCAGCAAAAAGAACAGGAGTACTTGTGGCACCTTAGAGACTAACAAATTTATGGACTCAAATTCACCCAAGTATACACATTAACAAGGAAGCTGGCCCCGCAAAGCTCCAGATAATCATGTACTAAGTTAAGAGAGGGTGAAATAATTCAAAAGCTTTTGCCATGTGCGCGCAAACAGTGAAACTCAATCACCTCGATTTATCAAGTGTTGTAGCCGTCTTGGTCCCAGGATATTAGAGAGACAAGGGGGGTGAGGCAATAACTTATATTGGACCAACTTCTCTCGGTGAGAGAGAAAAGCTTTCGAGCCACACAGAGCTCTTCTTCTGACTAGTGTTGAGGACCATCATTCTTACCTGAAGAAGAGCTCTGTGTGGCTCGAAAGCTTGTCTCTCTCACCAAGAGAAGTCGGTCCAATAAAAGATATTGCCTCACCCCCCCTTGTCTCTCTAATCACCTTGAAATTAGAAAGACAAAAACAAAGGTTCACATACTGGGCTTCAGTCTCACTTTTGTACTGATCCACAGACAGGTCTGATCCAAGTTATACATGAGTAAATAAAAAACAGCAGATGGATCATGGAGTCAGTTAATCTACTGCCTGGAAAAACAAATAGCTGAAATCGTCTATCCTCAGGTGTTTAACAGCAGAGCCCACACAGACCTGAGCTCCGGAAAAAGGTAAAACCGCACTGTTGTGTACAACGCAGGGGAAAGGAAGCGAACGTTTAAAAACAGATTTTAACCTTCAGCTAACAACCCGAAGTTCTCACTCCGGCACAACTCCCAGTGACTTCACGGGAGCTCTGCTGGAGAAGGACTGCAGGCTTGAGTCTAGCATTACCCGAGCCCATTGCGCTTGGTTTGTTTTCATAAAGGTGAAATAAAAAGGAGACGGGGGAGTTTGACGCCCGATTTACTCAGAATGCACTTGACTAGATTGGGTGAGAGAGGAATCTCTCTGAATGACTCAGCCCTTTGGAAAAGTGTGTGTGTGGGGGGGGTTGCTTGAGGATTTTTATTAATCGAACAAGGAATTTGCAGCACTTTGGCCGTCACTCTGCAGTGCCGATGCATCTCACCTGCCCCAGAGCATGCCATCCATCCACCTCCAACAGGATAAAGTTAACACAGCCAGATACTTACAAAAGATGGTTTGGTTTTAAAGCATGGGGGGTGCTAGTATTTGCAATTATGCACCCCGTTTTCTTCAAGGCTCCACTCTGCTCAATGGCTTCTCTGCCTCAACACCTGGCACTCATACGCACAACCTCGGAGGTGCCCTTGAGTAGAACTGACCAGTGCTGAAAACACAATCTGATCCAGGAAGCTCTCTTGATAAACATAGAATCATAGAAATGTAGAACCTTGAAAGGTCATCGAGTCCAGTCCCCTGCCTTCACTAGCAGGACCAAGTACTGATTTTGCCCCAGATCCCTAAGTGGCCCCCTCAAGGATTGAACTCACAACGCTGGGTTTAGCAGGCCAATGCTCAAACCACTGAGCTATCCCTCCCCACAATGCCAAACCTGGTCCACTCAAGCTTGTTATTCCCCAGCTTGCCCGAGCAAAGCTCCCGAATTGATACTGCACAAGGACACAGAGGCAGGTGCTCTCTTCTCCAGCCTGAACCCATCAAGGGTATTTAACGTTTCATTTGCTAGCATGTGAATGATTTTCAGGCTATTGCGCACAGATGTTTAATACAGTAGACTCTCCATGGAGCTGATGGGGCCACGGGACCCTGCATCCATATTTCATTCACGCTAAAGAAAGTAATATTTTAATTGTTTTTTTTTTATTGCCACCTTTGCGGCCGCACTGTTTACAAAACACAGATTATCGAGTAACAAAGATGCCACCGAGCCAGTTATGTGGAACGAATCTCCACCAGTTTCCCTGGTGTCTGCCTACAAATGAATTCTTGAAATATGAGCTGCTGTCAGCAGCTCATTAACGATCGAGAGAGCCTCCTCCACCCCAGCGCCGTCCCTTAAAGTTTCCAATTTCCAGGGCACCGTAATATTTCACTGCAGCAGAAAATTACACAGACGCTGCCCCAGTTCCACTTCATCGCAGAGTTATGATAGCCTGACAGCGTTTATATGAAAGTTTACCGACCATGGCCGCGTAATACATGAAATTACATTTAAGATGGGCAAGGGAGCTATTATTCCCACACACTAACTTTACCTCAGATGACTTGGGTCAGAGCTTGATCCGTGTGAAAAAGAACAAAATAGCTTGCGTAAGAGGGCCAGGTCGGGCCCGACAAATACTGGTTTGCATTGGGTGGTGGTACAGAGCTGAAGTGACCAGTGGGACCCATGCCAACAGCTCAACCAGGTAGGTGCTCCCCATTCCAAGGGAGAGGAGGAGGAGACTATGTCATGGCCCCGCCTCTTCAGAGTGGCTGGCATGCGTGGGGTAGGTCGCTCCTGTGCACAAGAGCATAGGGAGCCTCGCCCCCGTGGGGTGCAAATGTGCGTGTGGAGGGGGGAGACGACTCCTTGTACCCCACTGTGTGCAAAAGGCCAGATACGTCGGGTGAAATCCTGGCCCCAGGGAACTGCATGGGAATTTTTTGCCATTAAACTTCAGTGAGTCTGCCCTAAAGGGTAAGAAATAAAATACACAGTGCATGATGGTCCTTTGATAGCCCGTTCTGCTTCTCTGATGGAAGCCTTCAGTCCTCATGGGGTCCTCCTCCCTTTGAAGCTACATTATGAACAGCTAATTAAAACGAAAAGCTATGCTAGAACCTGGCAACTCCCTCTGGCTCCAATGGGAGTTACAAGTGCTCATCACCTCCCAGGCTCGGGCCTCGTTGTCGTTTATGGGCTAACGAGGGTCATCACAATGATCAGATTAAGCTGGTCTCACCGGTTAAGACCCAAGGACCACACCTGTGATCCCATGCAAAAGTTAAAAACCGAAAGTAGCTGAGAGGAGCAGTTCTCAGCAGACCACGATTAAAGAGGTAGGCAGGCTAAGCAGCAGGAATTATTAGTCTAAAACAATCAGCCCCAGACCACGTGTGTCGTATCAGCCAAACCCAGAGGCAGCTTTATCATTCCTGATGGAGCAGAAAGAAAAATTGTGGAAGCCCTGAGCCCTGGAGTGGAGCCAATTATCAATACAAACTTTTCGAAAAATTAATTTCACTGCTGGCTGAAAGATGCTGGGCTGAGCCCTGGAAACTGAAACTTACCCAAAGAACAGTTAAAACACAGGGCAGCAGCAGCAGTACAAACATCCTGACCCCATCCCAACTGGGAGAGATCCCCACTAGAGAAGAAAGGAGAATTCAGGCCATGAACTGGGCAGTCCTTGGCTTCCCAGCTAATGGCCCAATACTAATGGGTAGGAGGATATTTTTTCCCCCAACAAGAACATCTGTCCATCAGGAAGTGGACTTTGGCCACCAACTCATTGCAGATGGGCCATCATTTCGGTCACTACTCTTGAGGTGAGCAGTCAGAGAGCAGCTTGAGATTTGAGCAATTCATCAGAGGGTGGAGGAATCCTTTAGCAAAAGTACCATACCAGCAAGGAGCAGTGGGGTGCGGGGAGGAGGAGGTAGGTAGAAGCAGCAAAGCTTTCACTACTGATTCAGGATTAGGGGACCAATGACGAACCAGTTTCCTACCAGTCAAAAGTGTCAGAGAAGCTGCAACTGAAACGTCAGTGCCTAGATACTAGGCACTGATTGCGGTTAAAGAGATATGTAAGAAAGTTGGAAATGTCTGCTTAACCTGGCTTCTCGTTTTTCCAACGAAATTGAGATTGGTAGGAAAAGGGAGGTTAAAAAAAAAAAGGTGGAAAGACCTGAATGAGAAGCCCCCGGAAAACCGTCCTTCTGTTGGGCATATAGTGCCTGCCATTGATTAAACTTCAGTGGGATACTTCATTATGGACACCCAGGACCTTGGCAATAGCTTTCCTTCCATGGATACTGCTCTTTCACAGAGGGATAGTTACTTGGAGCAAACATGGTAACATGGTAACATTGTTTTACGTCATCAGGCTGTTTAACACATGCAGCTGCCTAAACATGTGCTGATGGATTCACAATTAATGTAAGGTTTAGATTAACGGGGGTTTAACACAACGCCTTTCAGAGTCACAAATGAGTCACCACCTTATGAAACATTTCTATCAACCTGTCTGCATTGTAAATACTGTAGGTAAAATCATTTTACCTAGTTTGGGGGCTAAACTTGACTTCACTCTCTCTCTCTGGCCTTCATCGCTATAGTACTGGAGCATTTTGCAATCATCACTGAATTTTTATCCTGACAACACCCTTGGAGGTAGTTCCATACTAGCCCCATTTTACAGATAGGAAACAGAGATACAAAGACTCTGACTTATCCATAGTCACACAGGAATTAACCCAGGTCTCTTGAGCTTCAGTCCAGTGCTCTCTTTGCTACACCATTCCTCCTGCCACCAGCTTCTGTGGACGGAAAGCAGAAAGCGTTTTCCCAACCTCCACTTCCAAGCAGCCTTCGCTGGTATAAGCCACTAGTTTTAGGTCTGGTTTTGCATTGTCAAAAACAACTCTGGGCAGTTTACGTCAAGAGAAGTATTTCCCCATATTATCAAGGGGAGCCCAATATCACACTGTTTTACCAGATGATGATAGAAGAATGAACAAGTTGTTCAGGCTAACACCACCTTTATCTTGAGGCAGTCGCCTGAATTATACAGGTTGAACTTCTCTAGTCCGGCACTTTCTGGTCCGGCAACATCCATGGTCCGGCATGATTTTATTAATTCACTTATTTCCTTGTGCCAATACAGTAAAATTGTGTAACGACCCTAACACTTTGTTATGAAGAGAGCCGGTACGCCTTGGCTAGGCGGCATTGTGAGCGTTGGTCCGTTTATTCGCCTCGGCAAGATATAAATAAAGAGAGACCCACTTGCTACAATATTGACCTCCCGAGGTTCAGCAAATTCTCTGGTTCAGCACCAGTCAGGTCCCGAGGGTGCCGGACTAGAGAGGTTCAACCTGTACTGCATGCGTCAACAAACATTCCCTTAGTGCCACATCTGCGTGCCCAAGAATCCCAGTGGAAAATACAATGGGCTGCTGTCCCAAAGACCGGTGTTCCAGTCTGGTCCTTTCCTCAGAGGAGCAGCACACACTATGAAGCATTTATTACTGTGCCTGTCAGACATTCATTTATGTCTCCCTTTAGCCGTGACTACAATCTGTAGAGCTGGTCTGAATTCAATGGATCCCCCAACTACCTTTGAAATCTCTGATCAATTTCATTCCACTGAACTGCAAGCAAACTGCATAGCAAGAGTCAATTAGATCCCACAGAGAATTTTTCTTCCTCTTCCTCTTCTTCCCTCACCCTCCTGCAAAATCCAAACTACATCAAACCTAAACCACCTCTTCTTCCTTGTTAGAAACAATGCCTTCGGGAAGCAGAACCGAGACAGCTTCAAAAATGCTTACGAAAAATTTCTTAGCATGAATGCAGCAAACAGAACCAACACTGGAATGAAATGTACTTTACATTCAGAGAGAAAGAGAGAGAGTGTGAACGCACGCGAAGGGAGATACAGATTGATCCAGAGCACAGTAATCAGCAACACTTAATGACTCACGTTTTCACACTTTTTGCCAAAACACAATAGGTACCACAGTGCATATTAAATATGACAATCACATAATATTCTAAGTAACCAACAGTGCAAAGAAATCTATCATCCAAAACTAATATTACAGACACTTGACGTCTGAGACGCATTCATACAAATAATCATTTTCCCTTATAGTGGAGACATGATTTCATATACTTCACTCCAGCCTTAATCTCAAGAGAACAAGTGCAGGGGAGAGAGCATCTCTCAGAAGAATGAATTCAATCAACTTTTGCAAATGACAAAAACAACTAGTATGTGATCAGACCCTCCAAAAAAATTCGGGGGGGGGGGAGAGATAGCTCAGTGGTTTGAGCATTGGCCTGCTAAACCCAGGGTTGTAAGTTCAATGCATTGAGGGGGCCACTTAGGGATCTGGGGCAAAATTGGTCCTGCTAGTGAAGGCAGGGGGCTGGACTTGATGACCCTTCAGGGTCCCTTCCAGCTCTATGAGATAGGTATATCTCCATATATTAAAAAGCCATGATTCTACAATGGAGAATACACCCTCCAATTCAGTGGCAGCCATCTGCAAATTCCTCTCTTAGAGCCTCATCTTCTGCATAACACAGTCTCTGTTCTGTTTAGGTTCTCATACTGCACTTGATCACCATTGTTCCCGAGTGTCTATTCCATTGCCGAAAATTATACCTATGGATTCTTGTGTTGGTCTCGTAAAAGGCTGGCATACGCATAGCCCCTTTTGAAAGGTTCACAAGTGAAACTTTCCACATACATCCTTAGCCCCATTTGGCCGTATCTGCTTAGGATAAATGATAACCATGGCAGCAAAAATTCTCTTCTGGAATTTAAACAGACTATGTTTTCTTACCATCTGGCACTTATTTTAGTGACTTCTTGTGATGGGCATCTGACTGTGAGCCTTTAAACTGAACCAGTATCACTAATTCCTGATCACTAGGAACTGGAATGAATCCCCCAGTTCATTTCATGTAGCCCACCCAACATCTTACACACGTTTCCTTTGCAACCAGAAACTATAACCTGGATAACAACTTCTTATACATAGTGAGCAATTTATTTTTGATGGAAGATGTGCTGGTAGGCATACTGATATGGAGATGGAGAGAAATAAATCATTCTCCAGGTACCACGAAAGATCTTTATAACAGGCCAGTGGGTAAATGAGAGTTTTATTTTGAACCACTCTTGATTTCTCTCACTTCCTATATTTACTCTGATGACTCTTCCCTTTCACTTATTCAAGGCCAGGCCAAGTGAGTCCTGGAATGCAAGCTAACTGATATCACCTCGAAAGATTAAGCTTCTGATGCTCAGTAACACGGTGGCTTCTTTGCATCGCTCGCAGCATAAAGGTGTCTTCGCATAAAGTATGAATCAGGCCCTAGCTTATCAAAACCAAACATGTTCTCTGCAAACCTTGATGAGAGACTCCTAAGACGAGATTAACACCGTTATATGTAGGAACTCATCAAGAAAAGAAAATGTCAAATGGCTGCCACATCTTGGCAGGCGTCTCAGCAAGACAGGTCTGTGTCATGTTAGGGCACTTGCCAAAACCAAGACTACAAAGGCATCGAACAGGTTTCATTTTCTCTAGCGTGGGGTTTGTGCCAAGCACTGTTTTCCTTTCATGCCAATGTCACAGCCAGACGTGTTTCAAATCAAGTTAACATGTCATTTGTTTTATTTTACAACTCATTTTCCTCCCCCTTTTCCACTCCTCCACCTCCACCTTTCTGGGGGGGGAGGGCGGGGAGGAGGAGGAAGGAAGAAAGGATAGCAGCAGCATCTGCTTCTAGAAATTCAGTATATTCCCAGGAGGGTCACAAATGATGTGGAAGTTACATGCCAAAAGAAAACGAGTTGCAGTAGCTAGTTAAAATCCATGTGCAAGTGCAAACGGAGGAGGGGAAAGGAGCACAAACAGGAAACATGCACTGATGCACGGAAAACCTGTTCTCCTGCCTTGGCGCACAGTTAAAATAGGGTTCAACTGTGCACCCTTTAAAGATTCAAGCCCCTGAAGTCACACCGCTCCAGTGGTCCCTGAAGAAGAGGAGAAGCATACTAGCTTCTACACACACCTTTATGGGGCGTACATATTGGTGAAAACAACGAGGAGTCCTTGTGGCACCTTAGAGACTAACAAATGTATTTGGACATAAGCTTTCGTGGGCTAGAACCCACTTCATCAGATGCATGAAGTGAAAAATACAGGAGCAGGTATAAATACATGAAAGGATGGGGGTTGCTTTACATGCTCCATGGGAGGTGCTGTGCGCTTGTAGGGGAGAAGGCCAGAAGCTCCCTGATGCTCCCCCCAGCACAGGGACCTAGGTTGACAGTGCCGGGGTGAGGAGGATTCTTCGGCTGTCCCATGGTGACCCCAGTCTTCCTTTAGAGACAAGGCAGAATCTGGACTTTGGGGGATGAATCCTTCTTGTATGCCAGAACTCCAGGGAGAAAGGGGCAGCTGAAGGAGAGCCTCCCCCAGTCCAATTTGTCTGAGGGTTGTGGATGCTGGGCTGTGAGTTCTTGGGGGCACAAAGGGAGGGAATCCCTAGTGCCCCCCACTTAGGATAGGGCCTTTATCCAAGCCAGGCTTGGCATCTGAAGTAGGAAACAACGCACCTTTCCGCCTCCATGCGCCAGCTGTTGCATTCGCTCCTGGTGCGTGTGCTGGCTGTTGGTCTTGGTTACAACACATCCAGTTGTGTGTTTCATTGCTATAACACCGCACAGATGTTACCTTTCCTCTGCTCATGCAGTACTTTGTTCACAAAAGCTATTCGCGCGCACACACACACACACCCCCGAGGACTTTTATTACAGGATAGGACGGGGGTGGAGAGGACATTAAGAATAACAGAGTTGTGAAGAAATTGCCTGTGCGTAAACTACCACCCCCAAGCCCCTGCAAATTAAAAGTATCGTGAGTGGCAAAGCAAAGAGTCTCATCTATTTGTAAAAGGGAGCTGATTGTAGTTACAGATGGGAAAGATCTATTAATGCAGGGAGCCCATCGGCCTTCGAGGACGGGCTGTCCTCTCTCAAGTGAAGATTGAGATGGAAGAGGCATATTAGACCCAATCTATTGCACCGGACCCTCTGGGGGCTGATGCAGGATTGGTCCCTACAGTGCATCCACTCATCTATGGTCCAATCTAGCTTGAAATGGTCGCAGCCGGATAGTTCTTCCTGTCTTAACATTTCCATGTGATAAATCTCCTCCCAGTAGTGCCCATGACTATGCCCCACTTTTGCCACCCCCATCACCCCTTCGCCTCCATGGCGTTCACCTTCCAGTGGGTCCATAGCCACAGGGGAACTTGACACATATTTAGCTCTTTTAATATTCCTGTGTCAGTTACATTTCCCTGCGCCTCCGGGTCATTCTTGCTGCTCTTCATAGAAGTGACTCCACATTGTCAGGATGGGTAAGGAAGGGTGTCCCTAGCCTCTGTTTGTCAGAGGATGGAGATGGATGGCAGGAGAGAGATCACTCGATCCTTACCTGTTAGGTTCACTCCCTCTGGGGCACCTGGCACTGGCCACTGTCGGTAGCCAGGATACTGGGCTGGATGGACCTTTGGTCTGACCCAGTACGGCCGTTCTTATGTTATCCCTGGTAATGGAGGTTCCAGACCGGAATATAAAATTTCCAGTGCAGTCAGAGCCGAGCCAGCGAGAGCGTGTTCTCTCCCTGCTCTGCAGCATGAGGCCTTTGCTGGGCTTTTGGGGCTGCCATCTCCAATTTGCTTTTCTCCATACCCCTCCTCTCGACTTTGACACTTGTGGCAGAAATCAAATTAGGGAACTGCAGGCAGAGAAGTGAGCTCTTTATTGAAAAGAGGGAGCGGGGGGAAGTTTGGAACTGTCCTCCACACCCACAAAACAGCTCAAAGCTCAACACCTAGGTAAAGCTCTTTTATCTCCACTAGCTTGCCCTGTGCTAGCTTTACTCCAAACCCACCGTTTTCCCACCGCTATCAGAGATCTTTCACCCAGGATTCAAGCCCATGGGCAGCAAAAATAAAGAAAATTCACGGCATGGTTTCCTTGGCAACATTATCTTGGTTGCAAAGCACCACCTCCGGTTTCTAAGCAACGGGGCACTCTCCAAAGTCACGGGCGGATGAAGCCCACTGCTTTAACAAAGAACAAAACAGCAGAGGATGAGAGAGAGACCTGTGGAATGATCCAGTGGCGACGCTTCTGAAGATTAAAGCGGGGTGGGGATTCTGCCACATTTGCCCCATGGCAGAATTAGAGGAGGAATTTGAAAGCAGCGTCAAAGCATCTTCCCACAGCACCTAACTATGTGAGACAGGTATCCACATATCTGCTGGACCCTGCAAAGAGATGCATACAACACCTCCCTACAACCACACACTCAACCACAAAGACAGACACAAACCTCTTGTGTTCCAGCGAACCCAGAACGGTAGCTCAGGTACAGGTCCCAGGCTAAGTTTCCTCTAAGCCGCACAGCAGCCCATTAAGTGCCGCACAGGGCTCAGGGTTCAAACCTCTGCCCCAAACCTGAGCCCCATATCCCCGGCCCCATCCCGGAGCCCGCACCCCGAGCCGGAGCCCTCACCCACCCGCACGCCAGCCCCGAGCCCCCTCCCACACTCCAAACCCCTTGGCCCCACCCCCACCACATGAATTTTGTTATGTGCACCAGTAGGAAGGTGAGGTGTCACACATCACCTCTATATTGGTGCACATAACAAAATTCATTCCGCACACGCGTGGGAAAAATTAGAGGGAACTCTGGTCCCAGGTACCCCAATGGGGTTCCCTGCCCAGTTATGAGATGGTTAAAGGTTGTACCACCTTAACAGCATCCCTCTCAGAGGTGACATATGTGGGGGGGAGCACATGGGGTCATGTGCCCCCCCCCAGATTTTTTGTTGCATCCCTTCCCCTGCAGCCCAGACAGGCTGGGTGGCCCATTGAGGTGAGTCAGGAGGTGGAGGCGGTGCTCCCTCTCCGAGCCCCGCCGTGCATTGCCGGCCCGAGCCACCTGGCATTACCACTTTCCCACACACACACACATGTTCTTCCGCACCCTCCGAGGGGGGGTATGCACCCACAGTTTGAAAACCTCTGTGGAGCGGTCACGTCCCCCCAAAACCTTTGAACTATGTCTCCCCGCACTCTCAATAGTTACATTTCCCCTCTGAGCCCTGTCACCAGGGTAAAGCCACCGGCTGCCCACAGCCTGAACTTCAGCTGGTTATGGAACATGACTAAGGACCCGTCAGCGGTGCTGTGTCTGTACCCTCCCCCAGCGATAGCTGCAGTCTAGGCAGGGTGTCAATTTCACAGGTACACACCGGCAAAGAGGAGGCCTCTCTGCCAGCGTCCTCTGGGAAGCAGGGGCATCTCTGCTGCAAGGGAAATTGCTCTTCCGCTGCTAGTCCCCACTGTACCTAGGGCGACCAGATGTCCAGATGTGAGGGGCTTTGTCTTATATAGGAGCCTATTACTCCCCACCCATCCTGATTTTTCACACTGGCTCGCTAGTCACCCCCTTCCCCCAGGGTTGCCAATTTCATAATATTTAAAAATCAGACACTCCAGTAGGAGTGCCAGAATCTCCCCCACCCCACCCCTTCCCCCAAGGCCCCACCCCTTCCCCCGAGGCCCCATCCCCCCCACCACTTGCTGCTTTTCCCTCCCCCCAGGTTGGGAAAGACTTGCCTGTGGAGCTGGGGCTGGGAGCTGGAGCTGCCCGTCGCAGACAGGAGGCGGCCCCAGCTGAGTAGGGGCTGGCGCGGGTGACGACCCGGCACCTCCCCTGCCTGCACAAACTAGATTTTGGGTGTCCTGTCAGTAGATTTGACCGGACACTTGTCAGATCCCCTTTTCGACCGGACTTTCCGGTCGAAAACTGGAAACCTGGCCACCCTACTCCCCCTTCACCATTTCACCAGCCATTTTTCTCACTAGCAGTGGCCTCTGTGACACTGAACCTGGACAGGAAGAGTTCAGAGACCGACGGCAAAATGGTCTTGCCTAGACGGCAAGTGCAGATAGAGCAGGAGATAAAAGCAAGTCCATTTACTGATCAGAAATACTTCAACCTTCCATTGCTTATGCAGCTGACCCAGGGGAAAGGAAGCTTTGTTAATGGGTTATACTAAAGAAATGGCACCCGGGGGCGGAGAGGGAAGAGAGGTGTAGTCGCCGCAAACACACCCTCCCTGCAACTGACACCAGTAAGCTGGAGACGAAAAATGTATTGCCTAATTCCGGCAGCTCATCCAAGGAGCTACACGGGACCCTGCCCCTAGGAACGTGTTAAATCACCGCCTTGCTGTGGGCACAGTTCTGAAGGCCTCTGTCACGTATCCATCCATCTATCCTAGGGAGATACATGGCCCGTTACCATAATATCTGAGCACCTCACAATCTCTCACGTGTTTATCCTCATGCCACCTGCTATTATCTCTGTTTTATAGATGGGGCATGGAGGCTAAGGGACTTGCCCAAAGTCACACAACGAGGCTGTGGCAGGGCAGGGAACTGAACTCAGATCTCCCAAGTCCCAGGCTAGTGCCCAAACCAATGGACCATGCTTGCTCTCTGGTACGGGAGCGAATCACTGTCCTGGGCCAGCATGACCAAACGGGGCTTACAAAACTCCTAAGACAGCTTTCTCCATGGCCTTTCCCAGTAAAGATGCTCTCCATTCCACTGGAAGGGTCAGCCATCTGCCATTGCTTTCCCACATGACATGGACAGTCTGCGGTCACATTAGCTTTTTCGAGATACTCTTTACCTTCGTATCGCTTGGCCTATCTATCCAAATCTGATCTTCCACCCAGAATTCAATGCACCACTACCCAGGACCCTTTGGATCAAACAGATGGGAGCACTGCGACAGAGAGCATGAGCTCCTGGCAGACTGTGTTCCATCTATAAATCCTCAGCCACATCCCTGTAACAGAAAGCTTTAAATAATGCAGTGGCGTTATTTTTTATTTTTAACCAGTAGATCATATTCCCCGTGGAAAACCTTCGTGAAATTCCCTTTCTGCATAAAGGGCTCAAATTCAGTTCCCAATGAAGAGAGAGAGGGCCCAGCCAATGTCTGCAAATTGACAAAATTAGAGGATTTCATTGCATTCCAAAATTGGCTTCATTTCTACCACCTCTGTCCCTCCGTAAATTCCACCTTGATTGATTCAATGCTCAGCACTCTGAGCCCTTGGGGGAGTTGAGAGAATGGGACAGAGAGGTCGTGTTTGTGTCTTGTTATTTCTTTAATTTCTCACTGCTACGATTCAGGCGATGGAGTGAGGCAGACGAAGGCTCAGGTTCCTCTTTGCTACGCCCCGGCCATGATTAAAGAACCCAAGCTTCAAGAACAGAAATGGAGAACCACCGATAACGGAGGTGCTCCAAAGCTGGGGCCCAGCCCCACACAGCAAATGGCCTGAAATCTGCGTGCCACAATGCACATGCTCCTAACACCATGCACCATATGAAGTCACTGAACTGTACTCACACCCAGCTCTTCCTCACCCACCCCCGCAAACGCACACACAAACAAAAACAGAGCTGCAGGCCCATCTTGTAGGCTGAGCATGAGCCATTAACTTACAAATTTCCATCCCAAATCGCACTGACTTTGAAGTCGCCTTGGGCAAGTCACTTAAAACGCCGTGCCTCAGTTTCCCCATCTTTAAAATATGGGTGGTAATCATCAGCCTCATGGGGAGGGGAAAGGAAGATACGAGGATTCATTTCGTCAAGTCCATGAAGTGCTCTGAAGAGATGAAAACGTATGAGCCCGGTATTATTAATTTAAAAACAAATCTAGGCAAGGACCTAGGAAGCCCGCCAACCAGCCGACAGCCAGACTTTGCAGTGGAGGAATAGCTAATTTTGGAGTTTGCAAATCATCTGAAAGTGTAATTAAGTTGTGCAATAAATCCCCCACCTCACAAAGCACTTAAGCACATGAGCAGTCCCATTGCCATCCATCAAACTAGTCACATGCTTGAAGATTTTGCTGGACTGGGCCTAACTAACCTATGATCCCATATGATTTTGGTTTTGTTACCATATTTCCTTTGTCACGCTCACTGATTTTGTCTAGTTTTAAATTAAGTTGTCAACTTCTTGGGGCAGGGTCCCTGCCTGCCCGTGTTTTTGTACAGCACTTTCTGCAATGAGGCCTGATCCGCACAGGTGGCCTTCAGGTGCCATCACAACAAAAATAAAAATGCACAGAATATGCAGAAGAATTAGACTGTGAGAATCTGGAGGGAATGACACTGGAAGAAAGTGCCCCAAAATTCCCCGGTGTGTCATTTCCCTCCCTCTCTGTAAGCAGATCAAAGGGAAGGGAGCAGCATTTAGACTTTAAATGTACACCTCATTGTCTTTTTTCCAGCACACCAGTAACACTTTAATTATTTTCAATTCCTCATCATAACAAGCACCCAAGGTACAAAGATGAACCAGAATAAACAAGGTCTGATTAAATACATAATTAATGTTCCACTGAACTTGGCATATATGAATATTAATTAGCAGGAACTACTCCGCTGTGTTTGGCATTTCCTGTCCTGACCAATTTATTCTTTATGTTGCTTGTTCCAGCTCAGGAACAAATTAACAAACCGTCGCCTGGCCTGCTGAAGCCAGTCAACACAAAACAAACTCAAGAAGCAGGTTTGTCTATTATCTTTCCCACACTTTAGTCAGCCTCCCGCAGATTTGCCTGAAAGGAAAGACCGACTCTTCGCCAAAACTTAAAGGCATTCTCCTCTTAAAGGGGGACAAAGTAAACGCAAACTCATCATCCCTTGGGGGATTCATGGGAAGGAGCGTGGCCTGGTACCTAGAGCGCAAGATTGTGAATCAGGAGTCGTGGGTTCTATTCCCAGCTCCGTCAATGCCCCAGCTGGGTGAACTTTGGCAAATTGCTCCTGTAAGCACGAACGATGCATTCGGTTCCACACCAGACAGTCCCTGCCCCCAGGAGCCTGCAAAATGGGGATTGCAACACTTGCGTACCTCCTTGGGAGGGCAAGTGCCAGAGCCTCATTACTACACAGTTGCCGAATGCTCTGAGATCCTTCGATTCAGGGGTGTGTTTAAGCGCTAAGCATTACTGTAAAGGAGTACGGGTCTGTCTCATCTTACGCGGGGGTTACGTTTCGCAGTCAGCGCCTAAAGCAAAAACCGCGTATCCTCAAAATTACATTGAGTGTAATGGCGGGCGGAATCGCCCGCACTACAGAAACAGTATTGAAATTGTTGTTTTTCTCTGTTTTTTTGTTTTTTTTCTTGTTTTTGCCGACCGCGTAAAGCTGAAGTCGCACATGTTAAATGCGCCTAAGATGCGACAGACCCTGTATAACAAAAAACAATTCAAGCGGGAGACTCTGGTAAGAGGCACAGCCTCAGCCTGCACACAACCCTTCTTTGCAGGGAGGAGGGAGAAGCTGGTGGGGATGTGGCGGAGCGATCGGAGAGAGATGGGTGGGTAGGAGCGAGGGGGAGATCCCAGCATGCTGGCTAAGCTTTGGTTAGTCACCTGAACCAAACCATCAGCAGGCTGCCTGTCAGGAGTGCTAGCCTGAGGTGTCACCTTTAATACTACGCAGGCATTTCTGGCACCAAGCTAATGAAAAGCGGCAGCTTTGCAGAAACAGCATCTGCAATTACATGGACATTAACCCACCAGCTGGAGGGACTGGGCAGAATTTAGGGGCGTGGTGTAAAGCGGGGGAAGTTACACATCGGTAAGTGGTTGCAAAGGGTTCGTATAAACCCCAGTCAGGGGTCAGGTACAGGAGCTGGGAGTGAGAGGTTTCATTACCTTAAACCTCTTAATATCCTCCTCTTAGCAGCTTTCCCTCCTACCCTCCTCTTTTATGGCTGAGTGTGCAGATCACATCAGTCTAGACTCCCTTACAAGGATAGTTGCATGCTGGGAGCTGAATCAATGGTAGCACCTCAAGGCTCTAAGATCAGGGCCTCGCTGCGCTAGGCGCTGTACACACACTGTAAATAGACAGGACAGAGGAGGGAAACGGAGACCCAGAGATGAAGTGACACAGTGACAGAGCTCAGACTAGAACCCAAGTCTCCAGAGTCCAGGGCCCTATCCGCGAGACCACACCGTCAGACTGACCCTATGCCCTTGCCCTACAGCACACAGCATCGCTCTTAGCCGTAAGGCAGGGGTCCTGAAGATGCTACACGGCATGTTTTCAGTAAGCTACAGGAATGTCGTGCCACCCATTCCAGCAATGCAATCCACTCGCCGTTCCTTTAGTCTGGCACCATATTTAATGCTTACAGCATTTTTTTTTTCCCCAGTTGCCCTCGGCAAACCTTCTAAAAATGTTTTGCTTTATAAATCATTGACCAGGTAGCTAGCCTTGCAGCCACTACACTGACAACCAGGGAGGAAGCAGGGAAACAAGCCTGTGGATTTGCCAAGGCAACATTCTCCATAAAAACCAAGGGATCAAAGACAGATTGAATGAGAAAATTAAGCCACAATTGAAGGGAAGCAAGTGCTCTGTAGCAGTGAATGCAAGACACTGGGGGGGGGGGGGCTGAGTCTCCCCTGCTTTGCCCCTTCAGTAGCCTATACACCCATGCAGAGTGACTGCAGTGTGGATGTAAATCTGGCATCAAACCCAAATTCTCCACCTTCCCCGCTGGGAGCTCTTTTACGTCCACTTAGCACAGGTATAAATCAGTACCCAATGTGCAATGCAGAGACGAGTCACGCCCTGGGGGTCAGGACTCCGGGGTCCCTGGCTCCGCTCTTCCAACACTCTGTGCCTCTCAGATAAATGAGGGGAATATTCACCTAGCAGGGGAGGTAAGAAACCTCGGCAAGGTGCTCTGAGATCCTCTGATGAAAGGCTCGACATAAGAGCAGCAGCATCAGTTGACACTAACACAGACGTCTGCCACCACCAAACAAATGGGATTTAGCTCCGTTCACACTGACAAAGATGGCCTGGCACAATTTCATGAACCAGATTGTGGTAACGGGTGGTAGTAGGAGGCTACTGCATGCAGTTCTACCCAGGATCCACTCGGTGCACGCTCACCCCAGCCTCAACTTCTCCAGTTTGCAACGAATCCAAACAAAAACCCAGCAGCTCAATCCCAACAACCCGCCACGCGAGCTTCTGCCCCGGGGCGCTCCCTGCAACACGCTACACTCAGCAAAGCGGCACTGCGCTGCAGGAGTGTGAGCTAATTATGTCAGGCTTTCCACTTATAGGGTTATAATTAAGGGAGAACATTACAGTGTTTACCAACCCCGAGCGGTGGAAAGAGGCCTCGTCAAATTTAACCTGCCGGAGACGTGACACGAGGCACTGCTGAGCGACGAGCAATGCCAGGGGAGTACAATGCTTTGCAAGGAAAACAAAAAGAACTTCAGTGACACCTGATTTTTAGTTCTTTAAGTTGCCTTTTAAATGCCACGACAGCAGGTCGGCATCCTGGGGAAATCCCCGTTCCAGGACGAGACAAAGATGGGTCAGATACTATGGTGATGGGCACGGTAGCCCACTATCACCCTTCTCCCTAATCCCAATGACCCCACCAGTTCAGCTTCCCTCCTTGAGGCCTTGTCTTCACCTTGAGGAAGACTGCCCCTCTTCCTACTCGCTCACCTGTGGCTGGCACCTTTGGTCTCTATACAGCCCCTGCAATCTCTGGCAACATTCAGAGGAGGTGTCGTGGCAGCTTCATAATAAATGTTGAGGCCCCAAAGGGCCACACAGCCAAGAAATAAAACAGGGATGCCCTTTTGGAAACAGAAGGCCAGATAAGTACAAACCCCATCATCAGAGGGGTTTGCAACAGGCCTGCGAGTTACCAACCTTAGAGGCTCCCAGTGCTATCGCATCACTTCCTTAGATAGGGCATGCTGGGAAGCTGCCCAGGAGGCATGGTCCAGTGGCCAGGGCTTTGGACTAGGAGTCAGGAGACCTGGCTTCTATTCCCACCACCAACGCTAACTGAGACTCTGGGCAAGTCACCCCGCTTCTCAATGCCTCAGTTGCCCAAACTGTGAAATGGAAATAACGACGCTTCTGGGGGCTTCGATATCAGTGGACAGCACTAGCCGGACGTTACTCTCATTCACCTCACCTGTGTAAAAGGCTGGCCTGCCTATGCAGTGCTAATGGAGACACACAGGTCAACCGGAAAAGAAAGCGAGCCCCCACTCTTCTAAGGCCGGAGCTCAGTATAAACATTGCCCCACTCATCGATACTGAAACCCATTCAACTTCTGCCTCAACAACAAGGCCGTTTCCACCTCGCACGCTTTGCCAGCCTGTCCACTGGAAGTTAGTGAAATCTGCAGGGGCTGCATCAAAGCTTGGGCTGTCTGTATCCCTGCCTGGCATGCACTTGATGGCCTCAGGAAAAGCAGCCATGGGGAAGACCTTATTTGTTAGCCCGGGAGCCTTGCAGCAGGAGAGGAACAGAACTCACTTGCTGAGCGGTAACAGATACATTCACAGGGCGCTGCTCTCCCACACCACTCTAAATGTTAAACTTTAATGCTGTGACCTTTAAGAAGTAAGAGATCATTTCTGAGGCTCAATAATTGCCCAAGGGGGGCTTTGTGCGGTGTCAGAACAAAAAAAGGTTACAAGAGCGCGCTCCAGCAACGGAGAGATTATGGTCATTAACCTATTGCTTTGGGTGACACTTTGTTCATTCCTTTACAAAGGTTTGTTTCTTCAGTGACAGTCCACTGCTCCTTAGCAGACGCCGCGCAGGACAGCAAGAGACAAATGCATGCAGGCACCCTATTCACTCCTGCGCTTCCCGACAGCTTCGGCTGAGGGATAAAATCCAATTACGCTGTTTTCGACTCAAACGCGAGTGACCTTTTTCTTTTGGTTTCTATTTAAAACTATGGTCACCTTTAAAGCAGCTACTGCCCTATTGTCATGCTGTTCATGAGCACTCCGCACTGCAATTAGTGTGACTGTTGATTAGTATTTGTTTTGCAGTAATGGAGCCCCAATCCTATAATAATATATGGATATATACCTATCTCATAGAACTGGAAGGGACCCCAAAAGGTCATTGAGTCCAGCCCCCTGCCTTCACTAGCAGGACCAAGTACTGATTTTGCCCCAGTTCCCTAAGTGGCCCTCTCAAGGATTGAACTCACAACCCTGGGTTTAGCAGGCCAATGCTCAAACCACTGAGTTATCCCTCCCCCTAGTCCTAGTCTCCACTGTTCTAGGTGCTGTACAGACACAGAACAACGACAGGCAGTTTCCCTTTTAGAGGGGAGGGGTTTGCAAACGCAAATGGAGACGTCTTTGCTTTAAACTAACCATTACCAGTGTTTTTCTTTTTTTAAATGTCAATATTCCTAGTAATCGTAAGTTTGGGAGACGCTTGCACTTAGTTTGGGGTAGGGACAATCTTTCAGTTCCGTGTTTGCACAGCAGCTGCCACAATCAAGTCTAGAACTGCAGCCCCTAGGCACAGTACCACAATCCAAATAATACATCTTAACAAACGTCTGATTTGGAGGAATATGTCAACTTATGCCCCCTGGTTCTCCCAGATAGTGAAAGAGTCCACACTGGAGGTCTGCTGCTCACCTGCTTTAATTAAAAGGGATTAAAATCAGTTTCATCTCCAACACAAAGCAAATGTTTTCTTTACCTATTTAAAAAAGAACATTTTTTACAAATTCCTATTCAATTAAGATCCACAGATTTTTATTTTAGATCTCTGAAAGCACTGTCTGTAGTTCATTAGTCAGAGAACTCTAATAATTAAGACAAATTGTTTTCCTGTGCTGTAGTTTTAGAGTTGTAAGCACAGATTTCAAGTTGTTACAACTCAGCAACTGGGTTTATAATGTATGGGATGTGCCAGATTGGAAGAAGCTGAATTAAAAACATCAGAAGGTGGAAATGGATTTTTGTATTTTATTTTTTTAATCACAAACTACAAAATTCCTGAGAAAGACAGAGAAAAGCCACTCAAGGAATCATGAGCAGATTTTCCTAATTTGAGAGACCAAGCAGGATTTGCTTGCATACAGAGAAAGTTACACACAACTCATCTGGCAGACACGAGTCACGCTGACTCAATGAAGTGGAGTTTTCTGGTGGAGAGTCAAGCGTTCAGAATTGGACTAACTCTGCTCCCACTGAATTCAATGGTAAAACTCTCCCCAAATGCAAAGGATTATGTCAGCACTTCTGAAAATTCATGTGGCCAACTCTCATGAGTTTATCACAAGTCGCACAATATTTGGCATTTTTCCTAAAGCCATCCACGGCTGAAATCACTCTTATTAACTAAGAATCCCAGCTTGCATTTAAAAAGTGTTTCTAGTTCGCTTGAAAATGTGAACCCCAAACACTCCAACAGAAGAGAGCAACTAAAAGAACCTCGTCTTTATAGTTTTTTGCATCTCATGATATTAAAGCAAATCTCACCATATTAATTTTTACAGCAACCATCTCAAACTCATATCAGTGAAACCTTTACACCACAATGTTGTGTACTCCCTATTCATCTGCTGCACACATCATGGACCACCCTTGTCTATTCTGTGAGACGTCCTGTAACTATTTTTTTACAGATGTTTTTGGATTAAACTGATAAAAATTTACATAAAGCAAAAGTTAACCTGTGGAACTCACTGCCACAAGATGTCATGGCCAAGACACATGTAGCTCTTGGCAGGATTAGACATTTATATGAATAATAAGAACTGCCAGCTCCATTAGACAGGCTGAAAACATAAGCGACATGAAAAGTCCTCCTTCACGGCATAAGCCAACAGCCTTGATTTAGAAAGGAACTTCTGCCTTTAGGGATATTACATTATAATTATCCATTAATGGAGTTTCACAGGTGCCTTAAAATATCTGGCTCAGCCATTGTTACAGACAGGACAAGGATGAGAGGGATCATTGCAGAGCTGTGCTAATAATGGATTTTTTTTGTTTAACACGCCCCCTACCAGGCCCTTTGCATCATATCTCCAGTGCTTGCAGTCACGGAGTCCCACCAACAATATTTTAATCAGCCATAGGGTTATCGTTGACTAAAGCAAGGCTATGAATGAACAGGGCCAGTTACCTTAGAAAAAGAGGTGAATCAGATGGGACATGATAAAGGTATGCGAACTAATGACTCCTATAAAGAGGATACATCAGGCACAGCGAGATACAGCAAATTCATAACAGATGAAGAAAAGAAACATGTTTTCACACAATGCAGAACTGGCCTGTGGGACTCATTGCCACAAGGGATCATTTAGGCGAAGATTTTAACAAAAAAAGACTAGCGAGTTAATTGGGTAATTAGAGTTTCTGGATTTATCAGAGTATTAAAAAACCCAAAACCAAGAGTTTTTGAATGGAAAATGGGCATCAATCCATTGAGATATCAAGTCACGAGGCCTAAGGGCATAAGCCAATCTCTTACTATTGAGGAATGGGAGGAGCCATTCCAATAACTTACTCCTGGGGGAATTCTGCACCATTTCACATGCGCAGAATTTATGTCCCCCACAGATTTCTTTGCTTCCCCACAGAAAAATGACTTTTTGACAGGGAATCCACAAGAGCGGTCATGCAACCCTCCCCAGCAGTATGTTTCAGTTGCCTAGGGCAGCCGGCAGAGAGGTAAATCACTGTGGGGCAGGAGGCGGGACTGGGGAACACCCAGCTGGTGGCTCCTACCCTGCGCCGGGCTCAGCTGCTAGTCCCGGCTGGGCAGGATGGGATTTCTTCATCCCCTGCACGGCATCTGGGGCCGGGTGAGACCCCCCCCCCCCCAGATTTCTCCCCTGGCTGCAAGAATCACTGCAAACTCCCCCTGCTTCCAGCTTCCTGCACCCATCGCTCCTCAGCTGCAGAGGGAGGGATCCCTGTACAGAGAGCTGTTCCCCCATCCGCCCAACCCCTGTGCATCAAGACCCCCCTCATACCCAGTACCTCCCACTGAGCCTCACCGCCCCCGCACTCAGAACCCCCCCCAATGAGCCCCACTCCCCCTGCACCTGGACCACCCCGACGAGCCACCCGCACTGGATCCCCACCTCACCGAGCCCCAACCAGCTTCACCTATATCCCCACCCCACTGATCCCCACTCCCCCAGCATCTGGACCCCCACCCACTGAGCTCCCCACCCCAGACCCCTCTGCTGAGCTCTATCCCTCCACACCCAGACACACACCCCCCACACTGAGCCCCAACCACCTTCACCTGGACCCCCCTGCAGAGTCCCATTACCATTGCACCCAGAACCCCCAACAAGCAGCTGTGCATGCAGATTCCCCCCACACCCAGATCCCCCACTGAGCCACCCGCACCCAGATTGCCCCACACAGAACCCTTTCAACCCACACCTGCAGAATTTTAAAATACTGTGCGCAGAATTGTAAATTTTCTTGGCGCAGAGTGCCCTCAGGAGTAATAACTGCCTACTGCTGAGTTTCTTACATCTTCATCTAAAACAGCTGACAGCCCACCAGGCTAGATGGATTATTCCACTGACCCACTCAGGCAATTCCTGTATTCTTATCCCAGACCGAAAGGCTCAGCACGCTGAATTTACTGCTAGTCTTCATCCACCCTCTAGTTTGCTCACACTGTAAAATAAATACTCTGTGCAGTATGTCACTACAGCCAGTGCTAAACAATGAGATATAGCGCACAGGTTCGATTTATGGCACCTGGGAGAATTTTAACCCAGAGATTCTTGGCTTTTGCAAGTTTAAAGCATCAACCCTAATGCTGCATTAAATGACATTTTATTTGCAGTTCATCTTGTACTTGCTCACTGGCCATTCAGTGATACAAACCTGTATAAGCTTTCAAGCAGTTTCAATTAATCTAGAGCAGGTTTTCACAGGCGCATGGTAAAAACCGTGGAATTTTCCCTACACTTGCAGCTAAGCACTGAATCATAGAATCATAGAATCTCAGGGTTGGAAGGGACCTCAGGAGGTCATCTAGTCCAACACCCTGCTCAAAGCAGGACCAAACCCAACTAAATCAGCCCAGCCAGGGCTTTGTCAAGCCTGACCTTAACAACCTCTAAGGAAGGAGATTCCACTACCTCCCTAGGTAACCCATTCCAGTTCTTCACCACCCTACTAGTGAAAAAGTTTTTCCTAATGTCCAACCTAAACCTCCCCCTCTGCAACTTGAGACCATTACTCCTTGTTCTGTCATCTTCTATCACTGATGCAGCTATACCATGGTTGACAATTGCTAGTACAGACAAGGCTGGGATGCACAATTCATTAGTGTTAGCAAAGCACTTTGAGATCATCCAACGAAAGGTGAAGCGCGGAGGTATTATCGTTCACAGGGCCGGCTCTAGGTTTTTTGCCGCCCCAAGCAAAAAAAAATTTTGGCTGCCCCCCACCCCAGCCCTTGGCTCCACCCACAACCCCTGCCGCCCCAGCCCTGGGCTCTCCCCCCCGCCCCACCCGCACTCCCTTCTGCCCCAGCCCTGGGCTTCCCCGCACCAGTGCTGACTCCGCCCACTCCCCCCCTTGCCTCCAGCTGGTCCGGCGCTGGCAGGGTCGGGGTAAACAGCAGGGCTCCCGGGCCGCGCCTCAGCTCAGGGTCCCTCCAGCAGGGACTCCTGCCTCCAGGACCGGCTGGGACCCGGGAGGGCAGAGCCGGGGGACCGCCTGGCAGAGGGCTGAGGAGCCGGGGCAGGGCAGCCCCAGAGGGAGTGGAGCCCGGGAGAGCGGGACGCGGGCCCCGCACGGCAGCACCCCGGGCACCGGTCCTCACTATGGCCCCGCTGCTGCTGCTGCTCCTGGCCGCCCTGACGCAGTCCCTGGGTGGCTCGGGCTGCTTCATCCAGCTCCGCGGGGCGGCCACCCTGCGGCACCTGCAGGCGGCTCCATGCGCCCCGTGGGGCGGCCCCCAACCCGAGTGTCCCACGCTCAGGGCCCGCCCGGCCATAAGGTGTGGGCGCTGCTCCCCGATGTGAACCGCAGCGGCCCCAGGGCGCCCCCAGTGCAGGACGCGCTGCTGCTGCTGCCAGGGCCGGCTCTAGGCTTTTGCCGCCCCAAGAAAAAAAAAAAAGGTGGCTGGAATGCCGCCCCTGAAAATGTGCCGCCCCAAGCACGTGCTTGGTTTGCTGGTGCCTGGAGCCGGCCCTGATCGTTCACCCTCTTTGGGATGACGGAAAGCCGAGTTAAGTGAACGCCTCCACCAAGAGACAGTAGATGGAGCAATGAAGGACAGTGAAAAATGATTACAAGCTGAAATGAAGCAATTGATTTCAAAGAGACAAGCAAGCAACAGAAGGATGGAAAGAATGCACTTTTTGAAATGCATGAGCAGAAAGCGTGCGCGCACACACACACACACACACCCAACCCACAGCTACTACCTCCAGCTTCATGTTTCTACAATTTTTTGGGGCATTTGGCTCCTGACTGTCCTTGAAGTGGGTACAGGAGCTGTGATCAAAGCCACGAAATTGTGAGCTTTTTCACATGAGTCAACAGAACAGAGAAGCATCCAATAATGAAATTTATCTTTACAGTTCTGTCACAGCAGCGAGAAGCCACCCTTAAAATCAAAAAGCACACGCAACAGAACAAGGAAATTTCTAGAGTCTCTGTTCTGATGGGAAGAGTCTTTTTTGTTTGAGCACCTTTCATTTAGTATGCGTTAGCAGCTTCCCTGCCACAGAGTGATACAGTCACTGTGTTTTGGAAGCCTGCTTTCTCAAGCGCGCACAGAGAATCCAGCATTTCAGTCCCCCCCCCAAGATCAAAGCTATGCAGATCAGTTTCCTTCTATCCCTCCATAACACAGGTTACACATCTAAATAAGGGCTCTTCTAACAAGGAAAAGAGATAGAAAGGGGAGGAAAAAAAAGCATATAAGGAAAGCAGCCTGAAAGAGTTATCCTGTCTTACCCCCAGCGTAAGAAAGAATTACAAAGCAACTAAGTGTTGTCAACGCTCACAATTTTAATGCCAGTCCTGTGATATCATTTTTCTTAAAGCCCCAGCTCCTGGATTCATGTGATTGTGAGAATCTCAGCTTTCTTCTAATTAACCAAAAAGAAAATGTTTCTGTCCCTCATGGTTGCAGAGCAAAGCTTGAAAATGTGATCCCTATCAGCACAAAGACCAGCAGACAAATAAAAAGCCTAACAGTCATTATTTTTAAGAGCTCATGATTTTTAACTCTCTTGTGATTTGGGGGGAATGGGGTGGGGTGGGGAGGAGAGTCTGACATGATTTTTAAACACTTGGGGCTGGCAGTAGGAGACGACCAAGGGAATTTAGAACACAGTGCAGAATCAGGAGCCATTCTCCTGAAACTGCCACCTGATAATGTATGTTGATGATTCAGCCTTTATAGGACTGAATAACATGAACACAGACAAGCAAGACCAGCTGTAGCAGATTTAATCAAAAAGGTGCCCAGGTGCTACTGCGATGGGCGGCGTCTGCAATCAGGAAACAGCAATAAAAACAAAATGGCCATTCCAAAATCCTTGATGCGGTGGCAAGTAGGCTATCCCTTTCATCCAACCGAGGAAATGACATCTTCAGGAACAGGCCACTGCAAGTGACAAGGTGGATGAGCTACTATCTTTTATTCGACCAACATCTGCTGATGGAAGGGACAAGCTTTTGAGCTCCACAGAGCTCTTCCTTAGGTCTGCAGAAGGTAACCAGGGTGTCTAAGCTAAAGAAAAGGTAGGACAGATTGTTAAGCACAAGAGGGTCACACAGAAGGTATGATAGACACTCTGGTTACCTTCCCCAGAGCGGAAGAAGAGCTCGGTGAAGTTTGACAGCTTGTTCTTTCCACCAACAGAAGCTGGTCCAATAAAAGATATCGCCTCACTCACCACATCTCTATCACCTCCGGGGACCAACATGGCTACACCCACTCTGCAACTGAAAGCAGACAAGGTGCTTACCTGGAATGTTATGTATTGTTACAGCTAGAATGAGCAGCATAATTCGCCTCCAACTGCTACTTCCTGGGGTCAACGCGCTGTCTCCAGAAGTCTGAGATGAAGATGGGACTTCTGACTGGCTGGCTCCCGCGCCCTTCCGCCTCTGATAGGGCTCCCCGTTTTCACCTCTGTCTGAGGGGGAAAGAGAAATTGACTCAAGATCAGTTCAGAAGGGAGCAGGCTCATGCTGGGAACCATTTGCCCAACCCACAACCAAAAAACCAGCAGGAAAGATGCTGATCAAACCGCAGCATGGAGAAGGTCAAGCCTCCCTCAGCGTTCCATTTTGGTTTACGTTATTTATGGTTCCCCACTGCAGCTGTAAGGTTGACAAGCGCTAGTGCAGACAGTGCTAGTGTAGACAAGCCTGCATTAAAGCCACCATGCCGTCTAGACCTGCTCTGAGCAGGCCTAGACAATGTGATGGTTAAAACTGATAGGCCTATAAGGCAGCAATTTCCACACACCTTCAAACAAGGAGCAGGGTGGCAGTGATGTGGGGACCTTCCTGTGCTACAGATACAGGAAAGGGTGGGAATTACAGGGTGTGACGTTATAAGATTAAAATAGGCCCATGTAAATCATTGTTGCTACCACTGTTACATAATTGCAACAAATCTTGTACAAAGTATGTCATGTAAGGTGTCAATGGAAAAGTTATAATTTGCTGAATATGATTGTCCTATTTGTATGCATGCATCATTTTTGCATCTGAAGTTATGAATATTGACTATGTACCTGTATTTCAAAGGTGTTTGCTCCTGGGGTAACACCCACAAGGTATTTTGCCAGCACATTGTGAAGGGACTATTCAAGTTAAAAACACAACTCACAATGAACCATGGAAGAAGCCTATCCACACCTGATTGACCTTCCTGAGGACATTCTAGCTATGGCCCCTGCTATGACTCATTGAAGCATGCAAGGGCATGTGAGTAGACCATGTGATGCTAAACTCCATCTTGTGTGCCTGTGCTTCCCCCCCCAAACTATGCTGACTCTGAGGGCTTTGTTTGGGATAATTAAGTTTCCCTCCACATGACAGAAGCTATAAAAGGCCCTGGGAACATCTCCATTTGCCCTCTTTCCTGCTCTGATCTCTGGACTATGTTCTTATACTAATGGGAGCATCCTAACTAAGGGACTGAGGACCTTCCAATTATTTGGGAGCAACCAGAGACTTAATCAGTTAGCAGTTTATGTCATCACTGCTTTAAGCCTGACCCAAGAACTTTGCAATTATTGTATGTATTTGATTCCTTTAACCAATTTTAACTCTCACCTCTTTCTTTCTTTTTATAAATAAACCTTTAGATATTAGATACTAAGGACTGACTGTAAGCGTGTATTTGGGTAAGATCTAAAATATTCATTAACTTGGTGGGGAATGTGCCCAATCCTTTGGGATTGGTAGAACTTTTTATATGAGGAACAAGATTTTCAGGAATCCTCATCCTATTTGACTTGGCTGTCTGGGTGGGAAGCCCAAGACTGAGTTGCTTGAAAGGAACTGTGTTTTGGCTTCTGAGTAACCAGTACGGTATTACAGAAGTTGTTTTGAGGCTAGCTTGATGAATCTACGTATTGAAATAACCATCAGTTTTGGGGATTGTCTGCCCCATTCTTTGCAGTTTGCCCTGATTGAGCAATCTCAGCGTGGCTCCCCAGGACCCCAGTCACACGGTCTCAAAAAGAACCAGCCCATTTCCATCCCCCACGCACAAGACCTGCCTCCTGGGAATCATAGAACTGGAAGAGACCTCGAGAGGTCGTCTAGTCCAGTCCCCTGCACCCAAGGCAGGACTAAGTATTATCTAGACCATCCCTGACAGGTGTTTGTCCAACCTGCTCTTAAAAATCTCCAATGATGGAGATTCCACAACCTCCCTAGGCAATTTATTCTAGTGCTTAACCACCCTGACAGTTAGGAAGTTTTTCCTAATGTTCAACCTAAACCTCCCTTGCTGCAATTGAAGCCCATTGCTTCTTGTCCTATCCTCCAGGGTTAAGAAGAACAAATCTTCTCCCTCCTCCTTGTAACAACCTTTCATNCCTGCAATTGAAGCCCATTGCTTCTTATCCTATCCTCCAGGGTTAAGAAGAACAAATCTTCTCCCTCCTCCTTGTAACAACCTTTCATGTACTTGAAAACTGTTATGTCCCCTCTCAGTCTTCTCTTTTCCATCTGTTGCTGAAGGAAGGCACCATTATATTCAGTTATGTTTTCATTCCCAGGTAGGGCGACCAGATGTCTGGATTTTATAGGGACAGTCCCGATAGTTGAGGCTTTTTCTTATATAGAAGCCTATTACCGCCCCCTCACCCCCATCCCAATTGTTCACACTTGCTGTCTGGTCACCCTATTCCCAGGTTTGGACCATGTCATTACCTATAGTCAGTGGCTGCTCCCGGCCACCTTCAAAAGACTTGCCTCATTCTCATCTGCTAGCATGTTTCCTGCTAAGCCCAGACTCCAAGACTCTCCCCAACCCAGGTTCCCAGCAGGACATTAACTGGCATCAGGCTCCCTTTTGGCCAGCATTTTTAAAAGCACGTCAGTAAAATCCAAGCATCAGGGCTGTGAAAGGACAGAACGAGCAATGGCCTGCACTATAATCAAGACCACTCAGAGCAAGTCTCTCTCTGTTCATCTTTAGTTTGAAAAGGCGAGAAGAAGCCAAGAAATTACACGGGCAGAAATTCCTGAACCTCTCACAGGCAACAGCTGCTGCTTTGCACTAAAAAAGATTTGACATTTTAGATGCACTTAACTCTCCCCCTCCCCCGACTCCCCCCCACCTCAGAATTTTAATGGCAAACAAATAAGTGCAAGAAGTCATCTGGAATTGTTTTGATTGAATGTCAATTGCTTCCCATGCCATTCTAGGCAGGATAATGCTCAACTATCACGTTGCACATTGCAAAGCATGCATTTTCAGTGCCAATTAAGAATCTTTGCATAAAAGTGCTCATGCAAATTGCCCCACAAGGTCACCAGAGGAAAGGAGGTGCATGTATTGTCATTTTATAATTCACCTCATGCCATCTAGAATAGAAAAAAAAAAAGGAAAAGCGCTTAAAAGCATTCTGAGGAGATGCTTAACAGCAACAACAAAAACACTGTCGGGATTAAATTTTCAACACATAAGAATCAGCACATTTTAGTGATCAGAAAAACGACAGGAAAGCTGGAAACAAAGAAATCAGACGCCATGTGACCAGCCAGTTCTTCATGGATGTCAGCATAGCAACCACTACAAAGTACCACGCTCCTGGGGTGTAATCTGACTGATGTTACCCAGCTCAGCAAAGTAGTCTGCTCACAGACACTTGCACTTCTCTTTTAAAGCAACATCTGCAGCCATGCTGGCTGTCACAACACTAGCAAATAATACACAGGACCAGACACCCGGTCAGCCCAAAACTTGAGCCAAACCGACAGTCTGTGCTAACACATTTGCTTGCAGGATTTCATTCCAGTCCCCAAGGATAAACAGAACATTATTTGTCAGTCGGAAAGGAAAGCCAGTGAGTGATGCAGACCTGATAGCGGGGATTAAAAACCCTAGAGTGGCTTTTTTGATGCACAGCCAGCGCCTGGGCTTAGTTTATTTGCTTTTAACCGGGTAGCTGTTGCTTGTGTTTTTCAATAAGTTAGTCCTTGGGCGATGAAGCATTCTACTCCAACATTCAAAATCTGGGACTGCAGAAAACTTGAAAGGTGGCATAGATGACCACAAACCTCAAATAGGTATGAGAGGGAGGGCCCATTCTGCCCCATCTTCTGACCAGCTAAATAATCAGCAGGCGTTAGAATAAACTATGAATGTGGTTGAAGACTCCAAACACAAACGGAATCTTCTGAGCCTTCACCCAGATGTGTAATGTCCGCAAGTGCATCACTTAATTGCAGAATGGGAATGGTTCAATATTATCTATCCCCCAGCCACGACAGCCTTGTGTCCCATAGGATATTTTCCTGTACTTTGCCCAGCCTAATTCCAAAATTTCCAAGCTCTGGGGCTCTCTGTCTCCCATGGGAGACCATTCCACAGCCCAACAGATCTGCCGGGAAAATTTTCAGCCCAAATGTCCCCTCTCTATTTCATTGAATTCTTCCTTCCTTATGCACCACTGTGCATCAGGTTTATCCTTTTCAGGTAGTGCCCCTCTTTGGCCTCCTGCCTTCTACCACCACTCGAGATGTTCAACACCATGGGCCATCACCAGGGCACAGAGGACAAACAGCCCTTCCGAGCAGATGGCAGAAAGAGTGAGTGCCAAGTGTATGGGGAGTGGGCTGAAGCTTTCTGGGGCTGCAGTTTAACAGGTGCTAATGGTGTGGACAGTGTGGCCGAGCAGGGAATACAGCAGGGGTAGCAGGGAGTTTGGGCATCTGAAGGACCAGTGGGAATATCAAGCCCTGTAGCTGAAGATGTAGACGTGCTGGACCTCGCTTTCCTGGGCTGCAGCTGGTGTTCAGAGAAGCGGTGCAGACGCTTTTCTCGCTGGTGAGCATTTCGCTCTTTAGGGGTCTCTGATGTTCTCTATTTATTTTTAAGACTGAGCTGCACAAGAGCCGATGCGCACACTCTGCAGAGAGATGAGGGAGCTCGACTTTGGCTTTTAAGAGAGCGTGTGCCCAGCTTCCTAAAATAAACCACAGTCTCTGATCTTCCGCGCGTCGATACAATCGGGCCTGTCCCGCTCTTTAGACCTTTGTCCCGCGTCCCGACTGATGTACGATGGGGACGCCATTTGTCCCAATATTCAGGTGAGGAGATGGGCGGGGAAGTGAGGCGGGAGGTGGGTGGGTGAGTAGGGTGGAGGTGGCGAATGTGGAGTCGAGCGGCAGGCAGGCAGGCGGGATGGGGGTGAGGAGGCAGGCGGATGGCGAGGAGGAGAGCGGCGGTCAGGCAGACACGGGGGTGGGGGGCACCAGACGGATGGCGAGGAGACTAGCGGGGAGGTAAGCAACAGGCAGGCGGGCAGACAGTGAGGAGGAGAGTGGGGAGGCTATCTGCTACTGTTAGGAAAATACTAAATAAATTTAATAGAACTAAAAGACATGCATAGAACCATGTCAGCTATTCCCTATCAGNCGGGAGGGTGAGTAGGGTGGAGGTGGCGAATGTGGAGTTGAGCGGCAGGCAGGCGGGATGGGGGTGAGGAGGCAGGCGGATGGCGAGGAGGAGAGCAGCGGTCAGGCAGACACGGGGGTGGGGGGCACCAGACGGATGGCGAGGAGACTAGCGGGGAGGTAAGCAACAGGCAGGCGGGCAGACAGTGAGGAGGAGAGTGGGGAGGCTATCTGCTACCATAAAAACACCCCCAAAGAGGCACTGGATTATACTCAACCCAATGAAGATGCAGCTTGGAAAGACGTGATGAAAAATATTGGGATTGCTGGATGTGGGGAGCAAAAAATGGGGAGAACTACATGGAGAGGAAGAAGCTGAAAACCTCAGACAAAATGAATAATTGTATTGGGCAGAACCCAGCCATCTGGTGGTACACCTAACAGGAAAGGAAATGCAGCCACTGACACACCCTGATGCTAAGGGCTTGTCTACCCTAGGGATTTCTGTATCAGTGTAGCTACAGCCGTACAAATGCCTACTGTAGCTGTGTTGCACTGGTGTGAACGGGGCAATTGCACTGGCGTAGCTTAAACCCAGGATACCCTGGAGTTTACACTGGGGCAAACACCTTGGTGCAAAGACAACAGTGAAAAAAATCCCATGAAAAGACAAGGTAAGAATAGGTGCTCAGAAATCTGTCTTTGATACTTCTACCACCTCTATGAATGCAGCATCTGAGCACCTCGTTATCCTTATGTATTCATCCTCAGAATGCTCCGGCGAGGCAGCCTGGGGCGAGTCGCCCCATTGTACAGGTGGAGAACTGGGGCAGGGAGGCCAAGTGACACAGAGCAAAGAATTGAACCTCGGTTTCCCAGGTACCAAGCCAACACTCTAACCACTGGACCATCCTTCCTCTTAAAAGAAAGATCCCTTCCACCTCTTCTACAACTCATTTCAGCCGATCACTCTGCAGGGTTTGTATCCATCCTCTAGTTTATCACCATCAGGGTTCAGAGCAAGAAGGCAAGCTGAAGACACAGCAACATTGATGATGTTTATGGAAAGCTCTCTTGGCTGTAACTAGGCTGGGGAGGGGTAATGAATGCCCCCATGTTAAAACAAACCTGAGGAAATTCCTGAAACGACAAAGCAGGCGCAGGAGTAGGAATTACTCTCTGTCAAAAAGATGCTATGTAGTGAGAGAAAACCCATGTAGTTGAGCTTTGGAAAACAGCACTTAAATTCAAGTGACAACGTTATTTCCATCTCTGCAGAATTTGTTTTCTTTTAAAGTAATAATAAAACACCGGAAAAAGCATCTGATAGCAGTAGCAAGAGCAGAAGAGGGAAAATGGAGTTTGAGATGCAATTTTGCAATCCTCGTTTGCTGCAGTGTGGCCTCAAAAGCTGAAGGGAAAGGAGATTTTATGTTAGTTGCTAGAGAATTTTTTTTTTTAATTGAAAATTTGAAGATTTTGGGGGCCGGATCCTCGGTTGATTGTAAGTTAGTTTTGCTGCACTCAGTGGCGCTATACAGAGGTACACTAGCTGAAGTTCTGGACTTTCACCCGCCTTCTCTATATAGGCTGGTTCTAAGATATCCGTTGTGCTCATGCCTCCAGTATTCTCCCTTTGCAAACGTTCTCCTGTGAGCTCAGACATTTTGCACAATGGTTTACCCGTTTGACCTACAGTGAAATTCCTGAAATTCAATGGGGGGGGAGTGGGGATAGGTGCCCAATTTTCTAAGACGTCTTTGAAAATTCCAGCCGTGCTCTCTCCCCTCTACCGGTCAATTTGGAAAACGGGCATAACATCTCTGTGCTGCAAATATTGGGGGGATTCACCCGTTAATGCCAGAAAAGTGCTTTGAGATCTTGGATGGTCCGCAAGAGAATACCATCGTCTGATACAACTGCTTCCCCTCTGATCTCTCACCTACAATTCAACAACTCATCCAACCGCTGCATTGGGCCTTTTCTAGCACACAGATTTTCCTCGTTGGCCGAGGTGAGACATTTCCGCCATCTCACATAAAAGATGCAAATATCGGCTGGGGAGCAGAGCAACTCTACGAATATTCAAAAGACAATCTGTTGCCTAAGGATTTGGATTCAAAGCACCTACGTGGTACCCAGACGTGTTAGCAAGCTCATCAAGCAGACCGTGGGCTCAACTTTCCACCAATGCTCATGTTTCTCAAGCAGTTTAACCTTCTCAGATGTCCAGGTTGTACAGCTGTTGGACCACTGATTGGGTAGCAAGCTGGTTTCCAAAGTCTAATTACGTGGTTAGAAGGGCTGGTTTAGTTTTAACCTCACCCTTCATCCGTTTTACCTTATTATGCGATTCCTTTTATAGTAACAGAATCAGATTATGCAAAGGCTACAAATGAAGCGTAACTGCAACACAGAGCATTAGTGTTGCTTGTGGCATGCTATAAAGTGTATCTATAGCAACCCTTATGGATTTTCCTTTCTGCATGTGAGTGTACGATAAATGCAGACTCCAATATCACGGTTGCTACTTTTTTTAAACCAGATCAAAAGACACTAAAACACACACATACACCCCTAACTTGTAATGACGTAATGTTACCTTGGCTGCTCTTTCATCTCTTATATAATCAGTTCATCTAATATTGTGTATTGATGGGTGCTACTGAATACAGAGAAAGGAAGAGCGTGAGGATTGCATCACTAAATGTTCCTGGATACTTTTTTTTCTTTTTTTAAACTTCAAGGTGCAACCTGCCCTTAACCCTCCCTTAGCGTTTCTGATCTTTGGACACTGATTAAAATGTACGATGAGCCAAGAGGCTGAACACAGGACTGGGAGCCCAATATCTCTGCCTCAGTTTCCCCCATCTCTAAAGTAGCGGTGGTAGTCATCTCCTGGGGTACGGAGAAGGTTAATCATTGCTTGCAGACACAGCACGGTATGAGCATAACCTATTAGTATGCCTGATAAAGGACTTAGGAGCACATTCCATTGACTTATTCCACAGATCCCACAGTACATTACACAGATGGGAAAATATCATTCATTAACCCCATATTACAAAAGGGAAAATGAGGTACACTACGCGTTGTAGTCCTTTGCTTCGGCCGGCAGAGCATCCTTCCTATTTCTGAAGCCCCCATGCAGCTGCTTCTCTTTTGGCAGTGAAAAGAGCTGAAAAATTACCTGCATTGCCAACAAGTCAACAACTTTGCTTTGGCGCCTGTTCTGTTCAAGAGCGAGTTAATCTCATTACAGTCTCCCCTTCAGCTATTTTTCATATGCTATTGCTTTTGGAGCTGCAGCTCTGCCCAAATTAGCATCTAAGAGGAGACACAGCTCTGAGAGCATCAGACATCCAAAAAGCCAACACTCCCTCTTCCCTCCCCAGCAACCATTCAACGAAAGCCCCAGGAGAAGAGAAGAGAAGAGACAGTTCATGTTACAGCTCAATACGGCTGTCAAAACTGGTAAGTCCACGGGAAAAGAACAGTCTGTCACTCAAGCACCTAAACCCTTTTTACCTATTTTTGTTTGAAATTTGCTTCTAAGCCGCACCATTTCTTATTCCCCCATATGTTGTGGGTTACATAACGAGGCACCAAACAGTGCACCAGGTCTCCCTGAACGTCAGATATGACAGTGATGGGCACCCCGGAAACGGCTACAAAGAAAATGAAAATAAAGTCAGGAGAGGAGGGGAAAGATTGGGAAATATTCGGGACCAAACTTTCACGCTGTGCTTGGCCCAACACCCATAGCCACCTTTCAGCTCCCCTGAGCCTAGGGCCAACCCAACTGGGGCAGCCGAACAGCTGGTTTAACTTACCCCGGCTAACACGCCCTTCTGCCCTCTTTCCCCACCTCCGCAACTGGGGAGATGGGGAAAGAGCTTAAAGCTGGCAGCCCTATGCCACCCAGGCATTCCCCTGCACCAGAGGAGCTCCCAGCTGATCTAGTAGGGCAGCTTTAACATCCCCCTTTATGCCAACTAAATGGCGTAAAGTGGACAGAGCCTGGGGCCAGGGAACTGGTCTTTTGTTTAGGCCATAATTATCCGCAATTGTCAGAATCACACGTACATTCTGTTACCGATCTGGGACCATAACGTAACACTGCAGAGTAGCAGCAGCGCAAGGGGGCAGGGCAGGGTGGGGGTGTTTGATCCTGGGTTTATTTTTTTAATTTTAAAAAGTTTTTTTCAGTGAACTCGTCAAGGTTTCGGGCCCAGCCTTGATTCTCCCTCTTTGCAGGAGTCTTCTCTAGGGAAAAGGTGTGTTTAGACCCTGTTAGCTAACAGGTGGGGAAATACTAGTGAAGACAAGACAGCCTGTTCACACGCGTTAACAGGTTGAGGTAAACCCCAGGCTCCTCCTTAGTCGTCTACCTCAACCTGGTCACACGTGTGAAAACTACAGACGGCCTTGTCTTCACCAGCGTTTTCCCTGGTGTTCATTACCACAGGCTCGCTAACCCAGCGTAAGCACACCCCTTTTTCCCCAAGTGAAGGCATGGCCTCCGGGCCACAAGGAACATGGAGGGAAACATCAAGTAAACATGGGTGAGCTTGTGTTACCATCTCACGTGTCACAACACTCACAACTGCTCCCCCAAGGATAGCAGCGCATGAAGGACCCGATCAGAATTTCCCAGCCTTGCCTTCTTGCCAATTTAAAAATCAGAAAAAAATAAAAAATTTGCCACACTTCTTCAGCGTGTCTTCAATTTTCCATGGTTTAAAGCAGTGTCCCAGGAGCAAAGAGCAACAGTCTCCTGCCTCCCATTCCCGTTCTTCGTTTTCAAGCCCAGAGGATACCAAGCCGGCCCACTGATGCAGTTCAAGGGCAATTACGGGCCGTTTTGTTTTGATTTGCTTTCCCCTTCTCCCTACCCTCCCTTCCTTCAAGTGCCTACAAGAGCATAAATCAGCCATTGTCATTGTGTATAAAACCAAAATAAAAGGACATTGAAGAGAGGCCATGCTCTGTAAATATGGGTAAAAGGGAAAATTGCTTACTTAAGAATAGAGGCCTTTCCATTAGAACACACCAACAAAATGTGTAATCACATCTCAGACATTTTTATTACTTCATTTTCTTTTGCCCTATTGTGTCCCAAATTAACCAGAACAGAACTCAGACTATTCAAGACATTGTCTGGCCAAACCTTCCTTTCCCACCAAGCCATCCTGCTGTCTCCTTGGTTCTGCCAGGTCCCAGTTATCCTCATACATTTGGTGTGTCCCAAATAGGATCAAATAACTACACTTCTATGATTTTTTTTAAGGCGAGGAAGAGAGCATGGCTACCATATGCAAAGCATGGGTGCACGTTTATCTTAACCCAACATGGCACAAGAGATTAGCAGGGGATTTCTGGGATCAGAGACATATTTTGGCTATTGAAGTCCATAAGAGCTACTGGTTGCCCAGCATTTGTGAAAAATGAGGATGTGAAGAGTCTCAATTTTGGGGTGTCCCAAATCTTTAGTTGCTTTTGGAAAAAGCTTTGGCCTAAATGCAGTTTAGCGGAAGTTATTTTTTTGCAGCCCATCAGCCAGCTAATAAACAGCTCATCCTCCCCCCATGGTGGTATGCAACAGAGATTGGAGGAAACCAACCTTTGCAATAGAAATCAGATGCTGGAGCCTGCTTGTCACTAGGGGTGTACGGTTAGACATTCACATCAAACTCAAAAAGAACAGGAGTACTTGTGGCACCTTAGAGACTAACAAACTCAATTAGTCTCTCGCAATGGCTTCCAGTGGAGCTTAAAGAGAAACCACAGAGATATTATAGTTGCTATTTTTAAACTGCAAGTTGGCTTTGAGGAACTGTGCCTTAGGCTGGTATCAGCTGCCTGTTAATAACCCTAAAGCTTGGAAAGTGACCCCGGTTTTCTATTCCAACCATCAACAGGAGTCTTGGCCTTCTTCATGCATAGGGATAAATGCACTGAGCACTAATGCACACAACAGGGAAAGAAGAATCAGGACTCCGGGGTTCCAACCTCTTTGTGCCTCTGTTTCCCCATCTGAGTTTAAGGCTATCTAACTCACAAGCACGATAAGACTTAATATTTGCAAGCAGTTTTGAGATCCTCAGATGAAGCGCGAAGCTCTTTGGGCTCTGGAACTCCCATTGGCAAATATCCATCTCCATTACCCTTAAGACAGACACACAATCTTTCTACAATTAAAACTCAATGGGCTGCCACCACTGTTGTGTAGTTACAAAGGTTACATCTATACAGCACACAGCAGCGAGCCTCCCAGCCCAATCAACAGCCTCAGGTTTGCAGGACCCACGCTAGCGCTCTAAGAACAGCCGTAGACTCAGCACTTTGAGGTTGCAGCTGGGGGTCTGAAGCCCAACCCCTCTCTAGGCTTCGAAGCCGGAGCTCCAGCCCGGGCCGCAATTTCAAAGCACTGTCTACACGGCTATTTGTAGAGCACTAGCGCGATCCCTGCAAACCTGAGGCTGTCAACCCAGCGGGGAGAAAGGTGGCTGCAGGCTGTGCGGATGTACCCAGAAAGCCAGAGCTTGGATCACCTGAAGTGCCGGGATCTCCCTTTGTGTAGTTAGGTGCCCGGGAGCCTAGAAATACCAATGAAGAACCAGGGTGGGTGAGAGAGACCAGCTTTCGAGCCACACAGACCTGAAGAAGAGCTCGGTGTAAACTTGCACGCTGACTCTCACACCCACAGAAGTTGGTCCATTAAAAGACCACCTTGGCTCTTGACTATCCTGGGACCAACCCGGCTATAACAACACTGCAAACAACAATGAAGAACCAAGTCAGCTTGAACGTTCCAGCACCCTGTACCAGCACCCTGCCCAATGCTCAGTACTGACGAGCACGTGGATTTTAACACGAAGCCAGTTCTGCAGTGTTTCCGCATAAGGGTCTGTGCTCCCTCTAAATACAAACAGCCACATTTGACACCACATTTTTCTGTCCATCACAAAGGTCTGCAGTGGATATGGTGGATGCCCTCAACTACAAGCCAGCTCTGCTCAAGATAAATAAGTAGCCTGACTTCCATATACGCAGCTACCCCTAGTCATTCCTAGGCTCCATAAAGGGAAGTCTGCAAATACAGAGGTAACGTTAATCTAGCAATCTCAGGCAACCGTGTTTAAGGGTGAGCATTGACTGCTGGCTGCAGCCCAATCTCTTCCACATCTATTTGTCACCAAGATGAATCTTTTTCGCTTTAATGTACACCCAGAGAAGGTGGATTTGCTACAACATATGCAGGGTGATTCCCTTTTGAAGTACGAGGCACAACAGACTCATGAGATGTGGTGTTAAGACTGCGTCCTCCTGAACGTGGGAGCAAACGGCAGACACTGCGAAGTGCCAGCTGGTTGGCTGAATACCTGCCTGTGGTGCTGCACAAAACTGAAGGTAAGGTTTTCCAGCTCTCCAGGGAGCCCTCTTCTTCCCTTCACTGCCCATTCGGTACCAGCCCCAAGCAGAACCAACTAATTCAACAACAAAACAGACCCCAAAAAAACACCCCAAACATGATGGCCTTTAAACGTGCAAAAATTGAACCGTATGCATATGGAAGTGGGGCAGGGAACAGCAGATGCAACTCGACAGAAATCAACTCAGAACAAAATATCCAAGCCAAAAAAAAGAACACACAAAAAACCACCACAATAGAGGACACTTCCAACATCTTTCCAAAATATTTTACAAAACAATTTGTTCTGGCTCCAAGACTTCCTGATTGAGCCGCCTTCACAGTTAGCACCTAGCAGCACAGCAGAATACTGGGTCCAAATGCCAGTCTCTGCCCCCCTGCCCAGTTAGGGCTTGGGCTAGCGAAGCTGTGGAACTCACTCCATTACTCCACAATAGGCCCCTGCTTTGCAAATCAATAGCCTTTCCTGGCACGCAAGTCCTTGCCTATTCTATTCCACAGAGTTTCTTATATCGTGCTCATCACCCCCAGTATCTACGCACCTTCCAGTGGTGTAATAAGCAACATGTCTGGGAGGCAGCATTGCCTAGCGGCTAGAGGACTGGACTAGACTAGAACATAGGAGACCTGGGTTCTATTCCCAGCTCGGCCCCTTGCCTTCTTGGTGACCCTGGACAAATCATTCCCTGCTCTGTGCCTCAGTTTCCCCACCTGTAAAAGGGGAGTGATGATACTGACATCCCTTTGTATAACACTTTGAGATCTACTTTTTCATTGGGTGTTACAAAATGGTGATCACTGCACATGATCAGGGCTCCTACAAAATCAAAGGGGAGCAGGAAAAAAGTTACGTTGGTTGCTACGCAATGAGAGCTGAGAAGCATGCATGCAGTTTCCCTGTTTGCAGGGTGGACGGGTGTCCCAGATGTCGACTCTGATGCAATGGGGGGTTCATACAATGTTCTCTCCTTAAGAATATACAACCCTTTTGCACATATGCATAGATACATTCCCCCCCCCCCAAACGTTTCGCACCCCACAGATGGCAGTGTCCTCAGAGCGGTAGTGATGTTTTCTTCAAACCCAGAATATTGAAGTGAACAAACAACATTCAAGCGCCTGTAAACAAATGGAGATAAATGTCATGAGCAACGTTTTCAAAAGTGCCTGCATAACGTAGGAACGTAAGTCCCATGGTTGTGAAATTTTTACCCACCCCCTGTATAATGAAATTATTCCACTGCCTCATCTATTCAGACAGCATGAGATACAAATACCCACAAAACACACCCTCAGCAATAAATTAGAAACCTCGCACAAGTGGGAAAGCTTCAGCTATTCCCATTATGATGACAATTACCAGCCCTCTCCCCATTACCAAATTTCCATAAAAGATTCATTACATGCCTCTTGCTAATGAAAACGAAGGCCCAGTCCAGCCCCTCAGCTGCACATTAGCCTGCCACCTGCACAGATGCGGACTCATTCCAAGAACAGAGGTACATTGTAAATTAAAAGCAATTTTTACACTTAAAAGTAGCCTGCGCTGTGCATTATTGAAACGAACAAAAGCTTGGGGCGTCAAATATTTGATTTGTTACAAATTTAGTTGAAGTGAGCTGTTAAATTAAGATGCCGAAAACACCTTGCCCACTCGAAATACCAGCGGATCTCAGAGAGAGAATAATGAGTCTGAACCTCCGTCTTATATCAAAGAGAAACAGAACCACAAATATGAAGGAATGAAAACCTTTGCTAGCTCCTCCAGGAAAGCCTCTTACTAGGTGTCTGATTGATTCAGCTGTTTCAAGAGTTTTGCCCAGGCTGATTCTAAGGTATGCCTGAGCGCTAAGATATGGAGAAATGGGAGGCAGACGAGCTATGAAGTTCCTGAACTGAGCTGTAGTTAGGAAGCCCATGTGTGCTCTGAACTGCTATTTTGGAGGAAGAGCTCTACTACTTCAACCATCCAACTCGAAAGAGTTTACACAGAAGGCCACTGTGCCAAATCACATCACAAATGGTTGCCTATGAAAGAAGGCAGCAAATCCTTCGTGTAGGCTCACCTTGAAAATGGTGCACATAGCCAAGGGATACAGGGAAATGGGGATTCTTTGGGGTTCAGATATTACAGACAATACAGCACCCAAAACGTTCAAGGATTGAAATGCTTCTAAATATAGCCTGGGTTCAAAATCAGAAGCGGATCAACAGTAAATTGCAGCAGTGCTAGCAGGGTGGAATGAGGAGTTGTTTTTGGAAGGAGCAGCAGGTGCAATTAGATGAAGGTGCTGGAAACGATCTTTCCAGTGTAATCACCTGGCATATAATTACGTGTGCCATGTACATTACTTTAAATTGTGTTCTCAAAAACGCCTCTAAATATTCCACTTGATTTATCATTCTTGAATTTCAAAAGGAAAGCTGCAGGGCAAAGTTTCTGCCAAAAGTTTAATTACATGTGTGCAGCATGCTACATTTTTCATATCTTCTGCAGCCAGCACTGGAAAGAGATAAACGGCTTCAAGTGTGGCTCGAACTGCAGGCGCCTTATGAAGGCAACTGACTTTTCAGCAGTGTGTGAAATGGCTTTTTATTTTTGATTATTTCACAATAACTTCTGGCACCAGCTGCTAACTCAGCATTATTGTGTTTGCAAGCTACACACAGAGAGCTCAATAGCTATTCACACCCCCAGCCCTTTATTCAAGTTGTTCTTTAAAGTTCTTCGGGAATTCAAACTTTAATCTATTGGGGAAACAGCATGGTCCTGGCTTGCCTGTTCCCCTTCTATTCGGGACCTGATTCAGTTATGCTTTAAGTGCTTTTGTTGAATATGGATGGACTTAAAACGTGTGCTTATATGTTTCACTGAACTGGGTCCTTGGATACTTATACACACTGTCTTCCAGCATCTCTTCTACACGGATTCTGTGCTTGGAATTTATGAAATGTCTATTGCTGAATCCATGCAAATAACTGGAGATAGTATTGGGCTTTTTGAACTGAATACTACAGTTTAGTCAAAACTTCAAATTTCCATTTCATGAGAAATTTCGATCTTTCAAAACTTGTTTTGTTCCAAAGTGGAATAAAAACAAATATTTTTTAAATTTCCCATGAAATGGAAGATCCAAACATTTTTTTGGTTTTGGAAAATTCTGTTTTGGAAACATTTCCAAGATTTGTTTCAACGTGAATATTTCTTTAGAAATTTTATATTTTTATATTACTTTTACCATTTTAACACGTAAGTAGTAGTAGCGCGTAACATGGCATATGTCAAATCCTATGCTCTACTGCTGACATATCAGGAGATGTAAACGAAAAATAATACAGAAATGAAAGTAAAATAAAACTAATTTTTTCTAAATGAAGTTTTCCAAAAAAATGTGAGAAATCTAATCAAAATTGACACAACTTTGAAAAGAAAAATTGATTTAATCCAAATGACATTTTTCTCACCAAAAATGGTTTCCACCAAAATTCTCCAGACAGCTCTACTGCCTGAAGTCCACTTCCAGGTCAGCCCCCGTGCTGTATGTGCACAGACGTGCAGGGATGCCAATACAAAGGCAGGATTTGGGCGAGGACACAGATGGCCGAGCCTCTCAGATGTGCGGACGTAAGAGGTCACTTCCCCAAGGTGGCGCTGTCCTTAGCGGTCTGCCTTCAAGCAGCACCTTTTGAGGATGGGGAAGTTCACAGGCAGAGCTCAGATTTCAAGCAAAAGAATGAGAGCTGACCCTGCTGCGTTCTGTGCATCAGCCCCTTCTGTCCCAGCATATTCAGACCAATAGTGACACTCCGCCTTGCCAGAGAAAGGGCTGCTTCTGTAGCCTTCTCTGCCAATATCAGTTTATAAGGCCTGCCTGTGTACCTTTGCCCCTCAAGTTCACATCTGTCTGTAAATCTGCCTACTTACTGTAGGTTTCTCTCCCACCCAGGCACCTTCCACAGTGTCTGATTACATTAATGGACCTTCTTGTGGCCGAACCCAGCTGCTTTGGTCTAGCCTGGTCTCTCCTCTGCATGAATGAAATACTGTCTCCACACCACATGAGCGCTGGAGAGCACCAAGAACAGAGGGGATGCAGAGCAAAGGAGACTTCTCTGTACCCCTACATCCCAATATTGCTGCGTGGGTGCCTCCACAGAAAAACTGGGCAAAGCATTAAGAACGGTTTCTTCTCAAGATAGCTCGCTCACTCAAAGCAACATATGCAGCTTCACATTATTGTTAGTAATATCCACCACCACCACTTTATTGCAAGCACTCTGCAGAGGGGTGGAGAGAGAGGGAGGTGGGGGAACTGAAGAGGAGAGATGGATGATAATGGGTTATGTCTGTGAAGCATCTGAAATGCAAAACCCATACTTAAAAATCCAAGTCTGGCTGCTCCCGGCCTGGAGATGCTGGCAGAGAAATTAACGACGGGGCTGAAATTCCTCCTCAATCATCCATCTTTTCCCATCGGCTTTTCATCACAAGACTCCTCTCCAAAACAGTATCTGTTCTTGTAATGACGGTGCAAACACAGACAGCAGAGAAATCTTTGGACTGTTATTAACGAAGCAAAATTGTCTGGAGGTTCCAGAGAGCTTTTTTTTTTTCAGATTAAGTCTGCGAGCAGCAAATTAGCTCTCCAAATCTAACAATTTATAAAGTTGTCAGTCCCTTCTCGAAAACGTGGGAGATGGGAAATGAGAACACGCTGAGTGCTGGTGCACAATTGCTTTATTATAAATGATGATTAATTGTAGCAAGGTATTCAGAAAGATGCTCAGTATTAATGCATATAAGAAACAGGCAGCTCAGAGACAGAAAAACAAACACTTTACAGGGAATATTTTTAATTCAAAGCCTACATTAGCCACATGTTTCTCTGTCTCAAATACTTATATGGTCCCAGTTACCATGGTACCGGAGCACTTCACAATCTTTAACATAGTAACAGAGCAACATCCCTGTGCAGCAGGGCGGTACCGTTATCCCCATTCTACAGGTGGGGAACTGAGCTGCAGAAAGACTATGTGACTTGCCGACGGTCATATATGGAGTCTGTGGCAGAGCTAGGACTCGAACCCGGGTCTCCTGAATCCCCAGTTAGCAGGTTTGAACTAAGAAAATGCTACTCCTCTCTGAAACAATATCTGTTCTTCTAATGACTGAACACAGGACCATGTTTGCATGTGTGTATCTATCACCACGGAAGATTCAGCACATGCCCGGCCCCTAAAGAATAAATTATTTACTATTTGTATGGCAGTAGCACCTAGAAGCCCCAGTCACAGACCAGGAGCCCAGTGCGCTAGGCACTGTACGAACCTCGAACCAAACGATTGTCCCCTGCCCCAAAGAGCTGCCATAATACTCCTACACAATAACAATGGTGTTGCGATGTACTGGATCTACAGGGATCCATCCCCACTCCCTACGAGCAGTGTAATTTGTTCAGCGGGCACATTAACGCAGGCTTTCAATACTGAAGACCCCAAGTCTGGCTCGCGGTGCAGTACAATGGTATGGGACCAACTTGTGTCTGGGGTCTTGGAGGGCTAATGGAGATGTGCCTGCAGGTTAACTGGGAATAGGACAGTGACTTTTGGGATTGAGAGTCTTCCTTTGAAAGCAGCCCTTCTATCAGGCGCTGCTTATGGCAGAGAGGATAATGTATTATGGGGGAAAAAGAGAATCTAGCTGGAGAATTATATTCCTGCTGCTTGTACCTCAACATTCCAGGGCAGCTAGGCCCCTAGCTCATTTTGCCAACTACTGACAGGCAGCCACCTCTGAGGTGAAACATGGCAGCTTTCCAACAGGGCACAGCAATGGGTTCAGACAGGAAATGGGATCTCAATCAAAAATGTCGGGGTAGGGGGGAGTATATGGAGGTGGACTAATCGACAGAGAATTGCACCCCAGTCTCACCTTCCCCACAGTGTATAACTAATCGTCCAGCAGCCCCTGCAGGGAAGCCACAGGACAGACAGGCCACAGAAAATACATCTCCAGTGCCACACACAGCGGAGTTGCTCGGACAGCAGCTTTTATGCACAACAAAACAGCTGCTCCGGTCACAGAAGGAGCACAAGACAGAGGGCCTGATCCCAGGAGGTGCCAATGCCAACAGAGAGCCCCCCACGGGCAGACAAGCAGAATCCCAGCTGCTAGGCTGACATTAAGATAAACCTCCTCCCTCAGGGAGCCAGCTGGGGCCGAGAAGCAGCCCCAGCATGACCCTGCTGCTTGGGGGAAGGCGGCCGAGAGCCCTGGGCAGGGGGAGGGGGAAGCACGAGCCATGAATCAGGCAGCAGAGCAGGCCGGTGGGCAGATTATCAACAGCTGTTTCTGAAGAGGCACAGCAGGAGGGGGCTCCTTCCCCAGGCAGCGCCTGCTCACCGCCTCCTTCCCCCACTGACTGCGTGGCTTTTCCAGGCTGCGTTACCTGCTCCCTTTCCCGCACCTCGCGCCAGCTAACCCCCTACACCACGTTTCGGGTGGCGTGCCTGCAAAACCAGTTGCGGATCACAGGCTGGCGTTGGAAATTTGGCCGGAATGTTCCCAGCCCTCCTGCCGCTGGCTCTTCCCCCCACCACCTGAGGTCATACTTATGACAGCACCTGTGCCTGAAAAACCCCTGGGCTACGAACAGCCACAAGCTGGGCTCTGGGTCAGCATCGTCTCGAATCCTAGCGCAGCTCGACGGGGTTCACTGAGCACAGGCTGGGAACAGGTGGCAGGAGCTGAAGAAGAGAGACCCCAGGCATGCATCGCAAAGCACCCGGGGAGGGCAAAATCGGAGAGATCCAGGCCGAACGGCTGAGAAGCGCGGGCCCATGAGGCGTCCGCAGCTCTTTAACCATTAACAGTAATCAGGCTGAGTTTTATTACATGCGCTGTCACATTCAGATGGCGTGTCCTAGGCCCACGCCTCCCATTCAGAGCCTGCCTCAAACACGTCTGGGATACCTCTGCTGCCGTGTGCCATGAAACCCAAAGGGGACGTCTACACCCGGAGCAAGCCTCCCAGTGTGGGTAGACAGACACGCACTCGCTGTGCTCGAGCACGGACCCAGGAGAGGCCGAGCAGGCTTGCACTTTGGTGGCTAGCCCGTGGTATTGCAATCACCACACCCGAAGCAAATACTCACCACACACAAAAAAACACTAACCCAGGAACCAATCCCTGCAACCAACCTCGTTGCCAACTCTGTCCGCATATCTATTCAAGGGACCCCATCATAGGACCTAACCACATCAGCCACGCCATCAGGGGCTCGTTCACCTGCACATCTGCCAATGTGATATATGCCATGTGCCAGCAATGCCCCTCTGCCATGTACATTGGCCAAACCGGACAGTCTCTATGCAAAAGAATAAATGGACACAAATCAGACATCAAGAATTGTAACATTCAAAAACCAGTAGGAGAGCACGTCAATCTCCCTGGACACTCAATAACAGACTTAAAAGTCGCAATTCTTCACCAAAAAACCTTCAAAAACTGACTTCAACGAGAAACTGCAGAACTGGAATTAAGTTGCAAACTAGACATCAAATTAGGCCTGAATAAAGACTGGGAGTGGCTGGGTCACTACAAAAAGTAATTTTCCCTTTCTTGATATTCACCCCTTCTAGTCAACTGTTGGAAATGGCCAACGTCCACCTTGATTGAATTGGCCTCATTAGCACTGACCCCCCACTTGGTAAGGCAACTCCCATCTTTTCATGTGCTGTATATATATACTGCTTACTGTATTTTTCACTCCACGCATCTGATGAAGTGGGTTTTAGCCCACGAAAGCTTATGCCCAAATCAATTTGTTTGTTAGTTTCTATGGTGCCACAAGGACTCCTCATTGTTTTAACCACCACACTGCTATTTTTAGCACTCTAGGTCGCTTCCCCAGTTAGGAGGCACGCTCCCAGCTCCAGTGAAGAAGTACCCTGTGTGACCAAGATCACTGTCCCGTAATTTTCCACGCACCAGGAAGTGACAGGGTTGTTTCAGAGACAAAGCGGGTGAGGTAATATCTTCTACCAGACCGATTTCTGTTGGTGAAAGACACAAGCTTTCCAGCTCGTACCGAGCTCTTCTTCAGGTTTCAAGATTGTTTCAACCAGTCTGGACAGAAGTTTAGCTCAGTAACGTGCTAAATCGTGTCATGGGATGGAAACAGCGCCATACCAACAGATATGATGAGCACAAGGTCTCTGCCCCCAAAAGCTTGCAATCTAAGGGCGTGATGGGCCTTGGAATGAAAATGGAATTGCACTTCAGTGTTATGTATTATCTGTAATGCAGTAGTGCCGACAAGCCCTAGCCAGGGACTCCAACGTGTTAGAGTGCGTGCTGGGTGCCGTACAAACACAGAACAGAAAGACAGTCCCGGCCCAAAGCACTGACCATCTCCATAAGCCAAGTGCTGTGGAAAGCCCTTTTCCCACTCATATTTCGGGAAAGGCTTTGCACTAAAGCTGCAGTCATGAGAGTCCCCAGGCCAGAAAGCTTCTGCAGAGAGTTCTGTGTTAGCAGCACACACAGACAGGACCCAGCAGAGAGCTAACAGATTCCACAACCTTTACATTCCAAGCTTCGTCTCAGCAATCTCTCTCGCCAAGGGGTTCGGGCGTTGTTGTTGTTTGGTTGTGGTTGTGGTGGCAGGGCTTTCAAATCCGCTCCCCTTACCCCGCGCCATGCTAGCTAAAGGTCCCTTGTCGAGCAGACCTGTCTTTCTGCACGAGCAGAGCTCGATTCAGCTCCCTCCAGCACCCATCGCTTGGGATATTTAAAGCTGGGCTGAACAAAAACATACTGTAGGGCAGTGGTTCTCAACCAGGGGTCCAGGGCGCCCTGGGGGGCCATGGGCAGGTTTTAGGGAATCTACCAAGCATGGCCGGCATTAGACTCATTAGACTCTACCAAGCATTGCCGAAGCCTGGGCAACTTAGCTTTGTGGTGCCCTCTGTGGTGCGGGGATCCAGGCAATTGCTCTGCTTGCTACCGCTTAACCCTGGCCTTGGCTTTTATATGCAGAAAAACAGGTGTTATGGCACAGGTGGGCTGTGGAGTTTTTATAGCATGGGGGTTCGGGGGGGGTCGGTAAGAAAAAGGTTGAGAATCCTGCTGTAGGGAACAATCCACACTGGATGAGAAATGAACTGGATGGCCAAATGGGTCTTTTGCACCTCTAGCGTCAATGATCTGGGGTCATTCCTTGCCAGGGCGCAGCCAGTTCTGGTGCAAGGCAAAGGGCTCTCCCGGTACTCTCCCTGGAGGGCATGGACCGATTGAAGAACCAAGTAGCTTGGGACACAGAGGAGGTTTTGCCTATTAAAAAGCACCTCTTTTCCACCATGGTCAACGGCCTAAAGAAGTGAGACCTGCTGGAGACACCCTCTCCCCCCAGAGGGCGTTGCACAGAACCTCTGAAGCCCACCTTTCCTTTTTGATTTCTATTTTTGTGATCGTTGGGTAGGTCCCAGCATGCCAGAAGAGAAACTGCATCGAAATCAAAGCCTCCAGAACCGAAGCCAGACCGACACAGCAGCGCCCACGCACTGCTCTGCATCACGGCAACAGGACAACAACGATCACCTTTTTTTTTTTTAATAAAAAAATGTAAAGGAAAAAATTCAAACCACTGGTGGGGTTAAGAGAGCACTGACAAGTGCTTGGGTTTGAAGCTGTGCCGCTCTCCCATGACACACTGGTGCAAACAGAGCTAATTGACGGCTCGATCCTGATGAATCTAAGTGCAAGGATGGAGGCAGCAGAATAAAAAGAAAACCTTGAAAAAAACCAAACCCAGCACCTTTTATAAAGGCAGAGCAACATGGACCTAATGACCCTGCCAGCTGTGCACACGGCAGTCGCTGACTTCTTTCATTGATTCCCTATGATCGATCGTGGAGCGAAATGGGAAGGGGGCCTTTTTATGTTTGAAAATGTAAGATGTTTATAAAAAGCACTTAACAGCGGGGCTGTGTCATTAGCCAATCAAAAGGACTAACTTGTTAGAAAGGGCTTTTCATTTCTGCACTACAAACAAACATTAAAAAAAAATGACCTTTTCCGGGCAGATTAAAAAAAAAAAAAGGGGGGGGGGGGAGTCCCTTAAAAAAAAAAGAAAAGCAAACGAGCTAAAGAGAGGGTGAGTGGGTTCACGACGGCAAAAGGAGTGGAGTTAGTTCCACCTGGGATGCTGGCACAACACGAGTTGAGGAGAAGGTGGGCCGGGTGGGGGGAGGGGAAAATGTGACACCAAATCACTGCCACTCAGACCCTCTGCTTTGACCCACAGACACTATCATCTACTGGGCTGAGAAGGCAACTCGTTTAGACAGCTCTTCACTCATTCACGGCCCTTCAAGGACCACGGAGGGTGTCAGCAGGTTACGTTTTTGTACGAACTGCCCGAATCACGGAATACATTCTCTTCTCAGATGAGGAAGAAAAGATGTATATTTCTTTGTAATCCTGAAAATCTGGAGGGTTAAATAAGGATTTCAGAACCAAACTAATCAGCTGAAGAGCATACGACGCAGACTGGATCCAAGAAAGAGAAAAACTCAGTGCATCTGTGTAGAAGTGTCATCTTCCCTGAGCTTGAGAACATGTGCAGAAAAGCACACGGCGAGCCAAGTTAATGACTACCAGGAGGCAGAGTTTCAAAGGGGACTCTCTCAAAGCCCGCAGGCCTGCAACTGTATCAGGGCTCCATCTAGAAAGCTTTACCTGCCAGATTCCACGCTGCTTACAAATTCGAAAAAGGGATGTCAAGATAAATTGACTTACTACATTAATTGTATTCATCACATTAGGCACCAATATAATATATAATAAGGCCCTGATCCAAGGCCCTGATCAGGAGTAATGAGCAGGCTTGAAACCAAAGCAGGAAAATTTCTGGGTGAACGTTAAGGGGACGAAACCCAAAAAGAACTTTGTAGGACTAAGAAACAGAAAGTTATGCAAATGTCTGAGGAGGAGCCAGTGACAGTTCCACTGAAGACAGACACCTTTTAAAAATGACAAAACCCATGACGGCATCTCCTGTTTAAGCCTTAATGCCTCAACAGAACAGAGAGGAAGCTGTCTTGATTTTCAGCCAGGGAGTGTGAACTCCCAGTAAGGTTTCCATTTGGGCCTGTCCTGCCATGGGAATGCACAGTAAGGCGAGCATACAGTGCCCTTGGATAGCCTTCCAAGTTAGAACGCTTGGGTTGCCATAGGCAATTTTAGATACTTTTCTTTCCCCTCGCACCTTATTCTACCAACAGAGTGGATTTTCAGTGGGCAAAGAGGTGTTTCTGTACTGAAGAGCGGGTGGATGTTCTACATCATCCATTCACTGCCACTCGCCACGGCACACTGGACTTATCTAGCACCTGTCATAAGAGGATTTCACACTTTACAACGAGTAATTAAACCTCCCAGCACCTCTTAAGTACTATCCCCATTTTACAGACAGGTAAAGAAAGCACCTGCGTGATGGGTCCAGTGGCACACACCAAGTCAGTGGCAAATTTGGAGAGCAAAACCCAGGAGTCCTGATTCCTTGTTCTAATCACCAGACAGCACGTGGAAGCGACAGCAGATAAGACTCTACACAGGATGAACCCAGGAACCTACCCTTGCAACAAACCCCGCTGCCAACTCTGTCCACATATCTATTCAAGTGACACCATCACAGGACCTAATCATATCAGCCACGCCATCAGGGGCTCGTTCACCTGCACATCTACCAATGTGATATATGCCATCATGTGCCAGCAATGCCCCTCTGCCATGTACATTGGCCAAACCGGACAGTCTCTTCGCAAAAGAATAAACGGACACAAATCTGACATCAGGAATCATAACATTCAAAAACCAGTAGGAGAACACTTCAACCTCTCTAATCACTCAGTGACAGACGTTAAGGTGGCAATTTTGCAACAAAAAAGCTTCAAAAACAGACTCCAACGAGAAGCTGCTGAACTTGAATTGATATGCAAACTAGATACAATCAACTTAGGTTTGAACAGAGACTGGGAATGGCTCGGTCATTACACTAATTGAATCTATTTCCCCATGTTGAAGCAGCCTCACACTTTCGTGTCAACTGTCCGAAATGGGCCATCATGATTATCACTTCAAAAGTTTTTCTCCCCTGCTGTTAATAGCTTCTCTTAATTAATTAGCCTCTTACAGTTGGTATGGCTACTTCCACCTTCTCATGTTCTCTGTAAGTATAAATATCTTCTTACTGTATGTTCCATTCTATGCATCCGAAGAAGTGGGCTGTAGCCCACGAAAGCTTATGCTCAAATAAATGTGTTAGTCTCTAAGGTGCCACAAGTGCTCCTGTTCGTTTTACAGGATGAACTGGCTCTTTTAGGAAGAGCGTCTCAGAAGCAAGAAAGCTCGGTCGCTTCGGTCTTGTATAGTTAAAGGAATCTTCAAACGCAGAACCTCTTGGAGTCAATAAGACACAGTCAAGTAACTGTATTTTATATTTTTAAAGTTAATTTAGCGCTGATGAGAAAGTGACAAATCTGGGGACCAAACTCCACGACACAGGTACAGAACAGGCCGTGGAGTCTCCTTGACATCATCCCACCCATACTGTGACCTGCCAGGGCTACTCCTTGGAAACAGCTCGGTCCTCCCGAGCCCATTCTATCTTTGCGTCTCTGCTCAGCTGGCCGCTAGGGCAGGTGCCCTCGTGATATTGGTTGGTTTTAAAGGAGGATACTAGCTCCCTAGGAACTAGACTCAATGCCAGGAAATAATCCTGTTTCCCATGTTAGAATAAAAAAACAACTTGAAACACGTGTTTTCTTTATTATGGTGAGTTCCGCATCCAGTCCTGCTGGCTTGATCTCAGAACTAATTCCTTAGCGGATCTCACTTGTATTTAAATCACTCTCTGCTGTAGCAAATTAATTTCTAGTACTTCTGGTGGATAAGAAGGGTTCGTGCTTTATCTGCTCACACTTTCAGCTGGGAAGATAAATGGAGAGCGTCATGACGCATTGTCTAGAAGGTGCCTCTTTTTATCCAAGCATGCTCACGAGCTTTCCTGAAAGGTTGTTTAATTCATCATGAGTGACTGCCACTTGCTCTCAGATGCATCATTATCACTGGCTCCCCATCCCGAGTTCTCAGTCAGGCAGAGGTTACGTTTGAAACCCGTTAACCCCAGAGAGGCAGGCACCTACGAGCCGCTCTGGGCGAGGGGGTAATCGGGGCTTTCGGTCGTTGCATTTCTGAGTGAGCCTTAGTGATCGCCAAGATAACGACACTGGGAATGAAAAGTCTCTCTCCTACATGACAGGTACAGCATGGGTAACACTGCAAGGCACACACACACACACACTTCCCTGGCAGTATGACTCCATCTGAAGATTGCCTGGGGGACTCCGAGCCAGCCCCCTATGGCTAGCTCCCCCCAGAGGCTCCATTGCTGCCCCTGCACTTCCTCCAATCCCCAAAGTTTGCCTAATTTATTTTACAAACACAGAAACAAAAGAGACCAGCACATCACCCAGTGCTGCCCAAAGTCCCAGCAACCCACCCACTCATTTCAAGATCCAGTTCAAAGCTGCCCTCCTGGATCTGAAAACTTTCCAATAACTTGCTCCTCCCACCCTGTTTCAGGCCTCTCTTCTCCCTTCGCAGCCTTCTCTATTTATCTAAAACACCAGCCTCTCCTCTCCTCTCCTCTCACATGATCTCAGCGCAAGCCTCTTCTCTTTTGCTGCTCCTGCGGTCTGTCTTCCTGCACCCCGCTACACACTGACCCATCCCTCTACTGTCAAATCTCACCGGACATTCCTTGTCATCCCTTGCATGCCGCCTCCCCTCTGAAATCACACAAGTTTATCTCTAAAGCATTTTGAGCTTTTGTATGTAGAAAAATACACGACACAAAATACAGCCGTACTACATTGTACCACCTTGTGTTCTATTATATTGCAGACTATTTTTCAGCAGGCATGCTGCTGTAGCAATTTCTTCCCGTAGCATTGCTCCCAAAGACCCGATGACATTCGTTTGTGCATATTTTATTCTAGACAACAGGAGCAGTGAAGCATTTCATCCAGTGAGAGGAGAAGAGCGTGAAGAATTACACGGACTTTGCAAAGAGATGTGACAGGGAGGGAGGGAAAAAAAGAATACAGGTTGTCAAAATTTGGCTTGGCCCATCTGGACCAATAAGATTGCTGAAAACAAAAGCAATTGTCTGCATAAAATCAAGAGCTGCTGAAGGGAAGAATGAGCCCATTTCTCTTGATCCGCTGTAACTCACTCTCACAAGCATCACAATGACGCACATGGCTGGGGGGGACACACACAAATGTACATGCTCCATCCGTCTGTTCCAGCATAAGGTAAAAGGAATGCAACACAGCAGAAGAATGTCAGGCCAGGCCAGGGACACTTTGGTGCTGATGCCCACGAGCGACACGTTTGCCCTCCCTACAATTAGACAACTCCGCCTTTTCTACTTTCCATTTCCTTTCAGACAGGGCTGCCCACTCCTGGGGGGAGGGATAGCTCAGTGGTTTGAGCATTGGCCTGCTAAACCCAGGGCTGTGAGTTCAATCCTGGAGGGGGCCACTTAGGGATCTGGGGCAAAAATCAGTACTTGGTCCTGCTAATGAAGGCAGGGGGCTGGACTCGATGACCTATCGAGGTCCCTTCCAGTTCTATGAGATAGGTATATCTCCATATATTAAACTCCAGAACCTAGAGCTGGAAACTGCTGGATGTGAACGAGCAAAGAGTCCAGGTGCAGCAGCATCTCTTCAGAGCAGTACAGGAATGGGCTTGCTCGTGTTTCAGCCCCTTTTCCCATCCATGGAAGCAGCACCTTCGAGTCGTCCATTCCTTGTGCTGATCCAGGGTCACATCCAAAAAGCTTGGATTGCCCAGCACGGACTTCCTCCTCCATCACAAACGCTGGGCACCAAAAGGAGATTTCGAAGATTCCCGTAGCAAGAATGAGACCCGCACCCCCTGGGATCGAAGAGGAAATCTCTTCCCTAGCACACGGAAGATTATCATTGTTGAATTTCAAACTCAAAATATTGGTTTCCTGCAATGTAGCATGCAGGGCTGCCTCGAATTCGAGACGATAGACTCTTTGATAGACAGTAGACAAGTTCCCATGATATAGTATAAGGCCTTCTTATAAAATAATAAGACTTCAATGAGAAAAAGCTGACACAGAGGTGCCACCTACATTAATACAGTAGGGCACCCAACTGTATTAATGCAATCAAAGCGTGGATCGGTCCCTTAGGACAGCATGCACAGTATGATGTTAAGGGAGAAGAGGAGTGCTAGGGAAATCACAGTTCAATATTTGGAAAGCATTTAAAGAGGAATTTCTTTGATGAAACCAACAGCACATTCTTGAATTTAACTGGATGCATGAAGTCCTTTTCAAAAAACTAATTCACGCTACATTCCAAGAGCTTTTTTGGTCTGCCTGGAAGTCTTTAAAGCGTTTTGTTAAACCATTTTATGCTGAAGTTTTACTCATTCAAGTTAATTTAATCACTTCATTTCAGAGGGCTGAGTTATGTCTGGAAACCCGATCCCTGGCAAGCCGCAGCTTCTGATCTTAGTGAGATTAACCATACCAAATTTCCTGACGCAAGAAAAATCTCATTACCTGCTTGAAAGGAAAAAGGCTTGTCACAGGAATTGTGAGAGGGCCAGTTACCAAGATGATTATCTTACCAAGATACAGACAACTTGTAAGGGGAGGGGAGGAGAAATCAGACACCTTATTAGGACCCAATTGGGATCCTTTAGGCACCCATGATGATAGGCATGATGCAAGAACCTAAACAGGACAGAATCACTGCACGGCACTTGGGACATGTGCCTGTTCTTTAAGAGTGTTTGTTTTCTCAGGTCTGTCTACACTGCAATGAAACACCTGCAGCTGGCCCATGTCAGCTGGCTCCGGCTCCTGGGGCTCAGGCTATGGGGCTGTTTCATTGCAGTGTAGTGTCATGACTTCATATTTATACACACACGGAGATAACAGCCACTCTGAATTTCCATACACACACACACACAAATATAGCAATCAGACTAGTCAGCTTAATTACAACCTAATTTCTTCAAATATAGCCTATGCACAAGATTTTAATTAATTTTAACTATTTGGAAAGGTTGGCTTGTTTGCATTATTCCGTTAAGACAAAGCAGGGCAAAGAAAAGATACATGCTAAATGTTACATTTCATAAAGAACCCAGTTTTTCATTAATTTTAGCTCCAACTAATTAGACAGATTTACTTGTAAATTTGCAGAAAATTCATTTTGTACTCCAAGAGCAAGTGCTTTAAGTTTGGGGAGTACGTGCCATTTTTCATACAAAACAAAGACATTGAATACCCGCTCTCAGTGCGAAATGGACCCAACCTTAATTATGGAATTGCAACCAACCCCTGCTTAATATGCACATATATTTAAACTGATGTTTGCATAACTGTAGAATTTGTACAAGGTAGCTTGACACGATTAGCAAACTACCTGCTGGGCTTCAGTTTCCCCATCTGTAAACTGGGGATCGTTCTTATTTACCTCCAGTATCTCACAAGGTTTTATGAGGAAGATGTGGACCAAAGCACTCTGAAGATGAAAAAGCTCTTTATAATGCAGCTGCCTGATGTATTAAGTTTAAAAGGCTGCATAAATTTCTAAGTAGTAGAGAACACCACAGTAGCAAGTTATTCCATCATTGTGGTCAGAGTAGCACTTCTATTGTAATCTTGATTTTACGAGAGAGTGGTAAGTCTTCACAATTCATCCATTTTTTTCCCCCTCTGTCAAGAACTACATCATTATCTCTTGATGGGAGACAATTGAGCCATCGCTCACCACAATGCAAAACACATCTCGGAGGTTAGGAGTAAGGCAGAAATGCAGATAGTCATTACGGGTATGAGATGTGCTATCAACATTTGCTTCAAACTCAGCTCATTTATAAGTTACACAGCAGTGCCTGAAACCTCCCTGTAGACTGCCCTCAGTCAAAGAAGGAGGGACCAAGATGTGGGGTTTTTTTTTTGCTGTACTATTCCTTAAATAGCTCCTGGAAAGGACAAATATCTACAAACAAACATGAAAGCAGGTTGCGGTGACATGAAATTTTCTTCAAGCTGTTGTTAATTTAAAGTAAAAGGCACGAGGAAGAGGTGGACTTCATCCTGATGCCCTCTTAAAACAACGGAACATTGAAACACGACACTTTAAATTCGTTCAGTAATTTGGGGTATGCCTAACGTTCCTCTTGGAGAGGCACTAGGCTGTTGAAGAAATCACAAGCCATTTCTNCAGGCACAGATCCTGCAATGCAGAGCAAATCAGAAAATGGCAAGTTTCGAAACAGGGAGCGTATTTTTTGCATCGGTTTTCCTGTTTTTCAACTCTACCGCAATGAGTTTCAAGGGGGCAGAGCACTGACATAATATTTATCATCACGGGATCTCAAAGGGCTCTGCAAAGAAAGGCAAGTGCTACTAAGGGAAAGCCTGGGTATCAGCCTCACTCTTTTATAGGGAAGTAAGCTGACTTGCTTAGTGTCACACTGAGGTTTCTCTGGTATAGCCCCATTATTGCTGGAACATCTGTGCTGCTCCACAAGCGGGAATGCTGAACAGTCTGGCCCCTAGGGCTCTTATCCCAGAGTTGTCTGGAGCTGCTGTGAGCTCCAGCAATGTGGGGGCACTCTGCATTGAAACCTGAGTGCAGTCAGTGATAAAGCAAGGAAGAGAGGCAAGTTCTCCCGATCCTGACTCCGATTCCCTGCCCAATGGAGCACACCGCCAATGCAGCAGCTCTCTCAGAAACATCTTCACTTCCTTACAAACAGGATAAGGCAAACACTGAAAATCCTACCGCTGCAAATGGACTGAAAGCTTACATTTTATACGCCGCACAGGACAGGCCCCTGTTTCCAAAGGGCTCTCAGAAGACAGTCAAACATTCAGCAAGAGAGAGATGTGGATAAACAAGGGAACAACGTGAAGCAGGCCCTGTTTGTGGAAAAGTGTCCTGGCTCCGTGGGAGTTCTGGCCGAAGGGAGCTTGAACAGGGTTAGGCTGCATTCTGCTTCGCCACCATGAAGCCCCCTCCCAGCCTGGAAAGTGGATTGAGTGCTACAAATAAGCAGCCTCTGTCTGTCTGACTGAAAACTGAAAGCCATGGACCACGGTGGTAACCCGAGGGCAAGCGAACTACCGACTTTGAAACTGCTCTTTATTTAAACAGAGAATCTTTTCTGTCCCTCAGACCTCAGTTCAATCCATCATCTTCTTCTGCCTCCATCACTTCAGCCCCCCGACAAGGGAACAACAGTAGAGAATAGCTTCAGTACCATTGCAGAGTGAAATAGAGCAGGGGAGTTCTCCCCGGCTAGCCTGGACTCCACACTTGGTCTCCCTCTTCTCCACATCTCAGAGATAAGCACCAAGGCTTGCCCCTTATGCTGCCATCTGAGGGCCCTACTGCTGCGACCCTCAACCCACACCTCTTGTGGGTCTGTGCAGCTGTGCACAAGAGCAGAGCACAAGGTGCTGAGACAAAGCCGGATGGCCGAACAGTGACACGCTCCCAATCTATATTTGGGATGGTAGCTCGCTCAGCTTTTGATTGCTTTCGTTGTCAACAAAGCTGCTGTAATGGAGGGTAATTTGTTATCAGTTGCTATTCTGCTTCTCAGATGAGGACCTTAGATGAGGAAATGGCTCCTTGGCTGTTTAAAGCCAGAGTGCCCCTGCTCCTCCCTCTGCAAGGCTGAGGACTAGAAACATTTTACTAGTTTCACATGGGACCAGACCCAAAGCCCATTGAAGTCAATGTCGGTCTCTACACCGGCTACAGTGGCCTTTGGACCAGACCCTTATCGGCAGCATGGGTGGACCTGAGTCAGTGAAAGTATGGTGGGTGGAAGCTTACTAGAGAGAAGGCATCCGCGCATAGCAATCAGCTCATCCCCGCAGACACTCTAAGGCAGGGTAATCTTCTCAAGCGATCAGTTCTATAGAATCGGCCACGTTACTCATGCACGCAACAGGCATGTCAGGATGGATTCTGAACGTCCAGCTGAGCAGAGGTGTGGGTAGCGTGAAGGCAACAGAAACCCCCCCGGAAATCAATCAGTGTTTACAATGGCACGTGTTCTGGTGCCCCCACCCCAAACGCATTGTACATTTCTCTCTCTCCATGGTGGGGTGGAGATGATTCAGCTGCACAACGGCATTAGCTCTCCTCCTTCCCACACAGTTGCAAAACAATTCCACCGCGGAGCACAAGAACTCCACTTCTTCATTTCCCTTCAGTATTTATAACACTGCGAAGGGCTATTTTTAAAGAGCTTTACAAGTCTTCCCTTTCCCCCCACTGTGACCCAAAGAATAGCTCAGTATTAGGCTCCTAAATTATTAATATTTTAAACCCATAGAAATTATTAATTCCAATCGAAAAAGGAACCGTTCTTCTTGCAAAGCAGATGTTGAATAAAGCACCAATTCAATAGGGGGAAACGTAGAAATCAGTGGCCAAATTCTGCTCTCAGTTACAATGGGGCATATACGGAACAACTCCAACATAGTCAGCGACGTTACTTCAGAATTGCAACAGCAATAAATTTATATAAATGAACATGGCGTAGGAGGTAATTAAAGATTAATAGGCATACCACACCAGGAGTGATAGAACTCCGTGTGCACGAGCAATAACCCCAAATATGAGCAGGGCTGCAGCTACGGGCAGACGATTCCCTCTCCTACGCAAATGGAGTTTTTAACCAGCCACGCGTTTCAGATGCCTTGCTGCTATGCAGAACAGATGGTAATTCTCTTAACTTGAAAGATCAGCCCTGGATTTAGACAGAAAGACTCCAGAAGAAATTACACATAGAAATGTCAGGATTTTTATTCAGCCCGCGATTCCTTCTACTGCCCATTGAGAAGTCAAGGCCAGACTACAATATAGCACAAAGGTTAACAGCATCAGAAGCTGTAGAGAAGGCCGAATAATCAGAGGTCTCTTCTCCACTCAACGTGTGCCTGGAACATCCATTACATTACCACACAACATCCTACCTACCTGAGCTCAAGCTGGGACTCAGATATCCCGCACGCTCGTGCCAGAGGCCTATGCCCAAGAAATTCGGGGGGTGGAAGGGCCGCACGACCGGCTTTCTCCTTCTACTTGACAGCATCATCCTATGCCTTTAATTGTGACACCGAGATCATTGTTGTCATGGAAATACGGCTCTGTCAAGGCAGGATCAAAACAAATAGGACAAGGAGGAGGAGATCTTCATTTAAAGACACAAAGCAAGAGACTGGAAGTTTCTTCCAACACAAAGCCCTGGTCACAGGCTTCTGGGGGCACACTCAGTCTCTCTGTTTGTATCGATTGCATTTGGTGGGCCATTTGGAGCCGGAAAGAGCTCTGGTTCTGACTGAATCTACTTAGCTACAGAGCTGGATATTATTTGGGAAAGGCAATGACGGTCCTGCAGAGCTAGATTTGGGTTCACTCCAGCTTTGCTATCTTGCCTACAGGACACAACGCTGGGCGCTGCATTCCCAAGTTCAGTGCTTTATGTGCCAGCGTGCAGAGGGGTGGGACCCTGCTACAGCAGCTGTTGGGGCCACTGGAGAAAGCAGAAACGGTACCCTTAGTCAAACGTTGCTCGAGGTGGCTGTGATACAGGAGGGCCAGGGAGCAGTGGGAGAATGGTCCTATTGAGCACTGGGACGTGGGCGAGCGCTAAGGAGTGGTTCCCTGTAGACTAGGGAGGGTTGCTACAGGTTAATTGGAGCACCTGTAGTCAATTAAGGCCCTGTTAGGAACCTAATAAAACCCCCTGCTTCAGGCAGTCAGGGGAGAAGGAGGAAGGAGAGAGGACTGGAGCTCGGAGGTGTGCTGTGAGACTTGAAAGATCAGAGAACCGGAGTAAGGGAGACCCTGCCCCAGCAGGGGAAGGAGACTCCCTCCCCCAGCATTTAAGGACCGAAGGAACCCCACCCAAGGGGGAAGAGGGGAAGAACCCGCAGGAGTTGAGAGGGGCTGGGGCTCAGAGTAAGGAGCAAACCCAGACTCCTCCCCCGCTTCCCTCCTTTACCACCTTCCCGGGCCACTAGCGGGGCCCTCGGGGCCCCAAGAGCAGGGGCAAAGGGTGGCATCTTAGCCCCGCCAAGAAAAGCGCAGGACCCACCATACTACATCGGCCATCTTGTCACACGGCAGAGAGACAGCTGCGGTGATTTAGGAGGGGCACTGCTGCAGGACGAAGCAAAAACCGGTTTGAGACAGAGGCACTTGAAAAAGCTATAAGGAAAGTGGACCGACCTTTTAAACAACGTAGCCACGCCCCTGCAGTTCCCATTTAAGGCAACATGCCTGGAAAAGAATATGGGCCATGTACAGCTAATACAAGCCAGAGTATTTTACTAATTAATTACTTTAAAGTTCATCTGATAACTTCCGGGTCCTGAAATTTCCTGCTTTGTATGTGTAGGATTCACAGAATTATATTGCAGCAGGGAACATATTCTTGTATTAGCAGAGGCAAAAGTCAAGCATCCATAGTCTTAAAGGAAAAAGCCACCCTTTTAATTACACAACATTGCAAATTCAGTGCTATCTCCTAATGACTTTAAGACAGTCCCCCACATCTGTTGCTATAGACACTTCTCAGGGCTTTGGAGAGAGATTCTCAGCTTTGCTTCATTCCTTAAAATGCTCTTACGGTCTGTGTTATCGCATAGTAACACATGCCTCGGAGTGTATCATCACTTACACTCTCAACTTGGGAGGGAGGGGAATCAGAGCCCAGAGTAACTACACTGCAGTATCATGTAAAGAGACACAGATGATGACAAATATGCCTGAGTTTTAACACAGTTAATGCAGTCCTAAAAAATGATTGACTTAAATTAGGCTTCCAACAGATGAGAATGAGAAATCACCACGCTGCTAGTCATTTTAAAAACCACCTCCTTTCTCAGTAGCATATTACATGCACCCACTCACACATTTTTTGCTGCCTTGCTATTACCTAAGGCATCATTCCATAAGGACATCCTGAAGGGGCAGAAAGGCTAAGCAGGTTGGACTAAGGTGCAGAAGTCTTCAGTTTTACAAAGGAAAGGAGTGTAGACGTCTGATCACTGCCACTTGTTTACTGCGGTGAAAGATCCCAAAATTGGTGTGCACGCACCTTGTGTGTGTGTGTGGGGGGGGGGGGGGGGGGGGGGGGAAGAAAAAAGGCAAGGGAATAAAATAAAGAGACATGGCGACGGGAAGACATACATGATCGGAACACAAGAACCAGGTGACATGCAATGAAATTAAAAGGTGGGAAATTCAAAACCATCAAAGGACATTTTTTTGTTTGTTTGCACAATGTATAATTAGACTGTGGAACTCACTGCCACAGGCAGGGCCGCCCAGAGGATTCAGGGGGCCTGGGGCAAAGCGGGGGAGCTGCGGCGCTTGTACTCACCCGGCGGTGGTCCGGGTCTTCGGCGGCATTTCGGCAGCGGGGGACCCTTCAGTCGCTCCGCGTCTTCGGCAGCACTGAAGGACCCGCAGCCGAAATGCCGCCGAAGACCCGGAGCGACTGAAGGGCTCCCCGCCACCGAAATGCCGCCGAAGACCCGGACCGCCGCGGGGCCCCTGCAGGACCCGGGGCAAATTGCCCCACTTGCCCCCCCCTCTAGGCGGCCCTGGCCACAGGAAGTCAATGAAGCCAAGAATTTAAGATTAAAAAAGGATTGGACATTTCTAAACAAGCATATCCAGAGTTATCAGGATTAATTATACATTTTGCAGAAGGGATATTAAACCTCATGCTTCAGGGTTGACGCCAATCTTTAACTATTAGAGACCAGGATGAGAGACTCAACATGAGAGCCAGATTATCCCACATCTGCTACTGCAGGGCGCTTACTGCACCCTCTGAAGAATCTGATGCTGGCCACTATCAGAGAGAGGGTACTGGGCTAGATGAATCTTGGGTCTGATCTAGTCTGACAACGCCTGTTTCTATGTACCATATAGTGTGTGCAAATTAAGACCTCTTCTCACATAACGCAGCAGCCATTTTGCATGCAAACCCAGATGAAGTCATTCATAGTGCAGTTCACACCAGGAGTTCCTGAAGGAGAAATAAAAAATTGTTACTCACCTTCTCGTAACTGTTGTTCTTCGAGATGTGTTGCTCATGTCCATTCCAATCAGGTGTGCACAGCCAGAAGATTTTTCCCCTAGCAGCGTCCGTCGGGTCGGTCCGGGCGCTCCCTGGGGTCGCGCCTTCATGGCGCTCAATATAGAGCCCTGTTGACCCGCCACCCCCTCAGTTCCTTCTTGCCGGCTGCTCCCACAGAGGGCCAGGAGGGTGGGTATTGGAATGGACGTGAACACCACATCTCGAGGAACAACAGTTACGAGAAGGTGAGTAACCGTTTTTTCTTCTTCAAGGGCTTGTTCATCAGTCGATTCCAATCAGGTGACTCCCAAGCCCAAGTTTAGGTGGTGGGGGTCGGAGTCTTCCACTGATTGGAGCTCGGCTCGTCCGAAGGCCGCGTCGTCTCTGGCCTGCTGCGTAATCGCACAGTGTGCGGTGAAAGTGGGGATGGAGGACCACGTCTCCGCCCTGCAGATTTCCTGAGCCAGGAACGCTGTTGATGAAGCCTGCGCCCTGGTGGAGTGCGCAGCGATCGGAGGTGCAGGAACCCCCGCCAGGCTGTAGCACTCACGAATACAGGACGCGATCCATGACGAGATGCGTTGTGACAACACAGGCTGAACTTTCATTCTGTCCACCACTGCCACGAATAACTGGACCAATTTTCTGAATGGCTTTTTTCTCTCTATGTAAAAGGCCAGCGGCCTGTGGACATCCAGAGAGTGGAGTCTCTGCTCCCTGCCGCTGGAATAGGGTAGAACACCGGGAGAAAGATGTCCTGGTTGATGTGAAACTGCGACACCACCTTCGAGAGGAAAGCAGGATGAGGTCTGAGCTGAACCTTGTCCTTATAGAACACGGTGTAGGGAGGGTCTGATGTTAGGGCCCTGAGCTGAGACACCCTCCTGGCCGAGGTTATCGCTACCAGGAACGCCACCTTGTGAGAGAGGTAGAGCAGGGAGCATGTCGCTAATGGTTCAAAGGGGGGGGTCCCATGAGCCTAGAAAGGACCAGGTTGAGTTCCCAGGCAGCGACAGGCTGACGGACGTTAGGGTATAGCCTGTCAGGCCCCTTATAAGAACCGGCTGACCATGGGGTTCGCAAACACAGAGCGGCCCTCCTTGCCCGGGGGGGGAAGGCCAAGATGGCGGCTAAGTGCACCCTTATTGATGACAACGAAAGCCCTTGCCGCTTCAGATGGAGGAGGTAGTGCAGAATAAGCGGACCTGGGGCCAGCATCCGGGACGAATGGCGCTGCGCCGACCAGATTGAAAATCTCTTCCACTTGGCAAGGTAGGTGGCCCTCGCAGAGGGTTTCCTGCTGCCAAGGAGGACGTGTCTAACCTGGTCTGAACAGGAAAGCTCCATCGGGCTCAACCATGGAGCTTCCACGCCGTGAGGTGAAGCGACTCGAGGTTCGGATGTTGAAGACGACCGTGATCTTGCGTCAGAAGGTCTGGGAAGAGCGGCAGGGAGACTGAAGCTTCCACGGACATGGCTAGGGGAGATGTGTACCAGTGCTGACGGGGCCAGGCTGGTGCTATCAATATGACCTCAAGATCCGGAGGGATGGAGCTCAGGAGTACTTAGTGAACGAGCAGTATGGGTAGAAAGGCGTATAGGAGACAACCTCCCCCTGGGAGAAGGAATGCGTCCGCGCTGGAGCCCGGGCTGGGATTCTGGAAGGAGCAGAACTGCTGGCACTTCCTGTTGTATCATGTGGCGAAGAGGTCTATCTGGGGAAAGCCCCACCTCTGGACGATTGAAATCGCGACGTCTGGGGTGAAGGGACCACTCGTGGCTGTGAAACGACCTGCAGGCGTATTGAATGTTCTACACCAAAGTCCCACAGCACGAGGGCTTCCTGGCACGGAGAGAGGAGCGTACACCCCCATTTGTCGATCTAGAACATTGCTGCTGTATTGTCCGTCATGACTGATGCACACGGTCCCGTTAAGTACGCCCGGAAGGTCTGGCACGCCCGGCGCACCGCTCTCAGCTCTCTGACTTTGATGTGGAGACCCAGGTCCGCCTGTGACCAGAGACCCTGAGTCCTGCGGTCTCCCAGATGTGCTCCCCAGCCCAAGCCTGAGGCATCCGTCACTAGGGACAGAGACGGGTGCAAGCTGGAGAAGGGGAGCCCTGAGCATACCTCCTGAGGGTCAAGCCACCACAGGAGGGAGTCGAGGACCCGGCGAGGCAAAGTCACGATCCTGTCCAACTTGACATGCCAAACCCGTGGGGAAAAAACGCAGAAATTGGGCTTGTTTTGGGCTTAACTGGCTTGTGAGTTGCTTGTTGACTAGTTTTTTGCTTGTAGCTTTTTTGCCTTGAGGCTTGTAGCCTTTTTTTTTTTGGATCGGCTCCCAGCAAGCAGGGGCCGGGCGGGGGGAGAGTCAGGGGTGCACAGCGGGCCCACCACAGTCCCAGACTGCACGCCGGGGGGATTTAGTCACATAGAGTGTTGGGGTTCTTAGGGATTGGCTTGTTTTGGCCTTGTTTTGAAATGGGATTAGCTTGATTTTTGGCTTATTGTGAAAGTCGGGGTGTTTATTCACAGCGTGAAAGTTGGCAACTGTGTGTCCAAGCTGTCCTTGGCTGAGCGATACACTGACGTGAGCCACAGCTGAAGCGGTCGAAGCCTGAGTCTGGCATGCTGCACCACGTAGGTAATGGCAGCCATGTGTCCAAGAAGCTTCAGGCAGTTTCTCGCTGTGGTGGTAGGAACCTGTCTGAGGCCTCGAATGATATCGGTCAGGGCCTGAAACCTCGCTTCCCGCAGGTATGGCCTGGCCTGGGTCGAGTCCAGTACTGCCCCTATAAACTCTATTGTCTGGACGGCGGAGAGAGTCGATTTTGCTTCGTTTAGAAGGAGACCCAGGTTATTGAAGGTGGCGCTTCCACTTGGGTCCCGGAGCGGCCCCTGATCAGCCGGTCGTCGAGGTACAGGAACACCTGTACCTGGTGCCAGCGCAGGAACGCAGCGACTGCCAGGCACTTGGTGAAGACTCGAGGTGCTGCTGACAGGCCGAACGGAAGGACGGTAAATTGGTAGTGGGTACCGTTGACCACAAACCTGAGGTACTTCCTGTGGGGCTGAGTGACTGCGACCTTATCACCCAGGGGAACGCAGATCTGGGGCAAAGAGATGTGAGTTTATCGGTGTCATGCCATGGAAACTTAGCCATGACTCACCCCAGTGCCCTCTGTTCTGCTTCCAGTGAGAACAACTGACGGGGCAAGACGCAGCCTATGAAACGGCAGGGAGTTGACCCACCCAACTCACCTTCAGACCAGCACAAGCTAAAGGCGCTAACATATCACTGACGCTGGGGCAACTGGTTTCAATTTGTCTGAGAGATCACCCCTGTCGTCAGCACCGTAGTACCTCAAGCTTGGAACCTCAAAGCGGCCGCGTGCCCGTGGATGACTTATTACAAGGTACCGAAGCTTGTGTGTATTATAGAACAGGGAGCGGCAGCTGAAGCCAAGCCGGTGTGGATGTCTTTTCCTTGGAAACGCTGATTTATCCGCAAAGACCAGGTTGTTAAAATTATCACATGGGGAAGGCTGAGCTGCTTAGAGTGCACAGAACTTGCTTGCTTTGAGCTGATTTCTCCTTCAGAAAGGCTTCTTGCCACAAGAAGCAACATGGGACAAATTGGCACATTCTCGCCACAGTGACTATATACAAGCTCGTCTGTAGGTTGCTCAAGAGACGCAAGCGATACGATAAAGAGGGAATTCCTTGTAGAAGGGGTAACACGACCTATTATAGCTCATTAGGAACTAACCGACACGGGTGGCTTCCATGAAACCAACCCACTACTGCATCAAAATTGGGGGGCTCTGGCCTGCTTGGGGGACATTCTTTTAAGATGTTTTCACAGTAGTAACTCTGACAGCATTCAGTACTCTGACGAATGCTTTGCACTTATGTAGAACATCGGACGCTCTGAAAATACTTTAAACAAACACAAAATCCTTATCAGCCAGAAACTATCCCCACTTTACGCATGGAGAATTTAAAACACAGCAGCTACGCAGCAAGTCAGCAGGAGAGCTGAGTTCCGATTAGTAGCTCATTGCCTTATTAACTAAGCAAAGTGGCCTACATAAGACTCATTTTAAGAGGACTGCAGTTTGGGGCATTTATGGAGCATAGATTTGAGAACTGAGGAGGGAATTTAAGCCAGATAAATGTTAAGAGCCAGAAACATCCTCTGTTTTCTTAGTAAATGTGTTTGGGACAAGTTTGGAAGTCAACATTCAGCTAGAATGAGCCACAGGTGCCCTGTACCCTTCCTACCAGCATAAAGGACATCAGGAAAACAGCAGGGTGAGGAAAAGGTTTACGGCTATGAAACTTATCTGGTACTTGCTCCTGTTTTACAACTACGCTGTGCTTTTTTAAAAAAAAGCCCCTAGAACTCTTTTTAGATGGGATTTAATACCCCTGCTCCAGTGTCAATACTGACAGTGTTTAAAAGGGGGAAAAGAAAAAAAAAAAAGAGCCTAATTTACTGTGTCTGTATTTTAAAAACATGAAACACTCCTGCAAAACAAGGTAACTTTGATGACTGCAGGTCTGCAGAAGAGCTACTCCAGTTAAGTGCTGAAATGACTAACAGGGACAAATTCCTCCCCACTTTGTTCCTTTGAACTTTCCCTGTTAAAAAAATGACTATTGAATGCCCTGAAATCAACTCCCTGGAACAGCTGTTTTACATGCTCGCCTGCTGGCAGGAGTGTGCAGCAAGGAGGAAGGGGACTTTCTAGGTTTTTCCACCCAATAGTTCCCCCCGCCCCCGAGTGAAAACCACCTGCTGAAATGAAGTCTGGGACTTAAACTATTAAATGTCCCAACTGGAAAAGGTCCTAACAGTCCCTTTACTGTGATCTCATTCCCTGTCGAGGCAGCCAGCCTTCATCGCAGTGCTGACTGGAACCATTCCTCAAATGTTGCACCAGAGAGCGGGTCACATGGTTAACAGGTGGGAGAGCTTTTCCCCTCTGCCACCACAGCCCCAGACACGCACAAGCATACCCGAGCTGTACAGCAGCTTTTCGAATCTTAGATACCACTTTAAGCAAAAAGGTAGCACAACTTAAGAGTGGAAACCTTGTTATGTAGCACTTATCAGTACATGTGAATTCATGTACCACAGTACCCTCTGAGTCCAGTAGTCTCCTTCAGAGGGTTGCCAGGAATGTGTGTATGAAAAATATTCTTTAAAAAAAAAAAAAAAGTTTCTACATCTTGTTTGTTTTTGAAGCCTCCCTGACGTAATTCAAGATATGCACGTTAGTGATGGCTGCACTTCAGAAGATTTTGAGACTTTGCATAAATATACAGAACACCAGATACTTCTCCAAAATATTATCCAAACCCCCTGGATCTGGAAATTATAACAATTTTACACATCTCTAGCCAAGGATCTCAAAGCACTTGATAAACATGAAAATCCCTCTACAGCCCCCTTGGAAGGTATAATGAAGCCTGATGTGCAGATGCAGAAACTGAGGCACAAAGTTGAAGCAAGTTTTACACGGTCATACAGCAATGTAGGGTCAAGAACAGAACCCGTATCATCCCCATCTCATTTTTCAAACACTAGACAATGGTCCCTGCATGGGTATAACTCCGTGTCCAAAACTGATGTGTATTTGGGTGCATACCCTCCACTCCATCTCTATGGCAACCCTGTGGGTTCTTACAGGCTGGTGCCTCTCTCCTCAAGCCATCCTCCCACGTGCAAGGGACATCTTGTCCAATGGTTACTCAGCAAAGCTCACCAGCCCGTCACCATGGAGTATTTCAATACAGGTTGGAAATAGGGTCCCAGACACTTATGTTTTAATTAAGCCATAAAAGAGGAAAGGGCAGACTTCTAAAACCATGGTTCACATCGGACTTGGGACGCAGATCGTAAGCACTTTAGTCAGGGACTCATTTCCCCTATGTTTATACAGTGCCCAGAACAATGAAGCCAGACGCAGCTGGCCTTTAGGCACCACCAAAGTATACATGTAAATTAGTAAGTGGAATGAGTTTGGTGGCTTCCACCTCATTTCTGATGTACTCCGGTCCCACTCATAACAGCATCACCCTGGTCAGCTTAATGAGCTTCCTCTGCTCAGCAGAGGTCCAAGACGGAAATTACCACCAGATCCGGGGGCCTGGATAATACTTTTGAGAAGTATCTGGTTGTTTTGTATGTTTATGCAAAGCCTCAATCTTCTGAAGCGCAGCCATCACTCACGTGCATATCCTACGCTGGAGGTGCACTGGAAAGTTGCGCCTTAGATTTCTCTGCTCTTGGCTTTAGCCAGCGTTATTCAGTCAGTCTCTGCATGCGGAGGACTAAAATTCATCCCAATATTTGTACAACCGAAAAATGAGGACACTGCGCAATCCTCCACACCCGTGCTGGGCTCTTTGTCTTGTAATCAGCCAGAGGGGCATGGCCTCTATCAGCGACCTGCAGGATGCTAAAACAGCTCAGCACTATCCAGTGGTGTGGGAGGACGAGCACAATGCAGGCGCTTCTCAGCAATGTTTTGCCTCAGCCTTTGCTGCCGGTGCCACTCTGCATGTTTCAAAGCAGCCAGGCATGAGGCCTTCACAAATCCACAGGACAACGACCATTTAAGAGGCAGCATATATTGGCATCAAAGTGGAGCTGAAGATGCTCACAAAAAAACAACGCCGGATTGCGAGGCAGACCCAGCTCTGTCTCTTTGTGCTTAGAGCTAAGTTAACTTGGAACCAGAACATTTGAAGTGAGTTTAAAAAATAGTCAGAGGCTATGGATCTGGATCTGCTCTGTTTGGATAGTAACTCATTGACGCTTCTCTAGTGGCATGATATTTTGAACTCTGCAAAACATTAATTATTAAACACCTTTCTAATTAATTTATACTGCCCTGGCATATTACATGCCAGAATATTTAACGAAAATTACATTAAATGGAAGGACAGATTAAAGATATAGCGTAAAGTTTCCTTATCTGTGCAACTAACAATAAATTAGGGTGCATCTACACTTGAATTTTTAAATTGTGTTTTAACAAGTATTAAACAACATGACTACAAATCTTAGTGTAGACACTATACTAGATGTTCGTTCCTGGACTTCAGTTGAGGGTTAAACACAACTAGGGATATATATTCACCCTGTCTACACCAGAATTTACAATTGTGTAAATTAACACAACTAAAAATTCAAGTCTAGACATCCTTTAGGGGATTAGAACCATAAATGCCACCACCCATGAAGTTTGCATTGTGAAATTAGACCGGTCAGTCTCACTTCCGGGTCCACATGCACTAGTGCAAAGCTCATGGTTACTCGGACTGCACAGAGATGTTGCAGGGGAGGGTTTAAAACTTTACCAAAAATGGTTAGCACTGATTTTTTTTAATCTATTAAAATAGAAAATAGGGTTTGTTTGTTTTTAAGATTTCTTTTTTTAAAGAAAGCACACCCCAAATACTGAATTTGAGGCTCAAACTACTGCTCTCCCCATGTTCCTTTGCACTGATTTTTCTCTTACCAGGTTGGCTTTAGTCATCCATTCTGTTCCAGCAGAGGAGGCCAAAAGTGTTTCCCATCTGGTGGTTATTTGGTAGCCTGCGTGAAATGGTCTCTATGCATATAAAATCCACCATCAACTGCACTAGTTACTTAGATTATAAAGTCTCGGGGCCATTTCTTTGTTACATGCACACAACGCCTACCACAGTGGGATCTTAACTCCCGACCGGGACTGTCCTACCACAACACAAATAAACGTCTCAGAGAGGGCAAGGAGTGCATGGGCACAACTCCTGGACTCGCATTTAGCGATGGTACCTACAGACCAGAACTCACGGCTCCTGGGCAGGGAGCTACGGAGAGATTGCACTGTTGCAGCACTTGATGGCGCCATGTGGGCACAGAGGACTTCCCAGCGAGGCAGTGCAGCCTGGAATCAGGAGACCTGTGTTCTATTCCCAGCTCTGTCATTGATCTGATGGGTGACTTTGGGCAAGTCACATCACTGCCCTGTGCCTCAGTTTCCCCATCTGTAAAATGGGGATCATGATACTGACATTCTTTATAAAGCCCCCTGACATCTACAGGTGAAAAGCACTAGATAAGAACTAGGTATTACATTTTCCAGATTAGTCCACCTAACACTAAGTTTACCAACATTGAAGGTGGAGGCAGAAAAGATTAGAAAGAACTAAAAGGGAGTATATTTAGACCCAGATTTTATCCCGACAGCTGACCTAACAAGTCAGACTTGACAAATAAGTTTGGATTTTGTTTTCTTTTGCCATTTTGTTGAACTAAATCCCCCAGCTTTAGGATTACTTCTGTGCTGTAAGCCTTTGAACAAACACTGAATAATCAACCTTCTAAGCTCTCCTGGTGAGAGCAAGCTGTATCCACACCACCAGGGCCAATGATTTAAAGAGCAATTACGGTGCAAACGTGGCTCTTATCAGCACGATCAATATCTGTATCTGGAAAAGCTTCCTAGTGGGGGAAATAAAACATTGATTTTTAGTGAAAAGGCATATTCCATCATCCTGTGCCATATACCACATTCAAAAGAGGCCTTGACAGAACCAGTCTTGTTTTAGCACACAGAAAAACCAAATTGAAATGTGTCAAAATCAAAATCAGAGGAGAAAAAGATCGACAGCACAAAAACTGCAGGACAGCGCCCCATAATTAGGAAAATTTTAAGATTTTTAAAGCCAGTTTCCAGAACCAGCAAGTCACCAGGAATTTTTTTCTGACAGCACATGCACAGCCGGAGCAGCTCCCTCACCGCTGGCATGACTGGGACAGGAGCGGAGCTTACGTCAATTAAACAGATAGCTCAGTGGAACTAGCATCTGAGGGCAGCACAGTCTAGTGGCTATAACACAGGACCAGTCCTCAGGCAGTCCAGCGTTTCAATCCCAGCGCTGCCCTCAATGAGTTGCAAAGCCCTGATCAAGTCAAACTCCCCAACTCAGTTTTTCCTTCCTTCATTTCTGAAATGGGGGTGGTTCTTAACACCCCGGTGAGGCTGTTTTTTCAGCACCATGCAGAGGGAAAGCACTGCACAAGTGCTACACATTGTTATTCTGTAACACAATGCCCCCAACACTCACTCGTCTGCATCTGTTCTTGGATTGTGTACTTGCTCAGGGTTGGGTTTAAGCACCGGGAAAGCAATCGGAGACTGCCAGCCCTAAGCCCTTCCCAAGCTTCCCCACCAAAGACTAAGGAGAAAACCCCAAAGCAGCACTTTATATTTTCATATATAAAAACTTCCTCTTCACCCGGTCACACTGGAGCTTCTACCATATGAACAGGTCACCCGACAGTACAATGGTTTCCTCACTTTATGGCAGGATCCAGTTCTCCTGCCCTGCAGAGATTTAAGCCCAATAAGGGGGAATCAGGGAGCGCCCAAAGAGGAATGTTTATAAACTTTGCATGGTCCCACATTTTGGTCCCTTTGTTGTTCCAGCCTTTGGCATCCCAGATGCAAACCTGAAAACTGCACTGCAGATGCTCATTAGAGTTCGTTCGCACAGCTGAAGCCAACGCAAATCATTCTTGGCACAACTGGGCTATGGCTTTACAAATCACTTCATTATCCTTACAATGTCTTTATAATGCAGGGACGGATCCTCCCCACTTTGCTAAAGGAATAAATCCCATCTTTTAAAAAAAGCCCTCAATACGCTTTCATACATCTGCCCTGAAATTTCTCCTGAATTAATATTCCTGAGGTCTTTGAGCTCCAGAAATCTGGCTTTCATTTCTCTTCTCATTCTCAGAGTAACGAAAAGTGATTCGCATCCCCCAGTCAAATAAGAAATCATATAGAGAAAATACATGAATGATTGTGTTTAATTAATGAAGCAGAGGGAGAGGTGCTGACTGGGTTAGTTGATCAGACTGCACTGCAATGAAATTTGAGATTGAAGGGGTTCTTTGATACTGCTGAAATCTATTTCCCCCTTTTTAACAGGGCTTCCCCTTCTGCTATCCAAGTTGCATTTAACTCTTCGGAGATGATGCTATTTCAGTCCAGGCAGCTTCCAAGAGATAAGACAAACAGGTTGTGACACACAGACAGAAGTTTTTTTTTTGGTGCGGTGCATACGTGCCTGCCTCTGGGAAGGATGTTTTGGTGACTTAATGACTTGATCGATGCCAGGTATGCTAGTGGCAGGTCACGTGGGGAAGCCAGAAGTGATCACACCAGTGTCTTTTCCATCATGTCACTTTGCCCCAGACTTTTTCTGCAATCATGCACATGGTCTGCCGTCATCTTCACACGCACATGCATACCACCCCCGCGCTGATTCCCACACAAGGATATTGCAGGTTGCGATCTTCACGCATGTCACAATTCACATGATCACATTGATCGCACCTTCACGCTCACTCACACGTACAGAAAGTCGCGTCACGCCACGTGATCAACCCTACTAGGGATGTGGTGGGGAGATTACATTCCAGCTTGATCCTCTGCCATACTTCACTTTCTTGCTAAAACACTTCCAGGCTACGGAGACAAACTGCTGAGTGACACATTGCATAACGATCCCAGTAATGAGCAAGGAGTCCAGCAGAGCGGCATTATAAGAGAGATGGAGGGATGGGAAATGAGCTATCCAGTGGGCTCTTAATTTAAGTAGCTGTGGAACATGAAATAAAAATAGAATTTAGAGCCCTAATAATAGGTTGCCAGGTGAAGCCAGGAAATTAAGCCAGCGGAAAATATTGCCGAGAGCTAGCAAACGCAATTTGGGAACTGACTCCACAGAGACGTACACCACAGTCAACATCGCCGTTCCTTCCACACTTGCGAGCAGATCTGGATTCATAGGGTGGGTCCCAACTGAGTTTAATTAGCCTCATAGACTAATGAATCTTGCCTAATCAAAAGTGGTGCAGAGCCCACTAGCCACGCTGTGAGGGACGCAACGTTCATTTCTCACTGGCAAGAAGGCTGACTCTCGGTAGAGAATCACATGCTGTGCAAACAGATTGAGGGGCTGGGGAGAGGGGTCGTGGGTGGGATCTTTCAAAGCTGGGTCTGCCTTTTTCACTCGCAAGGCTGTGAATAGATAATAGCACTGGAGAACAGCACAAGGCCACAAGGAGAGAGCTGATCAAATCCCCCACTCATTTCAAAGGAGACATCCTGTAGTATCTATGAGAATTCTCCTGATCTCACCCCAGCCTGTCTACACTGCAATCCTGGGGTGCGATCACCGTGCCACCAGACATGTCCACACTAGCTCTCTTCTAGCTAGCTCAGATACCACAGCAGCGAAGCCACGGCAGCCACGGCTAACCCCCCAGGTAATACCCAGAGTTCTAGACAAGCTTCCACAGCCTACGCTGATGCCTTTGTGCCCCAGCTTCACAGCTCTGGTACCTGAGCCAGCTAGATTAAAGCTAGCTCGGGTACGTCCACATGAGCTGCAACCAGACCCCGCGACTGCAGTGTAGACATCCCCGTACTTGCCAATGGCCAGCACCTCCCACACAGAACCAAGAGACGTGACTGGATTCTAGGACAGACAGACAAGCCCTAAAGCAACATCCCGGATCTGCTAACCCTGGGCTGCGCCTGCTTCCCTGGGCTAACGGGAGAAGCTGCTACAAAAAGAGGCAGAGCCTCTGTAGTTCCCTGATAGCGCCCAAGCCAGCTCCCCAACCTGGCGTGCACACTGCGGGAGGGATCCATCGGGGACACAACCTCCGGCTGACTGATGGACATTAAAGAGCCCGTGACAGCTTCTGCAGACCGGGAGTCCCCCAGCCACACTAACTGGATATTGTATTAAACCTCACTCCCGAGCAAACTTCTTTTGTGCTCTCTTCACTGCTTACCACCCCAGCCACATCTCAGGAAAGGTGGTAGCAATTCACCCTGCCTCGCTCCAGATAATAAAACACCCAAAGGTCCCTGTTCTGCACCAAAGGCACAATAGTATTGTTGCTTTGTAGGAGTTCCTGTAACTTAAAACAGTTGAAAAGATTTAAACAAAAAAAACAGCAAAAAAAACAAACAAAAAAAAACGTTGCTGAACTAAGAACTTGTCGGACACGTTTCATCCTGGAGAGCACTGGCAAAAGCCCAGAAAATAAGGATGTGTTGACAGGAAGGCCATGAAAGGCGATACTTGCACGGAACGGCAGGACACAATATTAAAAGATGCCAAGAGGCGATTTCACAGGCACTAATTTAGAAAGGAGTTGGATTTTTTAAAAATAACCCTATGCAGCATCTTTCGCATCCCAAGGGCTCTTTATAGCTGTGAGCTGGACGAGACAGCAACTCCGTGGGCAAATAAAGCAGCTCTCCGCACTCAGCACATACCTCACGCCCAGCCTAGGATGCTGTTTTACTGAGAAATGGAAAGGAAGGGCAAAGACATCGGATTTATCCCTGCCTTGCTTTGAAGCGAGGAAATACCCAGCGCACGATGCAGCTTTTTCTATTCCCAGCTAAAAACCTCACTTTCCTGACAAATGGCACATGAATTCTCTCACCCCCTAGCACCCTCTTGGGGAGGGAGGGGAGCGTTGAAAAACAACTAGCTGAGAAGTCCTTGTGCTGATGCGTCAGAAAGTTCTGCCTTGGCTCGCTCTTCCTAGAAATAATCATTTAAAACGTGACATTTATGAAAACAGGGTCTTCGGCTCCTGATGTCAAGTGGGGATTGAGCATCGGGAAACAGATGAACTAAGCAAGAAAGCTCCTATTCTCAAATTCCCTTAGCAATAGGCCAGAGAACGGTAACAGATTTAATAATTTGAGATATACCTATCTCATAGAGCTGGAAGGGACCCCGAAGGGTCATCGAGTCCAACCCCCTGCCTTCACTAGCAGGACCAATTTTTTGCCTCAATTTTGCCCCAGATCCCTAAGTGGCCCCCTCAAGGATTGAACTCACAACCCTGGGTTTAGCAGGCCAATGCTCAAACCACTGAGCTATCCCTCCCCCCCGAATGATATACACGCAGGCAGAACACAGTCTGAAGTTTTCCTAAAAATGAGATTCTATTTAGCTGGGAGAGATCTGCCGGGAATCTTAACTGGCTGAGTTTGCGAGGCCTTTCACGAGACTCGATGGCATTTGTCTGTCTGTCTGCGTAACGGAGTAATTTTTGAACGCCACATCCTATTGGTTCCAAAGTGTCCAGGAACGTTGTAGGCACCTACAGCCAGAACTCCATTGATCTGGGGAGGTGGAAACTGGGTGGAGGGAGGCGGAACGGGGAATATATGAAGCTGCTGTCATCTGTTGATGGCACCCATTAACACCTTCCAGCATTATACCCCTGTTCATCCTCCCAATACAATTTACCACGTTGACACTGAGTGACAACTCCGGCAAAAAAAAAGAGAAAAAATAATGGGGGAGAAGGAAGGAGAGAAAGGAGGATCTGGGGGTGTGCGCACAGCCCTTGGCATGGGGGAGGGGAGGATGGGGAGCACACAGAGCCACTGGCATCGGGGAGATTATGGGAGAATGGGGGGAGCTGCAAGGAGTCCCTGAAATAGAAGGGGATGGGATGATGGCACCCAGCTAGCTTGTGGGGGAAGTGGAGAGTTGCAGGGAGTTCTGGTGCATGCAATAAGCTTATCTTACACAAGCTACCAAGCGTGTGACCCCTGAGCAGTGTAAATCCAGAGGGACTCCACTGAAGTCAATGAATTACTCTAGATTTACATTGGTTTAGCAGCAGAATTTGGTCCAGGGTATGCATTACCGAGGAGCTTAGCATGCATGTATGTAAATTTCCCTTCTTCAATAGAAATTTAAAAGCTAGAAATGATTTAAAAACATGGTGATATAGATCACTAGCCATTTAAATGGCTACGTGGCATTAGAGTTTTCTTAAATCGATACTAAACTAGCCAGAGGCACTCCTCTTTGATTCATTTGGATTTTAATAGCTAGCCTCAATGTGTGCTGTAAGTGGCGTTTTTCCAAGCTCAGTAGCGTACCAAGTGTGGTGCGAATGTGTCAACATGATTACAAATGTAATGGGACCTTCCCAACTAGTAAATGTTACATTTTGCATAAGGAGCCCATCCATTATGTAAGCTGTAACCCCTTCATGAATATTTCATTCACATATGCCGGGTGCCGACTGAAAATCATGGCAATGAATCAAACAATCTTTCACCGCTGCAAAGGTTGTCCCCTCCCCCAACACTCCATCATCTTGCACAGGGGTAGACAACTTATGGCACGTGTGCCCAAGGCGGCACGCGAGCTGATTTTCAGTGGCACTCACACTGGCCGGGTCCTGGCCACCGGTCCGGGGAGGCTCTGCATTTTAATTTAATTTTAAATGAAGCTTCTTAAACAATGTAAAAACCTTATTTACTTTACATACAACCATAGTTTAGTTATATATTATAGACTTATAGAAAGAGACCTTCTAAAAACGTTAAAATGTATTACGGGCACACGAAACCTTAAATTAGAGTGAATAAATGAAGACTCGGCACACCACTTCTGAAAGGTTGCCGACCCCTGATCCTGCACATACGTAGAGCAAGGAAAGAAGAGCGTTTACGTGGTGAGCTTTTGCAAACTTCCACCCACATCACTTCGCACATCGTGCACTCTGCAAGGGACTCTCTTCCAGCTCCCGAGTCACCGGCAGAGACACATTACAACAAAAGGTGTGTCTACACTGCAATCGGGAGGCGTGCACCAACAGAGGGTTGTTACAACGGGAACATTTGCCCTCCTCTCCAATCAAAGAGAGGGAAAAAATATAAGGGGAACCTGGTTTGGTTTTGTAGGATCACCCAGGAAACTGACAGCAATTGTAAAACTTGCAAAAAAATTTGGGATAAATTCTGCTCTTGTTGATACTGGAGTAAATCCAGATTAAGTCCACTGGCTCTGCCATCTAAACGCAGTGCATTCATCACCTTCAGCAAAGGTTTGGTGAGCTGAGTTACTACAACTCAGCACTACGAGTTGCCTTAAAGAAAGAAGTGAGGGCGCCTGTCGGAAGGATTGTGTGTTAGGTCATGTCAAAGCGTCACTGGAAAAGAGTGAGAGGCACCACTCAGTACGGTCATTGTGTCCTTTCTGAGTGTGTCTTAGTCTAGCTTCAAAACATGGACGGGAGTCTTCCATTAACCACCACAGATGCACTTCTCCCAGGACCAAGAAGGGCTTTGACAAGCGAGAATATAGTAAAGTATTTCAGAAGTTACCATTGAGAGACAGGGACGTACACGCTCAATTGACTCAAGTCGCAGACGCACAGAAGAGGCTACCAATCATCACTTGATTCTGCTGGAGTTAATGGATGTTCTGAGGCAGACGACCAGCCAGGCTGAAGAGACAGGAGAGAAGGGGGTCGATTCAGAGGAAGGATTTCAGGATTAGGACGCAGCCAGGTAACATACTGGAGACGTTCGTTCCCTATTTATAGCTCTATTGCCACTTGGGGCAAAAATGTGCACCCAGAATTCAGCTCACCCCATCTCTCAGCTGGTTTAAGGGGTCCCCTTATCTCATTCCTCTTTTTATCTCACTAGTTCCTTTCCCTCCATTTCTTCCCCTCTTTCATCCCCATGTTACTTGTAGAGTTTTGCCCAATATCTTCAGAGATGTAAAAGGGCATTAGGTTAACAAGGCAAGGGGCTCTCTTGTACTGTCTGCTGCACAGGTTTCGATTGAAAGGGGTTTTCTTTCTGAGGGGTGGCAGGTAAAAGCAGCGACTGCTGAACCCACAGCCGGCGAGGGGAGGGAGTGACCGAGTCCAATCCAGACTCGGAAAGTGCTTAATGCGGCGCCCTCCGGACTGACACCAGGCAACGTACTAAAGCTGCTTGGTGCAAATGGCAGGAGCTGACCCCAGAAAGATGCCACTGAAGGTCAAAGAGAGAGAGTGCATCAAAGTGTGATTCGATCCATCCTAATGTACCGAACCGAGACCTGGCCAACCACTGGAAGAGAAATCAGTGCGCTCACCGCCACGGAAATGGAGATGTTGAGGTGGTCGCACGGTTGGACACGCCACGAGAGGAAATGAAATGAGGTTGTAAGGGACCTAATGCAGGTTTTGTCAGCTGAAGACGAGTTGAGGAAGACCAGGCTGCATTAGTGTGGGCACAGCCAGCAGAGACCTAAGAGCCGTGTCGGTAGGATGGCTCTTGCAATGAGCGTGGATAGAAGACGACCAAGGGTTGGAGCTGGTATCAGCAGACCTCAAAGAAACCAACTAGCACGACAGCCTGGCATGTGATCACCAGTTTTCGAAGGAGGCTATAAAAGTCACCAACGGGGAAATGGCAAGAAAGAAGAGAAACTGCTTAACACAGGTAGAACGGACTGTGCACGGTCATAAAGACAACACACCTAGATTATATTCACTGTGTCGTTCAGAGCGTAGGACCCTGGGTCAGGAGACCTGGGTTCTAATCCCAGCTGTGTCACTCGCTCCCTAAGCAACCCCTGGCAAATGACTTCACTGCGAGTTGATTCAGTTTCTCCATTTGTAACATGCCCTGAAATCCTCAGATGAGAGGTGCTGTATAGCTCTGCAGTTGATCCGCTATAACCCCCAGATCCTGATTCACGTGTTTGAAGTCTGGCACGTGCTTAAGTATTGTGCAGAATGGGGGCCTCACTGAGTTAGCCAGGACCACAGAGGAGCCAGGCTTTAGGACTCAGGAAAGTTCCCTTACGCTGTTCCTCGATCCCATGACTCTGTGTGGATCACTAGAGAGTTGTGCTCAGAGCCGAGCGCGATACCTCTGTCGCTCTTCCACTAGCACACTTGAAATGAGGGCGTCCCTAGCAAGAAACCGCCTCACAATGCAGCTTCTGTAGGAGTCACCATGTTCACTTCAGTCCACTCTACTGCTGAGGACCGTTAGCCATCTGTGCGGTGAATCCCACCTGCAGGGTGGCATCTGAGGCACTTCATAGTCCTTCTAGTTACTGGCCTGGCTACTTGTTCACTTCTGCAACTCCTCACTGACTTCCCATGGGAGAACACTGTGCAGGCATGGATACACACACACACACACACACACACACACACACACACCCCAAATCAGCTCCATCCGAGCAGCCCCTTCAGCCTGCAGAATGATGACTCCTGATTTGCAAAGACACGGTTTCCGCACGCACCAGGCGGATTCACATTCCCTCCAGCCAACAGTGCCTCTCTGAAGGCAGGGGAACACTCTGGGCTCCCAATGCCGAAATTATATTTAACATTTAATTCTGGACCCTCCGGGGTCTTTGGTGTAAGAGCCTTTGTTGCAATGCAACTGGAACCAGCCAGAAAGCATTTTTGTTTGATATAACGGATGCTTCACCTACGATGCTATAGCAGGAATAATTGAAGCAGGAGGAAGAAAGACTAAGAGATTGTCTGGGGAGTAGCATCACCCTCCCACTCTCTTCTGTCTAATTTGGAGCAACATGAATCATTCAGTGCTGGAGAACCGCTGGGAACAATTATCCCCGTACTGTTAATATATAGTTTCGATAACCAGGATTCATGGCTCAAGTTTCCAGACACACACTGTCTGCAAATCCTTCTTGAGACCTAAACAAGAGCAATGTTTAGCTGTGAGGGAAGGGGTCAAATTCTGGCCTCAGGATACCGATGAATCCTGAAACTACAGCCAGAAGACACAGCCACTCCACATACTGAACCCTGACCCTGATGTCAAACTCAGCTGAGCTGACGCAACACAGGCCCTCAAACAGAGGGGATTTCCACTGCCAGGCTTATCTAGCGGGGCATAGTCTCCATGTTTTTGCAGAGATGTCCCTAGGCACCAGCCCATGTTGAAGTTACTTGCGTTCCTGACAATAATCATCTGTGCAGACTCTGGGTATTCGCAGGGAAGGTAGAATACACGTGTCAATTAAAAGAGGGCTGCGAAGTCAATGTGTGCTAACAGAGCTGGTTCTTCTTTTATAGGGAAACGCCTGGAGAAGACAGACACCAGCAAAATAGTCTGCTGCCGGAATAGACTTTATCTGTTTTGTTGTTTCCTAAGAGCTCCCACTGCACATATATGGGTTGCTAAAATGACAGAATCGACATTCAAACAATGAGCCCAACGGCTTGGGGAGAAAAAAAAATCAAGTCACTCCGAGGACAAAAATGAGAGCAAGTAAAGCACACTCCGAGACAGGGGCTGCTGCTGAAAAGGAAGGAACGGCCCAAGGTGCACTGACTAATGAGAAAAGTCTCAGTCAGGAGGTTTGAAGGAGACCAAAAAGGGCCACTGGGACGAAGATATTCAGAGGTGGGAGGATCTGAAACACAACCTCTGAACCGAATAGAGCCTGGCGGCTACTCAGACTGGAAAACTAGGAGAACTTGGCTGAATTCAACCACCCTGGAGGGAAAGAAATCAAACAAGCATCTCAGGGCTTTCATTTCTCTTCTGTGAAGCATTCTCAGAGTACAGGGTCCTCTGTAACCGCCGGCAACCCCACCGCTGAGGGGCTCTGGCTGCTATTTTCTGTTCTCCAAAGACCTTGCACAGGGAAGGGTATTTCCCTTCAATGACCTGAACCCTTCCATGCCCTCGAATTAAGATTTCTACACCAAGAAAATCAATTAAGAGAACTAACCTAAAAAGGTTTCAAGCACCAAGCATCAGGCTAAAAATCTGGGCAAGAACTTTCTGTTTAGGACCATCTGATTCATGCCACAAACCAGTAAATTAAGGAAGCTGCTGAAGCCCCAGAGATGCATTGCCCTTGGAAATCTGCAAGGGCTCATGGTTCAGCAGTAGCTGCCTGGCCAGCAGTGGGAACCAAAGAGTGAACAAGTGGGCTGGTATTAGGCAATCTGAAGATCAGAGCCTAAGGGCACGTCATTTCCAGAACGGCAAATCTAACAACAGGCATAACAGTGGATCCTAAGAGAGGATTTTACATTGCATTGGCTTTATTTTAAGCAAAGTGCAATAGTCAATAGCATAGATTAGAGGCGAGGCCGCTATTTGCAAGCAAATGGCAAATTTAAAATCGGAATCAGCCTGCACTGTGTGCCACCAGAGTACCGGCTCTGATTCTGCCCCTCCTCCTAATCCACACAGGTGCATCTCCACAACCTCCTCTGCAACCAGGCCACAGGAGGGACATTCCAGGGCCGGGCTTAGGGTGCAATGCACCTTGGCGCATACACAACCTGAACTGAGCCTGTGCACCCAGCTCCTGCTGGGCCAGAGTCTAATCACTGTGGGTGAAATGCACACCCATGCAGAGGGCTTACACAGGCCATAAGTGGTACATGGCCCTTGGGCTGGCCCCTCTGCACATGGCTGAATTTTACCGTTTAGGGGAGTGCTTCTCATGGTGTCAAGGAAAACAGACCAACATTAACACAGCCTCTGCAGCATGACCATGCACCTGGCGATGTGAGGGGAGAGGCAATTACACCTGTCTCATGCCTGGAGACTGAATCTGGCCTTGACTTTAATACGTTGTTAGCAGTTATTAAGCCTGCATGCATATCCCCCATTGTGTTAACACGCCGAGACTAGAGATGTGCATTTCACAGCACTTCACTTTACACATCTGCTTGAGACAGAGCACGGGCAAAATTGCTCCAAAGGAAGCACGTGTATTTTCAACACTGCTTTAAGTAACTGATAACTTTTTTGTATAGACCTCTGCAACTGCACACACACAAAATGAACGCTGCTCTTTTCCCACGGGCTGCAGCTTATAAAACTGGTTTCTAGAACTGCTTCAGCTAATACCTGAAGGTCAAAGCACTATCAGTATAAAGAGAGAGATGACGTTCAACATTTGGGGGGAAAGTAAAACCCAGATCACATGTTTGCAGAGCGCTCACTAGAGGTCAGTCCAGATGGTATCCACTCCTGTTCCAGCCACTCTTTCATCCAGTGGGAACAACATGCAGACAAGGGGGCATGAAGGCAACAAGCAGACATGGAAGGAAATGGAGCAGCCTCCCCAATTTATTGAAAAGTAGGGGATAGACTCCTGTTTTACTAGCACACGGTCAACTGCTCACTGGACTCCCCCACCCCACCCCTGCCCCCACCATCTTCTTTTAGGAAGCTCTGGGGTGAATCTTCCCATTTACTGAGTGGATTCATTGACTTGAAGATTCATATCGGCTAAGTGTGACTGGGCAGTAATTAGGGCCCTGATCCTGTGAACACTTATGCTCATGGCAGTAAAGTTAAGCCTCTGCATGTCTTTGCAGGATCGGGGCCCTGGTTACATAGGATTGGAGAGGCTTGTACTTTCATGCCCCTTCAATCAAGTCAATATCAGTCTCTCCACTCCACTCATCACTACCACCTTACACCTTTTAAGTCAATTGCAGAACAATGCAAGAGGGCTGGATTTTTTTAAGCTTACTTGTTTGGGATTTTTAAAGTTAAAGTTAAATTAATAATTCAACAGTGACTAATGTCAAAATTTACATTAGCAAGTACCACCATTTAGATTAATAAAATATCCATTATGTGCCCTGAGAAATTTTACAAGAACACAGCTGGTAAGTTCTTGATGGGCTTAGTGAAAGCTGCTAATTAACAAGTTGCTGTCTGTCTCTATTTGCCATCGGTCTTCTTGGCAATCACACTGTCTTGTGAAAATAGCAAGTTCATCCCAACAAGCAAAAAACTAAGAAGAAAAATATCACGGAAGAGAATAAAAGGGTATTGATTTGTTGTCGTTTTAAAAAAATTTCCCCAGAGAGAGCAAACCAACAGTGCATAATGGAAAGTTTCTGTTCTCAAAACGACTTCCATGGTTTTCATTTACAACCAAGAGCAGATGCATGTACAAAACAGAGTAGCTCTGAACTTACAGAAAGATGCATGATTATTTTAAGAGTGAAATTAAATTACATTTCGGACATAAAATTGCCAGCATGCTAAATGCTCCAAAGTAATAGAATTATCAGCTGGGCTATCAGTCTGGACTTGTTAAAGGAGCTTAAAGACATGACGCATCTAAATCCCCTGGTAACTGGACCCCTAACCCCCTTAGGCTCCTTTCAAAATCCCTGTCTAAAATTTTAAAAAGTTAAAAGCACTCTGGTTCAGAACAGTTTTACATAAAGAATGCAACTATATAATAAAGAATAAAACCCCGCCTGAGAAGCTAATGTAATTCTTTGCAGAAAGACTCACTTCTTTATTTGATGTGCTCCCATCTCCATACTTGGAGGGGAGAAATTGGGGTAGCGTCTAGTGTTCCAGATACGCTTAAACTCAAGAAAAATAGCAAAGCAGTGAGACTATTTTTCACTAGTTATTTATCAAACTACATTTTTCTGCCCAGTGCAGACTCTGAGTAGCTAGAGAAGGAAAATCCTATTAGATCAAGTTCGTCTTCCCACGAGGGAAGGATCTAGACCCCCTGTAGAAGACACATCAGATATGATATGGGTGCAACACTTGATCTTTGTTACAGGGCCGTGTAAGCACTGAACACACTCACCTAAAAGTGGGAAGCTTTAACATGCTTTCAGATTACAAAATTAGATCAGAAGTTCCCACTGGTTTTTAAAAAACTGTTAAAAAGAAACAAACATTCCCCAAGACAGGACATATTTATTCCACGTTCTAACAGCTACCACTTCTATTATCCTCCAAAATAAGGAGCCACAAAAGTGACCATCAGTCATGGCCCATAATTGCAGCAAGCCGTCACTGGTGCATACAATTCAGCATGGGGAGGCAAAAGTCACCCAGCCGCCCACTCCTTCCCAGCTGAAAAACTATTATCTCAAGGTAAGTGAATTTCATTTCACTGTCAAATTAGATGTCTAATTATTAATAATTCATGCAAGTGGTTTTGAGAACTGAAGGAGAAACAGAAGCAATGATTCTTGGGCCAGACGCCAGCCTGCACCAAGAAAGAGAGAGGGAGAAAGCGTGTGTGTGCACCGAAGTTGATTAAATTAAGTCTATGAGCCAATTTAATTGAGTTCTAACTCTGCTGTTGGTATATGACAGGATGCTTGCCTGAATGAAGCCCAGTTCTACCTATCCGGATGGAGAGCTCATTCCCGTAGTCCTGATGATAAGTCGGCTCGGGGTCATACTTCTCTTTCACCGCTCTCGGATCGTAGCTCCTAGACAAGGCTGCGTGGGGAGGTTCACTGATGCCCTGAAATAGATTAGAGGGAAATTTAACATTGTTTCCGTGTGTGTCTTCCTCTCTCTACATTCCCCCCTACCCAATGCTCAAAGACAACTTTGGAATCGGCACAGGTTTTAAAGGCAGATCTGGGCACTGCTCAGTGTGTTTGATTCTCAGGGTTTCATGCAAAAGTTTCTTTTGGATTTGGTTCACACCTCCTCGAGTTTTGGATTCAAACCAACTCAAAGGGAAGCCATCAAGCTTTGCAGGGTTTCGCTGCAAATCAAGAAGACGGAACCAAGCTCACTAAGAAGCCTGATGACCTTCAGCATGTCTTTCCACAAACTGGGCCTGAGTTAAAAACTTTACGTAGTTAAAAACTAAACCAGGCAGGTTTCACAAACTGTCAGGATTCATAGGGCCGGTTCCACAAAGCGGCAGTTTTAAGACTTTGTGGGTTTGCAAGAACTGGAATTTTGACTCCATCCTTCATCTGCAAACCTAATGCATTTCACAGAAGCTTCTGCATTGGCTGCACTCAATATACAGGGCTGGATCTGGCAGTGAAAAAGCTGCAGGGAACAGGATTTTAAAAAACACAAAGAGGTTAATTTCATGCCCATACACTCATTAATATACACCAGGTTTCAAAACAAAATCAACATAATTCAAGTGTAGTTACAGTGAGAAAAACGTCTAAACATACAGTACCTTACTCTGCTGACAAAATGTGTGCTGCCATCAGCACTGTTGAGCCAATACAACTACAGAAGAGTGAGCTGGATTGTATTCTGGCTCATGCGGAGTCAAAACTGCATGTGGAACCTTGCAGTGCACATCAGGGATACAGGCAGAAAAAACATTCAAGCTGGATTCTCAGGCCCTGATTCAGCAAAGCATGTGAGCACTTTAAGGTTCATGTTTTGATGGATTGGGGCCTCAGGAGAGTACCAAAAAAACCACACGCTTAACTTTAAGCATCTCCTGATGCCCATTGACTGCAACAGAACTTAAGCACGTATTTAAGTGCATTTCTGAAAAAGGAAGCTTTTCTCAATTGAGGCCTGAGTTTGCAGCACTGACAATTAGGGAGAGAGAAAAAACTAACTCAAAACTGAGCATATTTCCTTGAAATTGAGGGAAAGAATAAATAAGGACCCATACAATGTAATTTTATTGAATCATTTCCAGAGTACGATCAGACCTTTAACATCATTGAGAATATTTGGATGATACAGCTTTCTATTTTTCAAAATATACATAGGTGTGGGGAGGAGACAATGTGCCCATATAAAAACAAAATATATGTGTAGGTGCTGTACAAACACAACGGGGTCCTGGTCCAGGAGTGGGGTTCCTACACAAAGACATTGTCCAAGAAGGAAATTCATTGAACCAGTCAGACACAATATCATGTTTCCAGGTCAGTGTTGGATTTGCAGTAAGTCCAAATGGACTCTCCCATAGACACTAGGAACTTGCAATACTATAGGCCGGGGAAATACGTCCCAGTGAGACAGCAAAATTGTGATTCAAAAGACACCCCAAGAGACATGGGCACACCATCAAACGTAAAGGAAATTCACAGCCGAGCCACCAGGTGTCACTGCTAACCTCCATACACTCAACTAGAAGACTATATGTGGCAGTAAAGAACTGAATTTCAGTAGGTCTCATTGGCACAACTCCATCATATATATATATGCTGTTTAAATCCAACTTTCTGCTTGTCACAGAATTTAGTGACAATAAAATGTCCAGCTTGGAAAAGGTCGCAGAAAGCCTATAGAGGAGAGGGGAGGAAAGATTGGAGAATGTGTTCGATTTCAGTACGTCTCCCCTTGGAACAGAGATCATCAGACCTTGTATATTTCAGCTCCTTTCAGGGCTACTCGTTTCCCGGGAAATTGCTATGTCTCTTCCTGCAGTTTTCAGATTCTGGATTCATTAAAGAGTTTAACCCTAGAGACAAAACGGATGGCAAAGGACTCACAAAGCAAAGGCTGGAGGAACGTAAAGTGTCAAGAAAGGGATCACTGTTCAAAGCATGGGACATCAGTGTCTTCGTTCTACCTGAGACAGGAGAGTGGCAACGTGGCTTTGGCGCTTTGATTCAGAGAGCAGCAATATAAACTAGCATACACCAGAGCTGGCAATGAGAAACCCGATGAGTAAGGTGACTTTAAAAAAAATATAAAGGTTGAAGATGAATAATTAAACTATTATCCCCTCGTTTGCATAATATATTCTGACTGATATTATTAATGCTAATCACATATTTGCTATCATCGTTCTACTGCAGTTTAATCAGGGTGCTTTCACTTCCATTAACCCGGCAATTAGAAGATGCACTGATGAGGCGCTCTTCTTTTAGAAAGGACTTTTCCTTAGCAAAACGTTACAAGTCTTTTCTTCCTCTCAGCATTTCCCAGATTTTCCGTGGGAGTCCGTCTAAGCTGGGCGGGGGTACGATCAGGTGTGCTACAGAATATGTGATGAGCGGATGAAAAAAGCATGTGGAAGTGTAAACATTTTCCATGAAATACTGGAAGGGTGTGCACAGAAGGGAACTTCATGTACGTGCCACAGTCTGATATGGACTAAAAAGGACAAAGATCCATAAATTGAATCAATTGGATGCAACACCCTTGCAGTGCCAGATTAGCAAATGCTGACAAACTGTTCAAGAGAGTAAGACATTGCTCTCTTCTAAATCGGAGACGGCAGAATTCCTAACATTCAAAGGAACAAAAATCAGCAATGCAGGAAGTTTGGAACAATGCAGTTAATTTCCTTATGTCACAATATTTTCCATAACCTCATGGGTTTAAAACATTTTCATGCAACTTAATTCACAATAACTAAACATAGGATAAGAAGAGGGTCAAGGATAAATCTAATTTTTTTAAAGGAAGCATTAATTTAACAAGAACCAATGAATGCACCAGTTGTCTGCGACTGGGTCTGCGTGAGCACTGGGATCAGATTCCATGACCAGGGCTCAAATCACCCTGGCAAAACAAGAGAAAGGTGAAGCAGAAGCCTGTTTCAATGCAAACTGCACAGCATGTGTTAACCTAAAAGCATTTGTTAACTTCCCTACCCTTTAGTGTTTATTATGGGGGTGGCAGAGCCCTACAAACCTCATACGTGTTTGACTTCAAAAGCGAAGAGAGATTTCTTCCCAAAAAAGGGTGTGTGATTGTGCAACACACTCAAACACAAAACAGGAAAACACTTAAGTTCTGTGAAAGCTGACTTTACCCAAACCTGTTACTTCAGAACAGACACAATGAGATAACGGAGTAAAACTAACGAGAGGTTTAAAAAAAAAAAAAAAAAAAAAAAAAAGTCAGGAGGATGGTGGGAAATCTGTACTTTATTTAGTGCATCATCACTTTTTAGTCCTTGCTAACAGCAATAGTGACTTGGAGTGGGAGTTGAAAGCACTCAGAGTTCTGACTTCTCCATCTACCTGCGAGAACTGGGGATCTGCAGGAGCCGTGTTCGATGACCCAGATAATTGTAGGCCTGTCAGCCTGACACTGATCACCGGCAAGCTAATGGAACGGCTGATACAGGACTTGATTAATGAAGAATTAAAGGAGGGCAATGTACTTAATGCAAATCAGCACGGGTTTATGGGAAATAGATCCGCTCAAACTAACTGGATATTTTTTTCATGAGATTACAAGTTTGGCTGATAATGGTAATAGTGTTAATATAACAGATTTAGACTTCTGTAAGGTGTTCGACTTGGTACCACACGACATTGTTATTAAAAACCTAGAATATAAAATTAACATGGTACACCTTAAATGGATTAAAAACTAACTGATAGGACTTAAAATGTAACTGCAAATGGGGTGTGTTTCCAGTGGGACCCCTCATGGATCGGTTTTTGGCCCTGTGCTATTTAACATTTTTATCAATGCCTGGAAGAAAATAAACATCACTGACAAAGCTTACGGATGACACAAAACCTGGGGGACTGGTAAATAATGAAGAGGACGGGTCACTCATCCAGGGCAATTTGGATCATATACTGTACTTGAAATAACTCTGCCCCTCCCACTCGGTAAACTGGGCACAAACAAACAACACACTACTAAACCCTTTGTATACTGCCCGCAAAAACCAAACCCCGACATTGGGAAGGAAAGAGAACCAAGGTCAACTGTGCCCAAGAGGCGATTGGGTGTGAAATGAGTCGATGACTTCAGTCCGTTCCCAGTGATGCAGACACCCGTTCACACCATCAAAACCTTTGCCAGCAGATGCAGAGTGAGGCTACGGACTCATCAGGTGTGGCGAGAAAGATGCTTTCCCCAGATATGGCTGGGAAGGGGCTAACTTGCCCTGCTGCTATCTATGCTGGGTGGTGTCTATGGATAAAGAGAGGCGCTAGGTGGATCCTGCAGCTTTCACCAACGATTAAAATTAACTTTGAGGGGGGGAAAGAAGAGGGAACTGTTCTGCTGTGGAGGAGCTCAACGAGGGCTCAGATGAGATACACAGAAGTGGCAGAAAGGTTTAGCAGCTGCCACTTTTTTTCAGCAAAGGTATTGATCGGAAGAACGTGGGTTTTTGCAGGAGGGAAGAACGTTCAAGTGACTGAAAGACTTGGGTAAAAACCCATCCACAACTTAAAAAGAACTCTCCCTCTGTCTCTCCTTTCTGTCAGCCCCTCCACTGCCACCTCCATGCCTAGTCCCATGCTCCCACTTCCCCAAGCAGGGAACACTTTTCCTAAAACCTACCAGGGTCAGCCTCTGATCCTAAAAGGTCACTTTTGCAGCATGGCCTACAAGAAGTGATCTAATCTGGTGAGAATTAATGAGGAAGATTCAGGTGATATTAATAAAGCTTCAACTATTAAGTGCACGCAACTGGTCTAAATGATTGCATGCACTTAATATTCATGTAATCCTGATTACGTGAGTCACTGCTCTCGCTTGTCATGTCTTCATGGAGGCCGTACGCTCGCCAAAGCCACAATCTGTCCTTCTGCATCAAGCAGAGCGCCTAGCAAGCCTGAAGCTACAGAACAAATCAGACAAGCAGCAGCTTTGCACAGTTTATCATCAGCTGATTTGCTGGCACCAGAAAGACAACTGGCTCTCATCTCTGTCCTGTCAGCACAAAAGGGTAACAAAATTAAAAGCACAGAGCATGACCAGAACATACAGGAGTCCATGAATTAAAGATCGCAATGAAAAGAAAAGGATCCGCGTAAGCAACCGCCAGGCTGTTAGCATTACAGATCTATATAATCAAGCAAGCCATCTACTTCTGAAGTCAAAATGCATTTGCCTGAGAGTTGGCAATGATAAAAAGCCACCCCTAGCTATTTCTTCTGCTACCCATGCTGAGTGTATCAAAAGCTTTCCAGTGCCACTCATGCCTAAATAGAGGCAACCAGGAAATATATTGCCGTTTCAGATGCTTATTGTCAACAGAGACATACTGACCTTGCCGACACACACACACACACACACGCAACTTCTTCAATTTGAAAAATATCAGTGACCTTCCGCAAAGCACTTGATTTATTCCAACTGCGAGTGCTCTGAGTCACTCCAATCTGCTCCCCGCTTGGGTCCCTTAATTGGAACATGTCAGTGGATTCCAAAAGCATGAGGAAGGGAAGGGGAAAAGTTAGCCCATGTTAATTAGCTCATGCTGCTAATTAGAGTTAAGTGAAAACACACCAGGAGCTAGTGCAGTTCACAATGCCCGGTGAATGAGAGACGTGGACAGGAAGATCTCTACAGCTGGAGAAAATTATTCTGGTGCACGAGGGCCCAGTAAAATTGTTTCATTTTTAGATATTAAGGACAGAAGGGCCCATTAGATCCTCCAGTATAAAGCAAGCCAGAGAACTCAACATGGTGCCACTCGTGTTATTTACCGTGCAGTTTCTCCAACAGAGACACAGTGGCCAGGCAAAACCAGCAGCTGCCGTTTTTATTACCAAGAAACTGCAACAAACAAACACACTCCTAAAGCAAACCTACCATTATTCTGAACCGTCGGAAAATTTCAACATCTATCCTAGTAACAAGCCGGGTCGTGCAGGACTCACACATGATTGGCTTCTCACATTTTTTAGGGGAGCATCAGTGGATCTGCCATGACAAAGCCTGCTCTTGAGATCATGTTTGACAGACCTGGGATCAGTCCCGATGGAGTTTCTCTTATCTAGAGAAACTCCAATGCCAGAGAACTTTGGAAAATAGATGATTTCCTGTTCAACTGTGTACGGCTGCAGGGGAAAGGGGCGGGGGGCTCGTAATCTCTTGCAGTCTACCTTGGGAGACACCAGTTAGGTCTCTTGACTGGAAGTTTAGATCAGCGTTTCTCAGATGTGGCCATCAGGGGCTTTTCATGCAGCCACAGCCTCCTGGGTGGTGATGGGGACGGGGGGGCAAAGCAGCGGCCCCTCCCCCAGGCCTACCAGCAGGGGCTGGTCCCTACCCTCTTCTGGAGGAGCAAGTGATCAGTGGGAATTCTCCACCTTCCCTGGGGAGGGGGGCGGCAGGCTCCGGTCTTGTGGCGGTGGGCTCCTTCCCCCAAGCCACAGGGCTTCATGCTCTGGCCCCAGGCTCACCCCCAGCCCCCACTGCCTCCTCCACCCTCCAGCGGGACCCCACTTTTCACAGTAGCAGACTTACTAGCTAGCAAGTCTTAAAAAAAAACAACACCCCAAAAAACCTGCCACCAAAAAAGCAGAACATGCAAAGCACCTTATTTGCGTTTCTATTCTGTTTAGGTCCAGTAAAGAATAGACAACTGTAGATTATTTTGTCGGCAAAAAAACCTCTACATTACAATTATTTTTGGACATGTATATGTGCATATTTATTTGTTTTTCCTAAAGTTAATTAAGTATTTTAGGAAAAATTGTCAGAGTGGCCACCAGCAAGAGTTGGCCGCCGCACTCTCAGGCCACCCAAAAATGTCTTGTGAGAACCCCAGGTTTAGATGATCATAGTTTAATCCTGAATACTCTCGCTGAAAGCAACTGGTGTTGGAGTTGCTTTAGCATCTCTTAGGATCAGGACTCCGGTTTTTTTTCCACTTTAAAAGAATAAAAAGGCTTAGATCTTGTGTTGTGATATTTACACACACACACACAGCCCCTAACGAGCTTTGAGAAGACAAAGGGTGAGACAGGAAAGAGATGCCCAGAGAAGAGTCATGCAGCAAGTCATGGCAAAGCTGGGAACAGAAGGACTCTAATCCCCAGTGAAGTACCCTGTCCATCAGGTCATGCTGCCCCCCCCCACGGGAGGCTGGTATGGATCTGCCATTTCAGGTTTAGTGGTTCCCAAGAACCTTTCCTCCCTGGTTTCTCACTGCCAGAAAGCCTTCCTCCGCCCGACTGACTTTCAACAAGGCTTAGGAGGCGAAATCATTTTGAAAGTTTGACCCAAAGTCTCTAGTGTTTAGAGCACTGGGCTGGGATTCAAGAAATAGGTTCTTTCCCCAGCTCTGCCGCTGGTCAGCTGGGTGACCTTTGGCAAGTCATCTCATTTCCCCTGCCCGTGCCTCAGTTTCCCCCACGTAAAACAGGGCTAATGATACCTGCCTTCTTTGTAAAGCACGCTGAGACCTACAAGGAGAAGTGCTAGACAAGAGCTAGGGATTATAGACTGAGCTTTTGCATTCTTGCCTTCAAGAGAGTATTTTTCAAGGATTGTTGAGCAAAAAGGCTTCCCTGCTGACAGTCACCAGCTCCTCCCATCTCCAGCAGAGCAGATAGGAAGGAAACCCTCCTCTAATTCTTTGCTCTCACTCCTTAACGCAATGCTTTTATACTTCCCTGCTGGATTATGCTTCTAAAGCCGGCTGCCAGACGATTTTGAGAACAGCCACTCCTCAGTCCCTGCCTTTCCCCCACCCGTCGGCAGTTCAAATGAAGAGCGTGAGAGCCTACGATGCGTAACAAACCATCACACATGCCAAGAAAAGCCAAGGGACAAGTGTCACCGGCACTCTCCATCTCGGTGCTCAAACGTACAGACAGCAGCTCGGCTTGGCTGACTGCCGCCTGGCTCAAGTCGTTTCAGAGGCTTCCCCAGCCTTTGGTCAAAAATCCCCTTCGCTTTTCAACCCACTTCGTGTTTTTGAAAAAGACAGCCCAAGTGGTCCCGCTATGGAAGAGGATGTTAGGGGCAGGCAGCGGAAAAGGGGATTCCCCCTCGCTCCTCCACCCAGCATGAGTAGATGGACATTGCTCGGCTTCTTTCCCCCTGGCATTTTTCCACCCTGGGTGAATATCGGTAAAACTCTCTGACCCTGCAACCAGAGCACCGCTCTGGCAACAGCCAACCTGATTTAATACAGGGCTGCGGCTTAAAACTGCCCTGCAGTTAAACAGGACCCGCCTGCTAGGACAGCATGCCCCCCTCTCCTGCCCAAGCTTTACCCGTTCCCGTGCGTCCCTCAAGTTTCTACGTCCCACCAACCACCCCTGGCTTCTTCACTCTGCTGCTGGGGACTTTCCACTCCCCCAGCCTCCTGCAGAGAAACGTGGTCAGATTGGTTACCGTTGGCTTCAGCCAACTCATTGTTCCAAGGTGCTTCCAGCTGACTGGGAAACCATTAAAGGCCTAACGACCCACCACTGAACCTGTTCGGCAACGGTTCTCAAACTTCTGTATTGGTGACATAGCAAGCCGCTGAGTGCGACCCCCCCTTATAAATTAAAAACTCATTTTTTATATTTAAAATATAAATGCTGGAGGCGAAGCGGGGTTTGGGGGTGGAGGCTGACAGCTCATGACCCCCCCACATAATACCCTCGCGACCCCCAGTTTGAGAACCCCTGGGCTAGCGCCCTGACGGCAGATGGCTGACTCCACACCCACTTTGCGGCGGTCCACGACACAATGTTATCACAGCTTCATAACATCAACTAGAATTCGTAAGTTATACATAGATCCCCTAAAGCGTCAGTAGTGCTATAAAAATGGACTGTGATTGATGCAATGCCCTACTACTGTCAAGATTCTGCCTGTGAACTATTGGTATTTGAATCTCATGTGCCACACTACAAGAGCAGAATCCCTTTAAGAATTTAATACAGCTATTTCTTGTCATTCAGATAGGATCTTCTTCACACTTCAGCCCTCCTCCACCGCACAGCCAACTGTCTTATTTTTAGACTTAGGGATGTTACCTTCTAGCGTTCCTGACCATGTGGATAGAGAATTGATCTGGTGCTTAATTTTCATTAATTGAATCCAAGAAGAGATGGGCAGGGGGAGAAATAGATCTGTCTGAATGGCAGGGACAACAGAAGTCTCGCTACTTTTTCCAGTCGCGCCTCAGATTGCAGCTTGAGAATGTCTCTCCGTATTCTGTGATTACACTTCCAAAGGAAAACTCTGCTCGCTCTGCTGCTAAAGAAACCAGGTCAAACTGCCCGCGTCTGAACGCTTGGGAACAGCAGCACCTGTTCCTTTGGCACCACTAAGAACCAGATTCCAACGGCAACTGTTGACTTTCCTGATGTGCTAACAGCAAGCAATGCTTTCCGCTCCAATATGAATCGGGCAGGGGAATGGCTGGTACTGATTTACCAGCAAGGAGGGAAGGAATGTACAGGGGGTGGAGGGGATGTGCATAGCTCAGCAAAGCGCCCACTATAAAGCCAGGAAATTCTCACCCGTTTTAAAAAAGGAGTTGGAGGAAACTTTTAAAAGTGCGTAAAGAGCTGTGTCTGGGATACCTTCCAAATGTGATTCCTGAGGCCCTTTCCGATTCTTAAAGACGGTCTTTAACAAAGTTCTTTGCTCCTCCCCTTCCCATACTTCCTCGGTGATGCCCACTTGTGACATCACATCTGTTACTATGGCTATGGAGCATGATGTCAAACAGGAGTAAGAATACGCGGCAGTAGCATGCAGAAGGAAGAGCTAGACGTTCTTATAAATATTCGAACTACGTTCTTATAAATATTCGAAATAATAGCAAAGGAAATACAAAAAGCCACTGGCCCAAGGTCATGTGGCTGCTTTTAATACATTCTTCTTCAGTAGATTCCTTCCAGGATGTTAGGTGGCTCATGTGAAACAGGAATACAAGAACTGCCAGACTGGATCAGTCCCAAGATCCATCCAGCCCAGTATCCTGTCTCTGACAGTGGCTTCAGAGGAAGGTATAAGAATCCTACAGGAGGCAGATAGGGGATAATCTGCACCCTACATTAGGGCTCATCCTGATCTCTAATAGTCAGAAACTGGCTTAAACCCTGAAAGTTTAATATCCCACCCAGCTTTGGTGGCATTAATGGTTCTAATTTTGGATAGTCTTGACCTGCAGATAAAAATATCCAATTCTTTTCTGAATCTTGCTAAACTCTTGGCCTTAACATCCTGTGGCAATGAGTTCCATAGTCAGTGCATTGCATGATAGAATATTTCCTCCAGTGCCTTTCACCAGCACTAAATTCACCCTACAATTCTATTTTTAATTCCCACTTCCCGCCCCCCATTTCCGCTTTTAAAACCACCTTCCTTGTTGGGACACTCCTAAATCTAGCTTGTACCTTTTACATCCCTTTACATCCCCCCTATCAGCACCCTCACCTATCTCAAGTGACTTGCCCAAGGTCACACAGGAAGTCTGTAGCAGAACAGGGACTTCAACCCAGATTTCCCAAGTCCTAGGCTACTGCTCTGACCACTGGACCATGCTTGCTCTCTTAAAGTAATAGATTCCTGGCACCCTGAGATGTCTGCCCTCTTGTTCCTTTGTTCTGTATAGTCTCTGCCTGAGGATAACTTTTGATAAGTTTACTTTCCCTGAGAAGCAAAAGGCCTCTCTTCTCTAACAGGTTTTGTCCATAGGGAACGAGTCTAAACTGGCCCTACATAAAGCCATCATGTCAGGCAGGCTTGCCGAGTCTTTACGTTAAAAATTAGATTACTCTGCGGCCCCTGCCAGCCCATCATTCTTGGTGACACCCCTATTTATTATTTCAATGCTCAAGACTTAATTCACCTTCCACAAGGCCTGGACTCGTTCCATCACTGTCTGTCCTTTGGGGGGGTTAATGCAGTTGCTTGTTTAAAAGCAAAATTAAATGACCTTTTCAATGCTGTATGATTAATTGGAGCATTTTAATACGCTCTACAATTCACTGAAACCAGTGCAGGGGAGCGTGGGGAGGGAATTATTGGGGTAATTACAAAGAATATGCTTGCATGCTAGCAAACACTGTTATCACATCAGTCTGGAAGGCGCATTGTCTCCTTGCTCTGGTATTTACATCACAATGGTTCCTTGTCATTCTTTTTTGAAATAAGGGTTTTTTTGGCTTTGCAAGTGACTCTCTAAATTACTGTCATTAATGTACGGGAGGGGGAAAATAGCTTAAGAGACGTAATTACCTGCTCCTGCTGGCATGTAAAGGCACGTCTGGGAATCTCACTTAAGCATGGCACAGGAGTCGATCTGCGTAATGTTCAAACTGAATGATCCTGTTCACCCCTGAATGCAGACCCACCCTTTCGGAAGGGCAGAGGAGGTGGATCGCCAGGGATGGTTTAAAGGGACTTCTTCCCTTCTGCAAGTTTTGAAGCGGGAAGGGGAGAAAATGGGTCCAGGGCACCTGTTTTAACTCCTGCAAAGCCTTTCCCAGGAGACTCACTCCCTACTGCGCTTGGCAGAGATGTTGAGAGAGTAAACTGAATTTAGGCTGCTGGACTAGCCAAGGCTTGAATGGGTGTCTGGGAGCTGATGAGATGGCACTGCATCCTTGCATCCTCATTAGCATTAATGTAACCCCAAATTTACTCTGACAAGGTGGAACTCAGACGCTCTTGCAATTGCAAGGGAATCCGAAAGTGTCCCTGAGCCTCAAAGAAGTGATTTGAGCAGCTGTATGCAGTTTACACACCTGGAATATATTAAGCTGAAGCTACAGATATTGGGCAAAGCATGGGGTATTTATCAGCAAGGGTTAATACACAAAATCCCCTTTCCCCTCCCTGCTTCCAATCTCCCATGGGAATAAATTCCCCGTAATGAGCTGTTATGTCATCAACGTAAATGGGGCTGGGGAAAATCTTGGTGCTAGATTCTGCTCTGTGAGAAGTGGCACCAAATGGAAGGTGGGAAATTGCAGAATTGATTTCCACTCCCCCTCCCCTGACCCCTGCTAAATCCATATCCAATCTGTACTGAGCTAAAATTGCCTCTGAATCTGTGTCTTATTCCTGACAAAACAAGGGCAAATGCCATTCATAAGTTAATTCACGTCTTTGCATGGAGTAGCATGGCAGGTGACGTATCGCAGAGAACCATCCTGATGTTGTCTATTGCTTAGCATGCTTTACTCTTATCACAAGCGCGTGCAAAGGAGTGCAAGGGTGTCTTGAAGCATTTGCAGAGGCATGCTGCTGATTACATTATGCCTCTGCCAGGTTTGTACAGGGGACAGAATTAAAGCCGACTCAAAGATCCTGTCTCACAGAACTGGAACTTCTGGGGCCAGGCCCTCCGCTAGTGTAAACTGAAGTCCTCTAAGTTATGTTGATTGATTCTCGCGGATGATCTGGTCCTTGCTCTGTTGTGAATTAGCCTTGTGCGTGCTCCATTAACTCTGCCCGGCCAGTTCGCAGGCCTCAGAATCTGAAGTGTCACAAGTTTTTCAAACTCTGACTTCGGCGCAGAGGTTGGATTTGACCTTCCCTCTCCCTTTTTGTTTTGCTCCCCTGAGTGATATCTTGGGGTAGCCCCAGCTGAGAGGGACTGTAGAAAGGTCAGGCTGGCTCCTGCCTCATGATCTCCTGTTCCTAGGGAAAGCTGAATTGAAGTTTAACCTACTGCAGACGCTCAAAGGAAAAACTGCCGGGGGGCTGTACTGAGTTGGCAATACGCAATCCCAGTGGGCTTTCTGCCTGTATCCTGGCTGTTAAACTTTCTGCTAAATCTGGCCAAACGATCCCCTCTTTTTACTTCTAAACACACTAGACGCAGCTGCTCTCTGAGCAGTTCTGCTTTGTGGCTTTTGTGCTGAAAGCCTGAGAAGAAATGTTGCCCATCTCCTTCATTTTGTCATCTGAACATTTCCCTTCGGAGATCTAAGAAACTGATCATCTCATGCCACGATTTTAAGAATACTTGGGGGCGGGGGGCGTGAGGGGAATCCAACCTATGATCCCAGTAAGTCCATAGAACCAGTGAGATCTGCGCTTAAGAGCGCTGGGCCAGGCTCTCAGAAGGGACATTTCACCTCAGGAAGGGTTTTAAAAACAAAACATCCTTTTCAGATCTATCCTGGCAGATGAAGTTAACAGTGAGTAATTAACCACTGGAACCATTTTAGCAGTGAGCATAATTAATGGCTGGAACAATCTGTAATGGATTCTCCTTCACTGGGCATTTTAAAATCAGGACTACATGATTTTCTAGAAAGAGATGCTGTGGTTCAAATGGGAATGATGTTGGAGAAGTCTACAGCCTGTGCCACGAACAAGGCCCTTCATTTTCCATTTTTATTGTGTTTCCAGTTCCCTGGGAATGTATCAGTGTTTATTACAAAAATTTAAAAAACGGGTGAAAATCAGTGCAAAACATTAACTTCACCGTGTTCTGGGTACATATCAGGGTTAATATTGGGGGACAAGAGGACAGAAACAGGCAAGCAAGAGAACTGAACGGAAAGGCAGTTTGATGCTGTGGTTTACTTCATGAACTGTACATTAACTGCGTGTGCACGCTCATCTTCCACTACATTGCCCGACTTGAACAGGAAGCCTTGGATTTACCCTCAGGGCAGATCTACACATTGAAAGCTGCAGCAGCATAGATGCACAGGTGCAGGTGTCCCGTTTTAGCAAAGGCCCTACTAGGCGGTGTCGTTAATCCACCTCCCCAAGAGATGTAGCTATGTCGACAGGAGACGCCCTCCTGCTGACATCGTGCGGTGTACACCGGGGTCGGTAAAACTGCGCCGCTCAGGGGGGTGGATTTTTCACGTCTCTGAGCAACGTCGTTACACCCATGTAAGTAAGTTTATAGTGCTCCAGGCCAGGTGAGAGGGGGAAAAAAACCTGGGGTCTTGCCCATGCTAAAGCTCCAGTCCTTGTTCCCATCCCGGGATCTGCCGTGCTAGAGCAATGGTGAGAAGTGTCAAAGAAAAAGCTCAGCATGGAGACAACCTGAGTAAATTTTGCCACTTGGAACGTCTGCAGATTCCTCGACAGAGGCCATTGACCTGAGCATAGAACCACTATGCTCAGTAGATCATTGGCCCAGTATAATATAGATATTGCTGCAGTCAGAGTCACAAAATTTGCTGGCAAGTCGCGGCTAGAAGAAGCGGCTGCTGCTTACACCTTTTATTGGATTGGCACATCTGAGGATGAACACAGATGCTCTGGTGTAAGGCTTGCCATCCGCTCTTTGATTGCCTGCAAACTTGAGTCATTGCCGAAGGGTGTTGATGACAGACTTATGCTGCTCTTCATCAGCCTTGCTAAAGGCTGTTATGCTTCTGTGATCAACGCACATCCATCCAGGCGAGGGTAAGGAGGACGTCTATCAAACCCTTGATAGCGTCATCAGGTCGGTCCTAGGGAATGATAAGCTGATCCTCTTAGGTGATTTCAATGCCAAGGATGGTCATGACTATGCAGCATGAGGCAATGTGATAGCGCAGTTGGAAAGTAGTTAGACATTAAGAGTTTGTGTTAAGTACAACCTAATCACCACCAAGACAGTCTTTCAATAGACCAACAAGTATAAAAGACAACCTCATTCAAAACACAGACATGGGATCGATTATAGAATCATAGAACTGGAAGGGACCTTGAGAGGTCATCTAGTCCAGTCCCCTGCACTCAAGGCAGGACTAAGTATTATCTAGACCATCCCTGACAGGTGTTTGTCTAACCTGCTCTTAAAATCCCCAATGATGGAGATTCCACCACCTCCCTAGGAAATTTATTCCAGTGCTTAACCACCCTGACAGTTAGGAAGTTTTTTCCTAATGTCCAACCTAAACCTCCCTTGCTGCAATTTAAGCCCATTGCTTCTTGTCCTATCCTCCAAGGTTAAGAAGAACAATTCTTCTCCCTCCTCCTTGTAACAACCTTTTACATACTTGAAAACTGTTATGTCCCCCCTCAGTCTTCTCTTCTCCAGACTAAACAAACCCAATTTTTTTCAATCTTCNTCCTGTGGGACCCCACTCGTTATGTCCTTCCAGCCTGACTGTGAACCACTGATAACTACTCTCTGGGAACAATTTTCCAACCAGTTTTGCACCCAGTTTATAGTAGCTCCATCTAGGTTGCATTTCCCTAATTTGTTTATGAGAAGGTCATGCGAGGCAGTATCCAAAGCTTTACTAAGTAAAGATATGTAATTGGACGGCAAAGATCTCCAAAATGTTATGCTCACTTACATCATGACAGGGGCTGACTGCTAGTCAAACCATAGACTTTGACATCTCACAATGTCCTTCCGTATTGCTCTCAAGCAACCCAGGCGGTGACTCAAGCCAGTGAAGAAAATCAGTATTTCAAGCCCGGAAAACCATGACAATCTGAATTCCAATAGAAACTTATGGAAACATTTCCCTCTGCTACAGAAGCCTCAGTGGATGTTGAGATACCCTGGAAACATTGTTNGATGCCCTTCCAGCCTGACTATGATAACTATTCTCTGGGAACAATTTTCCAACCAGTTTTGCACCCAGCTTATAGTAGCTCCATCTAGGTTGCATTTCCCTAATTTGTTTATGAGAAGGTCATGCGAGACAGTATCCAAAGCTTTACTAAAGTAAAGATATGTAATTGGACGGCAAAGATCTCCAAAATGTTATGCTCACTTACATCATGACAGGGGCTGACTGCTAGTCAAACCATAGACTTTGACATCTCACAATGTCCTTCCGTATTGCTCTCAAGCAACCCAGACGGTGACTCAAGCCAGTGAAGAAAATCAGTATTTCAAGCCCGGAAAACCATGACAGTCTGAATTCCAATAGAAACTTTTCCCTCTGCTACAGAAGCCTCAGTGGATGTTGAGATACCCTGGAAACATTGTTGGGACATGACGTAGAATATGGCTGTTGAAGTTCTCGGCTTCGTTAAGAAGAACCATCAGGACCGGTTTAATGAGAATGGCCCCAAAATGTGTCAGCTCTTGAACTCCTTGCATGCCATCAATCGAGCCTACCAGGATTCAACAGTTAGGAATGCTGCATATCATCGAGCAAAACAGATGGTTCAGACCAGACTTTGGCAAATGGGGAAGAAAAAAAAAACACAGCGGTGGGAAAAGAAAGTGGCAGAGTTACAACAAAGACATCTTTATGCTGCGTATGGCCCCATATGCAACAGGATAATCCCGGTATGCACCGGGGATAGCAAGTGACTCTTCACTGACCAAACAGAAAGCCTTGATTGATGGATAGAACATTTCAGTTCGCTTCTCAAATCACCCTCCAACATTTCCATGGAAGCAATTAATGCTCTTTCTTAACACCCATTAACAGAGAAGTCTGTACTAGCCCCCACCTTGTATGAAATCATAAGTGCAATCAAGCAGATGTCATGAAGGAAAACACCTGGACCGGGCAGCATCCCAGCAGAGATCCATAGGCATGGTGGCTACCACATGGCAAGGTACCTCACATGGCTCTTCCACATTATTTGGGAGCAAGAGTCGATGCCACAGGATTTCAAGGATTCCCACATCATCCACCTCCATAAACATAAGGATGATTGAGCAATCTGTGATAATCACTGCTGCTCTTCCGTACACTCTGTTGTTGGGAAAATTCTTGCACGGGTCATATTGACTAGACGCAACACCTCTCTTGTGGCAACCAACCTCCCCAAGTCTCAATGTGGATTTCGGTCTGGACGGAGCACTTATAGAATCATAGAAGATTAGGGTTGGAAGGGACCTCAGGAGGTATCTAGTCCAACCCCCTGCTCAAAGCAGGACCAATTCCCAACTAAATCATCCCACCAGGGCTTTGTCAAGCCTGACCTTAAAAACCTCTAAGGAAGGAGATTCCACCACCTCCCTAGGTAACCCATTCCAGTGCTTCACCACCCTCCTAGTGAAAAAGTTTTTCCTAATATCCAATCTAAACCTCCCCCACTGCAACTTGAGACCATTACTCCTTGTTCTGTCATCTGGTACCACTGAGAACAGTCTAGATCCATCCTCTTTGGAACCCCCTTTCAGGTAGTTGAAAGCAGCTATCAAATCCCCCCTCATTCTTCTCTTCTGCAGACTAAACAATCCCAGTTCCCTCAGCCTCTCCTCATAACTCATGTGCTCCAGCCCCCTAATCATTTTTGTTGCCCTCCGCTGGACTCTTTCCAATTTTTCCACATCCTTCTTGTACTGTGGGACCCAAAACTGGACACAGTACTCCAGGTGAGGCCTCATGATCGTCACAGCCCATCAGCTGCAGGACCAGTGCCAGGAGCAAAACCGAGGTCTTCGTATGGCATTCCTCGACTTAGCTAACACTTCTGACTCTGTAAATCAGAAGGGACTCTGGAAGCGATTGTTCATCTTTGGCTGCCCTGCAAAGTTTATTTCTGTCATTCAGTCCTTCCACCATGGGACGATGGCCTGAGTGGTGGAAAGTGGTGGGATATCAGATCCCTTTCCAGTCACCACTGGTACCAAATAAGGTTGCGTGCTAGCTCCCAGTCTCTTCCTTCATTTTTTTTGGCTACCCCTATCGCGTATTTCACAACATTGACAGAGTATTTATCCAGGTCCGTAATGATGGGAAGTTGTTTGATTTGCAACGCTTCCATTCTCGCACGAAGTCTCCGATTTACTCATTAAGTCGTTTTTATTTGCTGACGACTGTGCACTGACTGCTCACTTGATTGATGGAATTAAATTTATAATTGATCACTTCGGTCATGCAGTCAGTCGCTTTGGTTTCACAATCAGCCTAAAGAGAACAGAAATACCGTACCAACCTGCGCCAGGGGATGTGCATGTCTGCCCAATTATAAAGATCAACAACGCTCCTCTCGAGTCCGTGGAGACGCCTCACTACATAGGGAGTAGCCGTCACAAAACACCACAACGGATGATGAGATTGCCCATCGCACAGCCAAGGCGAGTTCTGCATTTGGAACGCTGTCACACCATCTATGGAACCGTAGGGGCATCAAAGCAAGCACTAAGCTAACATGTCTATTGGGCAGTAGTGCTCACCAGGCTTCTACATGGTTGTGAATCGTGGACAGCATATTGTCGCCACATTAGGAAACTTGACCAGTTCCACATGCGCTGTCTTCGGTCCCTTTGCAGGGTCAAATAGTGGGATACAGTTGGCAATATTGAAATCCTCACTTGTTGTTGGATGTCTGGCATTCAAAGCATGCTCATAAAAGCTCAGCTGCATTGGTGTGAGCATCTCGTTCATATGACCGACTCGAGAATACCCCAGGCCAGATTTCATCGTAAGTAAAGCAAGGCACCCATTCTCATGGTGGCCAGCATGTCAATCTAAAGAGACACTGAAGACAAACTTGAAAGTACATCAGACTGACTGACCCCAACAACTAGGAAGCAACAGCCCATGACAGAGCAAGGTGGCGGCAGATTTCTCAAGGCGCATTAACATGTGAAAATCGTGAACAGCACAAAGCAAGGACACAACAGCCTGTAATGGTCATGGACAATCTTGTCCGTCCCACACCTAACCACATCTGTGGTTCTCGCACTGGTCAGACCTATATAATATATGGAGATATACCTATCTCATAGAGCTGGAAGAGACCCCGAAGGGTCATTGAGTCCAGCCCCCTGCCTTCACTAGCAGGACNCGCATATACATGTTCACCTATAGTGTTTACTGAATCCTTGTACTGCTACATGGATGTGTGACGCCATCTTCATCACCAGGGCTGCAGCTGGGCCATGGTATCACCCGTAGAGTAGTCACGGTTTAAGAATGGCCTTGGAAGATGATTAAGTAAGAGCCTGTTTGTGAACCAAATGCAAAGCAAAAAACAAACAACCCAGTGCTATTCTCAGCCATATACGTATTCACACACATACGAAACACCACTTTCCATAGCCCTGTCGCCCAGAATATCACATGCATTGCTGGTCCATACACAGAGAAAACACGAAGTAGGAAAGGAGATCCAAGGAACAGCCTGAAGGGAGATAAAAATACATACCAAATTCATGATTGGTCTGTAAATACCTTCAATGCTTGTGGAATTTGTAGGATGTATTTCTCCCCGCATCATGTCCATACATGACAAACAAACAAATAAAATGAGCTACCCTTCCCCCGCCAAAGGAGATGAAATAATTAGCTTAGCGATGGGGATGACTGCAGCACTGGATGTTTTGCCTCTGTAAATTAGATTAATTTGAATCTCTTGGGGGTTTTGATTAAAACTAATTTTAGTGGGTTTCTGGCATTCAAATCACTTGGGGCCAGATGCTCAGCTAATGTCAATCAACATAGCTCCGCTGATGTTTATGGAGCCGCGTCCATCTACACCTTTATTTAACTAACCCAATGGGAGCAGCAGTGTTTCTGGAACAAGATAGATGAAGCCACATTTTCTGCACTGGAGGTGAAGGAGAGCTATGCCCTTGCTTCCCTAATGCACTGAAAGCATATGAGCGAACACCTTACTGGGGAAAAGAACAGTGCAAGCAGCTTTTAACTCTCATATTAAAAAAATTAAATGTTCATAGTGCATCCAGGGGCTAACGCTAGGAGAAAAATAACGCAGATGGCAATAAATCATTTCATGGTAATTGAAAGAGAGAAAGCAACAATAGTTCAGAGACTAAGAAGAACAAAAACCATAAGAGAAAAAAAAACCTAAGATGGAAAGATGACCCCCTGGGATCTGATAGAGGCTATTTTCTGCTACAGAATGCATTGCAAATTAGAGATGGCAATATTGGTCCATTCATATAGGGTGGAGTTTTTTCAACCTATAGCTCTGAAAGCATATTACAAAAGTGGGTAACCATTTTAGAGATGGGGAAACTGAGGCACAAAGTTAGCGCCGTCACGTCACGAGGCGAGTCAGTGACAGTGCCATGAATAGAACCCAGGAGTCCTGACTTCCTGCTCCACGCTCAAGCCCCTGCAATTGCCCCTCCAGAGGTTATTACGTCGCAAATCTTTGTACTGAAGGCGCATCCTCCCAAGCAAGCATGTTACTTGGATTAGAACTGCTTTGAAGGGTAAAGGAGCCAGAAGAGCGAGCAGAGATCAGAAAGGCAAACAGGCTTTTGGGAGCTTTCAAAAAGGTTTGTTTTCACTTCTCAGCTGGATGAGTCCAAGGTGGCTGCCACAAAAATGTGTGAAACATTAACATGCCTCGACAATCCAAGTTCCCCTGGGACCCACCCACCTACTTAAGAGGGTTTGGGAAACATTCCGCTGATTTCAATCCAGCTAGGCTGAAATCCACTCCTGGCACATTCATTTCTACCGCAGAGCCCCCGCTGAGAACAAGCATGTCATCATCAAGAGGCTGAAAGGGCCTATAACCACTTGTGATAGATGACACTTCACTCAACTTTCGCTAGAACAAATCTAAAGCAGAGACCACACAGCACACTCGTCCAAGCGGGTGGAAGAGTGGAGATTACGGCTGACTGTACAAACTATTACAGCAGCAACATGCTTCCAGAGGTCCTGCCAAGGGCCCTTCACGCTGCTCCGACATCTCTCCAACGCTTGCTACCTGCAAACTGTGGGCTATTCTGGACTGCAAGGCAGGTCCCATCCACCACCTCTTACAGTTCAGTTTGCACACAGAAGAAAAGAAGTACAGGTCTGTCTCATCTTACGCGCATTTAACATGCGCGATTTCGGCTTTGCGCGGTCGGCAAAAACACACGAGAAAAAAAGCAATGTATGTACTGTGTCTGTAGAGCGGGCGATTCCGCCCGCCATTAAAGTCAATGGGATTTCGACTATACGCGGTTTTCGCTTTATGCGCTAACCGCGGAACGTAACCCCAGCATAAGATAAGACAGACCTGTATTACTCCTTCAAACTCAGAGGCCCAAGTTTGGCAGCATGGAACATAGTAGCAAGACGGAGGGCTTGATTCTCCCCTCTCTCATACCAGTGAGACTCCAGAGTCTTTAAAGAAAAACAAATCAAGCCCCGGTTTTTTTAAATACTCTGCAGGTCACCTTGAACCTCTCGTATTCCTGTCCTGTTCTAAACAGTTAGCTGGGACTAGATTAGTACACCTGCTTCTGTGTGTGCATGACATGCAGAATGCACACACGCACGGGTGCATTTTATGTTTGTTCTAATTCCCAGAAACCTCAGCCACATCTGGGCCCCACTGGGCTAGATGTTGTACAGAGAGTGAGAGACAGTCATCTGCCCCGAAGAGCTTACAGTTTTACTACGTATAATTATTTATTCACTGGATAATTTCCATGTCTGCATGCAGGGTTCGCTTCCAGTAATAAAGCCAATGGTTACACAACAAAAATANCTCTAAGGCAGCATGGAACATAGTAGCAAGACGGAGGGCTTGATTCTCCCCTTTCTCATACCAGTGAGACTCCAGAGTCTTTAAAGAAAAACAAATCAAGCCCCGGTTTTTTTAAATACTCTGCAGGTCACCTTGAACCTCTCGTATCCCTGTCCTGTTCTAAACAGTTAGCTGGGACTAGATTAGTACACCTGCTTCTGTGTGTGCATGACATGCAGAATGCACACACGCACGGGTGCATTTTATGTTTGTTCTAATTCCCAGAAACCTCAGCCACATCTGGGCCCCACTGGGCTAGATGTTGTACAGAGAGTGAGAGACAGTCATCTGCCCCGAAGAGCTTACAGTTTTACTACGTATAATTATTTATTCACTGGATAATTTCCATGTCTGCATGCAGGGTTCGCTTCCAGTAATAAAGCCAATGGTTACACAACAAAAATAGCGCTGGACGTTGCCTTATATAATCTAACAGAACTAGAAAAAACAGTGAATTAGGACACGCATCAGCCACGAAACCAGATAGCTTTTTAAAAAGTAATTAGTTTAAATTATCCAGTGTTTAACACACTCGTTTAATAACCTCTCAGAAGTAATGCTCTGTCCATTTGCAGCACATAGATGAGTTATCTTTGTGCCAGCACGACTCTTTTATAAACCAGTGAAACCTGACAAATGCAAAAGTGAGTCATCACAAAAACCGGCCTTCCATTCAGTTTCTACCCCTTACTATTTTGGCTTTCTTTAGGTTTAATTAAATGAGACATTATCAGGCCAATTTGTTCCGAAATTCAGGTTCCAAACTTTACCGAACGTAAGACCAACAAGAATATGCTTTCATGCAGTTCTGTCTGTTGGTTAGGTTTTAAATCCAGAGGCGGCAACGTTTCTTGTTTTGTTTTTAAGCCAAACTTTCCTCTGTAGCGCTTTCACACCAAACATCACAGCTCTGGATTGGTGCATGGCAGACAGAAATTGGAAAGAACACGCAAACTGAAACTGCGGGTTTTCCTTGTCCAGGGACATGCATAAAGGAAACAAGCAGCAGCAAAAGAAGTTATGAAGAGGGTCATTTGTAACACAGGCAATTTGCTTGATAAAACACAGTTTTTAAACATATAGGGAGGGAGGGGTTTCCCCTATCACTGTAGTTAATCCACCTCCCTGAGAAATGGCAGGTAAGTCAATAGAAGATTTCTTCTGTTGTCCTAGCACTGTCTACACCAGGGGTTAGGTCAGCATAGCTCCGTTCCTTCAGGGTGGGGGGGTTTGGCTTTTTCACACCCCTGAGAGATGTCGTTATGCCAACGTGAGTTTTCCGGGTAGACCAGCCTTAACTCCCATCCACAGGTGGGAAGGAAGCAGTGCCAGACACCAGGATATTGGAAAAACCACCAAGAGCTATACAATTACACGGCTTATTCTGCTCCCTGCCTCCATTTCTCAACACGCATCATTTACAAAAAAACAAACCCCAAAGCCTGGTTGTGACAAATCCGCTTGCAGCACCACGCCAGAACAAAGGCTGGACAGGGAGTCGTTCGGAATTAAACCGCAGAGCACATGGGCTCAGCATTGCTATTCAGAGACCAAACTGAATTCAACCTTCATTTGTGGCGTGAAAACAGTCAAGCAGGCTGGAATGTTCATTGAAGTTATTTAGAGAGCACAGACCAGTCGCCTAGCTAGAAGCCTGGCTGCATTTCAGTTTCAATGCACAGCCCATCTGAAGTGCAGTAACTCATCACCGCACTCCCTTCTAGGCACAGATCAGGCACAGCCTTGGAGGCTGTGAAGATAAAGCACTGGCTGTATAATACAGAGGAGCATCAGCTGCCCAAAGATGACCCAATTCTACAGTTCACATTAACCTCTCCCAAAGGGGAAAACACCCTTCTGTAAAGAAAACGACTTAAAATGCAGCCCCTGCGAAAGCCAGGCATAATTGGAAATGGCAAAAATATGAAACACCTCCACACGGCAGCAGGAAGGACTGAAGAAAACCTGAAGCTAATGCAAATCATATTAAATGATTCGTGATATCAGGAGTATTCATGCTTCAGGCCATGAGCGAACTTTTGACTATTGAGGTCAGGAGGAAATCTCTCGGGGTGAGCTATTCCGTTACTGCCTATTGCATGGTTTTTATTTTCTGACACAGCTGGTACTTGCCGCTGTCAGAGACAGAATCCTGGACTAGAAGGACCACAGGTCTGATCCACCACGGTCATTCCTATGTTCCTAATAAACCAGAGTCAGACTTGAAGGTAGCATTAGCCAGACGCGGCCGTGAATATTCCTTGAGGAGGGAGCAGGACTCCAGAATACCACTGTGGATAACTAGCAATAAATTGTGCAGAAGCAGCATTCTCAGACTGCTCTCAGAAGAGGCTCCCCTCATCTTCAGAGGCAGACAATGTCAATTTGAACTTTCTGCCTGAAAATGTTCTAACTACTGAAGCTACAAGTGAAATCAGCAATCTTTAGGTGTCTCAGTTTTAGCAAATCCTTTTGGCAGAGAGATTATTATTTGTGTGTGGGGGGGGGGGGGTTTCTAGGCTATTTATTTTGGGCATTTGACAGCCCTCTGTACATATAACCAGTTTCACTGTTTTCCTTGTAACCAATCAGTCCTTTCGCTCCCTCGCTGTAAAGACCTTTCTAAACATCAGCATGGGAGCAAACAACCTTTACAGAAACATTCTCAATGATTTGTTTTAAGTGACAGGATATGGCATTAAAACGGGGCTCGAGCAGAAACTGCATTTTTCTTTTCAAGTTAGTCAGTTTCAAAATACTCATTCCCTTTACAGTCTCGCAGTAGCAAGATGATAAACAGCAGCAAGCAAAAGCATCGGGACTGACTGCTGACAGTGCTGCTGTCTGGTGGAACCATGTTAGCCAATTTAGCCTCCCTGGGACCCAGAGGAGAAGACACTTAAAGCAAGAGGGCTTTGGGATAAATAATAATAATATATGGAGATATACCTATCTCATAGAGCTGGAAGGGACCTCGAAGGGTCATCGAGTCCAGCCCCCTGCCTTCACTAGCAGGACCAATTTTACCCCAGATCCCTAAATGGCCGCCTCAAGGATTGAACTCACAACCCTGGGTTTAGCAGGCCAATGCTCAAACCACTGAGCTATCCACTCCCCTGGGATGCTGAGTTCCTGCTAGCCAGTGTTGAGGTCACATGCCAGGAGCAGCAGTGACGAAATGCGCAGCACAACAAGCCAATCCCTGCGCTGCGGAGAGGTTTTGAAGCTTTAGCTGATTGAGGGTTTGATTGAAAAGCGAAAACCCAGATAACTAGAAATCCTACAGCAGGCTTCCCATGTGCACGGTCAGGCTGAGGAACCGGGTCACCTGGAAATAACAAACAGGGACTGGCTTCTGAAATATCACTAAGCAGGTGAAGCCAAGGCAGTACGGAGAGCAGAGCCATGGTGCAGAAGAAGTGCATTAGAGAGCAAAAGGAAAATGCCATCCGAGTCAGAGGGCACACGGAACAGGCATGGCTGGCTGGCGGCCAGCAGTTCCAACCGGTGGGAACACAACACGGTGGTTGGTTTAAAACCCCCAGACCAAATGGACAAAGGATGGTCTCAAGGGTAAGGCAAGGTTAAGGAGATCTGGGTACCCTGTTCTGTCAGTGATTCATTGGCTCAGTACAACAATCTGTAACCCACTAAAACCCCTTTTTCTGACCTATGACCTCAGGGGTATTAACGGGCCACTTCCCCATGAATCATCTCTTACCATGTGCGCTAAACAATCTTGTGTTTAGCTGTGACACTCTGAGTACCTGAGGTCCCCAGACCTGAAGAAGAGCTCCATGTAGGTCAAAAGCTTCTCTCTCTCTCTCACCAACAGAAGCTATTCCCGCCCCCATCCTGCCTCTCTAACGACTCAGTGTGACACTTTGGGTCAGTCTCTTGCCTCGCTGTGCCCCGTTTGCCCAATCTGTAGGTTGGGGGATAACCCCAACTGTCTTGTCTCTTTAGAACGTAGCTTTCCAAGGACGAGACGGTCTCCTTCTAGGATATGTACTGATCCTGGTACTCGGCTGCTAGATAACAGAGGCTGAGTGTAAGGGAGCCATCAGAATTTGCCTTCTGCCAGATGCTGACAAGTTCCATCTTTTCATACACTGAGTGACAGTCTAACTGACAAAATCAACAGCAAAACTCCCATGGACTTCAGCAGGGCTAGGATTCAACCCAGGACATATATTTCCCCAGTCTTGTCTTTTCTGTCTGTTTTCTCTACATCCACGGATGGCTTGACATGAGCTCACCTGTCCAGCAGATCATGATGGCACAGGTGACTCCCAAGAGGGGGCCACACTTCAAAATCCAGCTCGCCCTTCTTTTAAACCTTCTCCCAAAGAGAGAGAGAGAGAGAGAACTTTGGAGTCTCCGAAAAACGGGGAACTGGTAATACTGACTACCGCCTCCCTCTATCTCCTTCAGACTCAAAGTTACTTCCATCAGAGAGAAACCCACCAATACAGACTCACAAAACTGATATTACAGCACGCTTCCTGGGCCCCTGTCTGAATCTGAGTGCTGTAAGTTAAGAGCCTGGGGGCTGCACACCTTGTGGAGAGCTGACCGACAATATGCCTGTCTCTCCAGCTCTCTGTCTACCTACTTCCACTGACTCATGACCACAGCACGAGAGCCTACAGCTGACTGGGTCTGAGCAAGCCCCCTACGAACACTCTTATGCCATTGCAATCTGATGGCCCTGGCTGGCGTCAGGGACCGTGCCTTCCGTTATCGACTGCTCATTTCCAATTATGCGCCAAGCAGATTCTGTACAACCTCGTTCCGAATAAGGAATTGCCTTGTTTTATGAGGGTCCTCGTAAATACAGACACAGCCCTGAGCTCCCCTAATCTCCCAACCCAAATGTGGGGGCTGGAGCCAGGATTTTTCCTCCGGCTCTCTCTCTAGGGTGTGTACTAGCTCTCCTTGCTGTTGTACGCTGCTATGCGCGTACAACAATCACCCCAATCTTCAAGGGATGGTTATGCCAGCCCCATTCACCTCTCCCTAACCAATAATAGCCACAGCCTTGCCAGTTCTTTCCCCTAATATATCGCACTTGGAGGTGTGTTAAACCTGGTTTAAATCCAGGATGGGATGGGGGTGAGAGAACTACATGCTATTATTCAATACCATCACCTTAACAGCACTCCTTATATAATGAGAGCAGAAAGCCTGGCCCATCATCAGATGGAGATTTAAGGGTCTGAGTGTTTAGGTGAATCTTGTTTTGCATCTTCTCCATTCAAAGCTTGGTAACAGCAGACGAGCAATAACTGGCAAGGTCTGCAGAAGCGCCCTTGAAAGCCAGCTCCTTTCAGGTTTGCTGATGTGTGGTCTATCGCTGGCTGAAACGGTTGCGCTTCTTACGGGGGTTTGACTGGGTTTTTCCCCCCCCTCTCCCTTGTTGGTAAATTATTCACAGATTCATGAAACCTAAAATAGAGCATGCGCAATCATAGGCAGCAATCACAACGATCCTTGTACGTTTCAAAGAGCCACCAAATAAAGCAGCGGCAGGAGAGAAGATGAAATACAAAGGAGGAGGAGGAGGAGGAGAACGCCTAGGTATTAAAAAAACAATTCAATCAATGCAAGAGAAATAGCACATATGCAGATATGCACCTCAGGTGAGACAGCTGCCCTGTTTCCAGTCCTCGCCTTCACCCTATATCAGGCCTGTAACACATCTGAAATTCAAACAAGTCTATGCGAACTCAGCCCAGAATGTTTTATTCCGCAGGCCATTTCTCTGGAGCACTGAAGGTATTTTTTCCTTCTCCCCCAAACTGCATCGGGACGCTCTCCCCTTTGGCAGTCCGGATGGATTGAGCAGAGGGGACGCTGTGGAATTGCGCAGTAGGAGAGCAGCAGCATGCAGAGATCAGATCAATTTCACACACCAAGAGAGTTTTGGAAGCCAAATGCTTTTCACAGTCACAGGGCTACACGTGACAGTTATAGTGAGGACCCCTGCAGAGATTCATCAGTGGCGCTCGCTAACCAACGTACTTCAATAGGATTCAGGCTTAACGTTAAGCCAGGTGGGCACGATTAGCTCAGGAACCAGTTTCGTGCGAAGGTGAAAGGACCTGATTCTGAGGTCACTTGGCATGCAGTAAAGAAATGGAGTCCCAAAGACCAGCTGCAGAATTGTGCCTGAGGGGCCCAATCGGGTAAGGCACTGAGCAGAATCACAACTTCCGTTTGCAAACCAGTGCTGCACAAGCTCCAATTGTGCATCCTTTGGAGCGGACCTTAAGAGCGGCCACGCTGGGTCAGACCAATGGTCCAGCTAGGCCAGTATCCTGCCTTCCGACAGTGGCTGGTGCCAGATGCATTCAGAGGGAATGAACAGAACAGGGCAATTATCGAGTGATTCATGCCCCAGGCCCAGCTTCTGGCAGTCAGAGGCTTCAGGACACCAAGAGCATGGCATGATATCCATGACCATCTTGGCTAATAGCTATAGGTGGACCTATCCTCCATTAACTTATCTAATTCTTTTCTGAACCCGGTTATACCTTTGGCCTTCACAATATCCCCTGGCAATGAGTTCCACAGGTTAACTGAGCGTTGTGTAAAGCAGTGGTTCTCAAACTAGGGCCGCCGCTTGTTCAGGGAACGCCCCGGCGGGCCAGGCCGGTTTGTTTACCTGCCGCGTTCACAGGTTCGGCCGATCGCGGCTCCCACTGGCCACGGTTCGCCGCTCCAGGCCAATGGGGGCTGCGGGAAGGGTGGCCAGCACATCCCTCGGCCCGCGCCACTTCCCGCAGCCCCCATTGGCCCGGAGCGGCGAACCACGGCCAGTGGGAGCCGTGATCGGCCGAACCTGCGGACACGGCAAGTAAACAAAC
>QXTE01000107.1:2046937-2160667 GCA_003942145.1 Platysternon megacephalum
TCCCCTTCTCTGTACTTTTCCCAGTTCTAATATATCTTTTTTTGAGATGGGGTGACCAGAACTGCATGCTGTATTCCAGGTGTCGGTGTACCATGGTTTTATATAGTGACAGTTTGCTCCCTATAAGAGCAAAAAAACTCTCAGGCACTTCGATAGTACAAGGTGGGGCCCTTTGTATTCAGACAGCTCACACTGAGAATCTTCCATCCCTGACTCTTCTGCCTTACTGCATTCTGTAATACAGCTGAGCCGTCTTGCCCAAGGTGGATGAGAAGCTGTAGCTACACTGCCGCTGCTGTGGTTCCTATTAATTGTGAAGCAGGGAAAGGTCAGCCTGATCTCAAAAATGAACAGCTTTTTAGCTCTGGATTTCTTACAACAGTGTCTTGTGAACAGCTTGGATATCATCAAGCTCATTGATCAAGCCTCATTGTTACTGATGCCAGCTGCATTATCTGGCCACTGACAAGATGCCAAAACTTACATCTAATAACTAGAAACAGGGAAGCGTAAGTGAATATTAAGCAAGCCTGGAATCAGTTTATCTGTAACTAATGTAATATTCTTGCGAGTACATTTTATTCACTGCTAATTCTGGGCTACTTTACTAAATCATAGCTCTTGTAAATTGCAAACAGAAGCCTTAATCACCCCTGTGTTGAATGATTCCTTGTGCTCCCTCTTAAAACTAATCCACATCTGCCATCACCCAAACAGGGAAGCTGGAGGTTGCTGGGGCATACATCTTAACCCCTGGAGGACCAGAGTCCCAAATCCGACCATGGCTGTCAGGACCGGCTCCAGGCACCAGCTGAACAAGCAGGTGCTTGGGGCGGCCACTCGGGAGAGGGGCGGCACGTCCAGCTATTCGGCGGCANTCCTCTTAAAACTAATCCACATCTGCCATCACCCAAACAGGGAATCTGGAGGTTTCTGGGGCATACAACATCTTAACCCCTGGAGGACCAGAGTCCCAAATCCGACCATGGCTGTGCCTCCTTTAACATGGGACGGGAAGAGAGCTCCTGGGTCCTTGATTCCAGTCTCCTGCTATCACAGACCAACCCTGTCATATCATCCCGTTCACAAGCTTATCAACCTGCATCTCAAAACTAGGTGGGGGTTGTTTGTCCCCACTGCTCTTACTGGGAGGCTGTTGCAGACCTTCACTCCTCTGAACGTCAGAAACCTAATTTCATTCATGGCCAGTTTATATGGATTTGTTCTTGTGCCAACATTGTCCTTTGCCTTAAATCGCCCTTCTCCCGGCCTGCCGCTCACCCCTCGCTCCCCGATGGATTGAGAGAGAGCAATCACATCCCCCCTCGGCCCTCGTTTCGCTAGGCTAAACAAGCCACGCTGTCTCAGTCTCACAATCCTGTTCTAGAATAATAGAAGCACAGACATGCAGGGCTGGAAGGACCGTTGAAAAGTCAGCCAAGTCCATCTCCCTGCGCTGAGGCAGGGCCAAGCCGACCTAGACCATCCCTGACAGGTGTTTATCCAACCTGTTCTTACAAAGCTCCGATGGCAGAGATACCACAGCCTCCCTTGGCAGCCTATTCCAGAGCTTAACTATCTGTGTCATTAGAAAGGACTAAATCCCCCTTGCTGCAGATAAAGCCCATTACGTCTTGTCCCACCTTCAGTGGACATGGAGGACAACTGATCACAATCCTCTTTGTAACAGCCCGTCACATATTTGAAGGTTGTTCTCAAGTCCTCCTTCAGTCCTCTTTTCTCAAGACTAAAGAGGTCCAGGGTTTTTTTTTAAACCTTTCCTCACAGGTCAGGTTTTCTAAACCTTCTATCGTTTTTTGTTGCTCTCCTCTGGACCCTCTCCAGTTTGTTCACCTGTTTCCTAAAGCGTGGTGCCCAGAATGGGACACAGTACTCCAACTGAGGCCTCACCACTGCCACGCAGAGCGGAACAATTATCTCTCGTGTCTTAAATACCACACTCCTGTTAACACACCCCAGAAAGATATTAGCCTTTTTTGCAACTGCATCACATTGTTGACTTATATTCAATTCGTACGTCACTACAACCCCCAGATCCTTTTCAGCAATGTCACCGCCTAGCCAGATATTCCCCATTTTGCAGCTGTGCGTTTGATTTTTCCTTCCTAAGTGCAGGACTTTGCACTGGTCTTTATTGAATTTCATCTTGTTGATTTCTGACCAATTCTCTAATTTGTCACGATCATTTTGAATTCTAATCCTGTCCTCCCAAGTGCCTGCAACCTCTCCCAGCTTGGTGCACTGTCCACCAATTTTACAAGCACGTTCTTTACTCTGTTATCCAAGTCATTACTGAAAATACTGACTAGTACCAGACCCAGGATTGACCCATGTGGAACCCCACTAGATACGCCCTCCCAGTTGGACAGCAAATCACTGGTAACTACTCTTTGAGTACAGTCTTTCAACCAGCTGTGCACCCACCTTATAGTAATTTCATCTAGACCACATTTCCCTAGTTTGCGTATGAGACTGTCATGTGGGACTGTGTCAACAGCCTTACTAAAATCACAATATATCACGTTTACTGCTTCCCCTTGACCTGCTAGGCCAGTTACCCTTGTCAGAGAAGGAAATTAGGTTGTTTTGGCATGACTTGTTCTTCATAAATCCATGCCAGCTATTCCTGATAATCCTGTTATCCTCTAGGGTCTTATAAACTGATTGTTTCATAATTTGTTCCAGTATCTTTTCAGGTACCGAAGTTAGGCTGACTGGTCTATAATTCCCTGGGTCCTCTTCGTTCCCCCTTTAAAAGATATGCACTATGTTTGTGCGTCTCCAGTCCTCCGGGACCTCGTCAGTTCTCCACGCGTTTTTGAAGACAATTGCTAACAGTTCAGAGATTGCTTCAGCTTGTTTCTTAATTATTCTCAGATGAATCCCATCAGGCCCTCCCAACTTGAATACATCTAACTCATCTAAGTTTTCTTTATCCTGTTCTTTTCCGATTTTGGCTTGCACGCCTTCACCCTTCTTGTTAATATTAACTGTGTTGAGTATCTGATCATAATTAACCTTTATAGCGAAGACTGAAGCAAAATAGGCATTAAACACTTTAGCCTTAAGAACAGCCATACTGGGTCAGACCAAGGGTCCATCTAGCCCAGTATTCTGTCTTCTAACAGTGGCCAATACCAGATGCTTCAGAGGGAATGAACAGAACAGGTCATCGTCAAAGTGATCCATCCCGTCTCCCATTCCCAGCCTTCTTGATGTCAGTTATTAGCTCTCCTTCCCTACTTAGTAGACGACCTACATTTTCCTTCATCTTTCTCTTGCTCCTAATACATTTAAAGAACCTCTTATTGCCTTTTATGTCCCTTGCTCGGTGTGGAAGTACAGGTGAGTACATTGGGGCAATGAGCTGGATTTCAAGGGACAGACTGACCCTGCTAATCCAGGAGTGCTGCTACAATTAAAGTGCCTCAGGAACCCAGTCTGGGATTGCCAGCATGCTGTTGTGCTACCTGGTGGCAGTGGGACATTGGTCCCTGGGGAGCAGAACTGACCCACAGATCCATCTCGTGTCCGTCTGACCCACGTGGAATGGAAGTTATTCACCCGCTGAAAATCCAGAAGAGGAAGAACAATGGGAAACCAACAGCTGCCAGAAGCTCACTATTATTCTTTGATTGCTGTTGCAATATAAATGTTAGACTTCCAAACTGTCTTTCCCTTTCTAGCCGTCGCTTGTTCATGGGCCCACCCACGGCAGTGTCAGCACACTGAACGCTAACTGCAGCATCCCAAGGGCTGCTTGCCGAAGCAGCGTCTAGCACATTAGGCAGTGTCTGCTACTCAAGCAAACAGTGGGAAATGGAGATATTTGAAGAAACGGCAGCAGAAAGAGACAGAAGGCATTGACCCAAAGAGACGACTCAAAAAGACTCTCCGCTCATTGTCGGTCGGCACAGGAACTAGACGAGGGCTGAGCCTTGGTTAATGAAAGAAGAAACCTCAGTCAGCTCAGTCTGAGAGGTCAGATGACCTGAATCAGTCAGATTCTCCCTAGTTCTGGCAGCTGAATTCCCAACACGGCCTGTGGACCTGCTAATTCTTGGAGCAGCAAAACTGACACGCAAGATAGGTGAATGGCGCTCCAGAAGCAATCAATGTTTCACTTAAAACTCGTGAGCGACTTCCTGTGAATAAGACTCCCACCTTTACACCGCCTTGCTTTGCTGACCCCTGACATCAAGTTCCTTTCCGAATCTGAGCTCTACATGCCCAGAGACAAGTCTACTGCCCCGCTACAAACAGATTAGTCAACCTCCTGCGGAGGCTCGCCATCCATCCATGGAGTTTAACACTCCCCTTTCCCCAGGAAAAGAAAGAGAGAGATCTGAAGAATCTCTACGCTTCCAACAGTTTTCTAAGAGGAAAGCGACTCTGCCACTGGCCCCAAATGTCCAGTTTCTTTTCAGAGCAGATCTTGCTTGTGTTTTAGTACTGTTGTCTCACCCCAGCTGCAAAGCCAGTGCTGGCATTTCATGCGGCCGATGCATCGCATCAATTCTATTGGCCTCCTGACGCTGAAGCATGCGATGCAGTTTAGCTGCGTGAAAACCCAGCCTCGCTTTGAAAGGGTTCAAGCAGAGATGCCATGCTCAGATTCTATTCATCTCTGTAAATAAAAAGGGGAGGGGAAAGATTTTCCACGAGAGGCCGCACACCAGACTGTCATGAGTTACATCCCAACATCAGAATAGGCCACTTGCACATTAACACAATGTTAGGGCTGCCTCTCCGGCCCAAGCTGTTCGCCAATATCCACGGCCCAGCAGGCTCGTTTCTGCTAAGAGGAGAAATCGATGCTGCGCGTCCGGGACATTTTTGTTTATTTATGAACATGTGCACACAAAGTCCTGTTCCCCTGGTCAGAAACAAGCAGCCAGCAGCTTCCTCGCTCAGAAAGAGCCCACGTCTACCCCTCCAGCAAAACCCACTAGCATTATAATAATAATAATATATGGAGATATACCTATCTCATAGAGCTGGAAGGGACCCCGAAGGGTCATCGAGTCCAGCCCCCTGCCTTCACTAGCAGGACCAATTTTGCCCCAGATCCCTAAGTGGCCCCCTCAAGGATTGAACTCNGCAAAGAAAGCCGTTTACTTTTTCGTTCGTGTCTCACGCCATCTGTCAGCAGCTCCCAATCCATTTAGAAAGGCAAATGCTGCGTTTTGTAAAAACCAAAGACCCCGCAAAACAAATATTTCATCAAGAATTGCAGTGTCATTAGCAAGTGTGTCGTTTTCTCCCAACCCTTTGCGCCCCAGGAAGCTCCGAGATACCATGAAATACAGCCACTGCATTTAGTTATTGGACGAAAAAATGGCTCCAAGCAGTTTTCAAAGAGCTAATTCCCTGAGAAGCTGCACATTGCCCTCCTGAGACAACAGAATAGTTGATCCAAAACAGACCAAGAATGTAAGTAAACTTTAAAGAGATCTTATAACACATGGGGATGGAGGGCCGGCTACCACCCACAAGACATATAACCCCATTTGGTCTAGGAGGAAAACCTGCCCTGTCATATTAAGGCACAGGAGTTAGCTACTTATAGGCATTTTCACAGGGACGGATGCGAGCGCCACCACCGCTACAGAATGTGGTTTGTTCAGCAATACACAACATAAAGGTTTGTTGCATCCATTTAGCATCATAACAACAGACAATTCCAGACTGTAATTGTTGCAATAAACCTATAAGTCTTTGGCTGGTATTAATGAAGAACATTTTCTCTGCATGCCTCATAAAGTCGGAGGGTGACTAGCTCCCCTCCCCCCGCAGACTTGTAACATAGCAACATGTATTTTTATAGCCCCTTTATTATGCACGGCTTTTTGCCGCACCCAGATAAAAAAGAAAGCAAACAGAAGTTCGATTAACAGCTCATTATTACACAATATTTCTCTGTAATCATTTGCTAACAAGGGAGATTAAATTAATGGGGGAGAAAAAAGAACAAGGACCCAAGCTCTTGCTTAATGGCGTGAGACCATAAATGCTTTGAACTGGAGAAAGACAAAGGCAGTCACACAAATGTCATATTCATCATATCCATGAGCTAAATCGAGATCACATTGAGTCAAGCAGCTCTCCAGGTAAACCTAGGTGCTATTCAGACGCTCCAATCTTTCCACCGAGAACTGGTCTAATTTAGGGAAATTTGCACCCTCGTATGTTACATCAGTGCCACATTGTGCACTGGTGCAGTGTCTACATTGGGGGGGTTGCCCCAGTGTAACTACGTGCAAGCTTCCCTAGTCTGTACCTAGCCAATGGTCGGGAGTCTGAGCGACTGGAGGGGGCCGGCTTTCAGAAGGTCCTTACCAGCTTCCGCCATTAAAAGTCCAGTAGAATGACAGAAGTCAGGAGTCAGATTTCAGAGTAGCAGCCGTGTTAGTCTGTATCCGCAAAAAGAACAGGAGGACTTGTGGCACCTTAGAGACTAACACATTTATATGAGCATAAGCTTTCGTGGGCTACAGGAGTGACTCCCATCTCCCTGATAGTGCAGGATAAACCCTGGTGTGTAACCGCTAGTGTTTTTTCCAGCCTTGGTACAGACTCCTTCACACTACTTCCCATGCAAGAGCAGGCGTGTCAGTCTCAGTGAACTGGTACCTTGGATAACTGTGTTCAGTGTCTCTCCACTCCCCCGGGGCATGCCGAACCCCCGTCTTACTTCCTCTCCTGAACTATGGGGAGCGTTCCTGGGCCACCTGGACAGCAGCTGCAGTACCCTCCAAACGGGGCTGCACAACAGTGGTGAATAAAGTGATTGCCTCCTGCTGAGTCGCTGCGGCACGTGTAACGCGTTAACTCCACCGACTATCCAGGAGGAGGGCGTGACACTTTGGTCAGGGGGAGCTCAGGTCTTGGACAAAGAGGCCCCTGTGTATGCAAAAGGTTCCAACACCTATTCATAGGTCGTCAGCAGAAGGACCCGACCACCCAGATGCATTGCACTGACGTTTCCCAATAAACTGGCATCTCTTCTGCATGCAGGATGCCTAACTGCAAACTGTTCTGCAGTGCGCAGGCTGTAGGGACACAGACGCTAAAGATGGAGACCTACCGTTCCCACAGCTAGTAAACCTGTCAACATATATATGGTTTCCCTTCACAGGGCCTTACAGCCATTATACAGCTATCACAGTTGATCTTAATCCACAGGCCACAAGTCCACACCAGAGGTGTATACCTGGCAATATGCATATAGTCAGAGTGGTCTGGGATCCTTTACGACGAAAACTGTTCTCAGCATAATTTAATCCGTGTGCAGTTGAAGTCCCGGTGGGGAATAAATACCGCAGAGCGGAGGACTGGGTGAGGGACCCATCACAGCATCGCTTCTATTAAAAGCCGTGACGCGGAGAAGCACAAGTAAAGCGGTTTAACTAGCCGGTTATCGACCAGCCCTCAGAAGCGGAGCGCTGAGCCATTTCAGCACCACTCAATTACCTACCATTTTAATTTTAAATGTTACCTTCCCTGAGAATCACGATTAGCAACACACGAGCGGCTCGATCAGGCAGCTCGCATCGGCTCTCTGGAAGACAGACGGCAACGCAGTGAGAGCGACCAACATTCCTTTGACATCCATTCCCATCTTCCCTTCCCCACAGCCTGTTCGGCTACATTACGAAATATCAATGGCCATGGGCGGCAGCGTGGCCTCTGGAGAGCAAAAAGCCAACATGAAATTTATTTCTGGGGGGTAGGGGTTTTATTCCCCCTCCAGACTTCCAGATATCTCACAAGCCACATGCTCAGTGTACAGTATTTAATTTCTTGGCATTGGTAACATTTTGTACGTCTATAGCCCCATCCACCCAGGGACACCAGAGCCCAGACGTTAAGCCTTTCAACTTCCCTGTGAGTTAGGCGAATGTTATCTCCATTTGGGGATGGTGAAACTGCGGCTAGGACAAAGTGCCACAGCGAGAAGAAAACCCAGATCTCCTGTCCCCTCCCCTAAGCACTCACTGACCTTTATGGGCAGCATTAAAGTCCAGCAAGGGATGACATGTCCCTAACTCTTATTAGCATCAGTTACACATGGGGGTTACACACGTCTACTAAAGGAAGAAGAGATCACCTGTGTCTATGTGTCACTGACATCCATACGACATCGAGGTGACCAGGTCATCTGGTACAACAAACACAATGTACTACTCATTGCAGTAGTACATTGTCACAAGCTCACTCTTGCTCCTGCTTCAAAAAAAAAGGAGTTTCTCTCCTTCTCCTGGATATTGTACTTCCATAAATTCTTCACAGTGCCTCTAACAACCCAGGGAATGTCACGGTCTGCTCCACCCACGCTGAAGCCCTTCAAGGTCGAGCTACCCTCAGTCAGGTTTCGCACCCTCAACTCAAACACGGTAAGAATTACAGGTCCAATTCTCCTCTCCCTCTCATCAGCTTTACGCTGGTAAGACTCCAGCAACGTGAGTGGACTTGCATTGGATTTGTACCGATGTCAGCGAAAGGAGAACCAGGCGCATTACACTAAACCTATTTTAAAAGGACTAGTTTTGGAACAGCGGGAGGAGATAAGGCTCTGAGGAGGAAATGACCTACTTTTCTGTTCATCTTAATTTGGGTTCCCAAGATTCTGCCCTGAATAAACCTACATACTGGCTTATGTACCTGGTTCAAGGCACCTACTATTTCCTGATGTGGACTTCTGCCCCATTTGTATCCTGATCTAGTCATGCCTGGTTCAACTCGTCGTCACAGAGCCCTGGCCTGCAAGCCGGTCACAAGCACATTCTGCCAGCATTTAAGTCCCGATTTATATTCGAGAAGAAGCCACTTGCAAATCAGGCAATTACTCATCCGATGAAGTGAGCTGTAGCCCACGAAAACTTATGCTACAATAAATTTGTTAGTCTCTAAGGTGCCACAAGTCCTCCTATTTTTTCTGTGGTGTGTGTGTCTTTTGCACTAGAGTTCTGGAAGGTGGAGTGACAGACAGGTCTCGTCACTGGACCAAGAGAAGTGTGTTTAACATATGCCTTTAAAGATCTACTAAAGTCTAAAATGGTTCAAGGCATGCAGCTAAATCAGGCAGGACTGGCACAGTTTAGATAAAATGCTGTCCTGATCCTCAGGGTTTTTTTAATTGCAATTGTCAAATCTCTCTTCATCCCCTTGCATTGGGTACTAGGCAAAGGCAAATGGAAGTAACTGAAGTACGTCACGTCTAAGCAAGGATCAAAGGAGACTACGCCATTTAGAACTGTATTAAAAGCAAGCCCAGTTCACATTTTGGAAGGATACTCTTGGGACACAGGAAATCTGGGTTGGATTCTCTGCTCTACCACACACTAGAGAGACTGTTGTGATCATCTAGTCTGACGTCCTAGCTGACACGGACCATATGACTTCCCTGGATTCATTCCTGTTTGAACTAAAGCACATCTTTCGAAAAACATCCAATCTTGATTTTAAAATCTCCCGTGAGGGACAATCCATCCCATCCCAAGGTAAGTGATTCCAGTGGTTAGTTACCATCACGCTGTTAAAAACCATGCACCTCATTCTGAGTCTGAATTTGTCTAGCCTCAGCTTCCAGCGCGTGGAAGGGTTTAGAGAAGCCCGCAGGCAGACCCCGGGTCAGAGTGCTCTCGAAGGGAAATCTCTGAGGCCTTATAGCTATCACTATATGCTGCAAATCAACTTCTCTGAGCAGAGAGAGCACTGCTCAGCATTCTAAAAAAAGTCCAACCAGCGCCACGTATTAAACAACTACGTTGCTGCCTCGCCAGCCAAGCACATCCAATAAACCCCAGTGAGACTCCAAGCATCTTCAACGGGCGCAGAGAATTGCTCCCGGGGGATATAAAGTGGGACCAAAGTTCTTGTTCTATGTAAGGTACGCTGGCTTAATTAGCAAACGACTGTAAAATGTTATCAAACCACCAATGACCTCCCTTGTGCTGCACAAGATGCAAATACACAAAAAACTCCACAATGGGGGGGGGGCCCCCGCAGGGAGCGTGCTGCAGGCGCTGCTTATCATGCCGATATCAATTGTCTCAATGTTCCCTCGCTATTCTCCCCATCCGGAAACCCCTCTCTCGTCTGTCAGCTCGCCAGGGCAGGGGCTGGCTTAATGGCCCCAGGATTGTATTATCTGAGCACCTCATCATCTTTGATGTATTTATCCCCCCAAAACCTCTGGTCAGTAGGTCAGTGTTATCCCCAATTCACAGATGAGGGAACTGAGACACAGAGCGATTAAGCAATTTGCTGAAAGTAACCGAATGTTTATGGCAAAGCAAACCCAGGTCTCCGGGGTCCCAGGCCAGCACCCTAACCACTGGACCATCCTTCCTCCATGGATACAGCCCCGAGCACAATGGGGCTAAGGCTCAAGGTGCTACCATAATATAAGTCAACCCCCGCCCCAAAGAGCTTATTGTACAATCGAAAAGTGTAAAATTTGCATGAATGGCAGCTCTTTATAATAAGTCTTCAAACTAGACAGCACGTCAAATGAATCTGCTGAGTGATTCAGAGTTTACTCTGATAACGAGTTGTCATTGTGCTGCTTTTTTTAAGATATATATTTTTTTGGTGAGCTACATAAAAGCAATTTTCCTTTCGTTGACATGTTCAAACACCCGGGGCTTGCAATCTTACTCACTTTTTTCATTTTAATGGCAGGTTTCCGTTTCACGGCAGATGCGTTAATTTGGGCCTAGCACCTGTCTACGAATTCGCACGCAGCACAGGATCAAAGAAAAGCTCCACCCGTCTGCTTGCCAGTGGATAAACAGAACCTTGCCACTTGAAATAGCCAGGTTACTTCTGTAAATCATCTCAAACAGAGCTCAGCACCGAACAGCCCCCTTCGGAGAGTCGATTCCTTGCCATGGGTAGCCCAGCACGTGAACACTGACTCCCACCGAGCTTTGGATCAGGTCCTAAGTAAACCAGTACCGTCAGTGGCCAGACATGCAGCGCCGTTATTGCAAGCAAAGGATTCTTGGGTTCCACTCCAGATCATCATGGTCTTGCTGCGCGGCTTGCAAAGCCAGTTAGGTGCCCAACTTGAAACGCCCCCAGCCTGATTTTCAGAGGTGCTTCACCCCACCCAGCTCCTTGACTCGCTCTCGGTACCGAAAGGGTAGCCAGTGCAGACCCCAGAGTATAGGTGCTCTCCCATCTGCCTGCCCACTGGGGACATGGAAACCTCCGGGTGAAATCTTAAGCAGCAAAAGATGCTCTGTTCATATCCAATCTCACCCGCAGAGAAAGGAAAAGAAAGTCAGAAGACGACGTCTGATACCTACCCAAAAATTATTCTTTACATAGGGTATTTTCCTCATGGCCTGGCCACTCAGCCTCGGCTAGGGGTGTTAGGAGCACCGAATCAACCCAGAACACGTTTGCAAACGTCGCCTTTACAATTTTTGTGCCAAGCCCCCAACAATAATTGAATTTCACAGCCAGCAAAGGCCTGCGCTATAGAGTAGAAAAACTCCTATGATAAGAAGCGGGGCGGGGGGGGGGAGAGACCAAGTAATCAGGCTGAGCTGCAGGGAAATAAGGCCTTTATCATGATTGCAAATGCATAGTAAAATAGAAAGTAATGATGGAAAAACCTTGCACTTACTGCGACAAGGGGGACTGAGCTGACCGCAAGGAGTGGAATTAAATTTGGGTTCGCTGGCTGCAGGTTTGTGGGGATAAACACTTTTTACTTCTTCCCACCCATAAAGCTTCAATAACCATTTCTAGAACAACGCAGGTGATTTCATTTTCTGGCAGTCTAGCCACTGTGTATATAAATAAGCATAAAGTGCTGGAGAAGGGGATTTAGGCTCAGAATTTCAGGGTATCACTTCTGTTTACCTTTGGACTTCAGATGCAATGGCTTTCGTAGTGTTTAATGTATAATAGCAACATATAGACACTAATTAAGGGAGCAGCCAGCTTAACAACAATCACACACTGGAAGCAAGTATTACTTTACCTACATCACTAAGACCACTATCAGTTACTAGAGGCAGAGAACTCGACAGAGTCAATTTCATTGCAACTCTGGGCTCCATTTATTTATTTGCATTTCTCTTAGGTTTGAGAAGGAAAACTCAGAGTCAATTTCATTTATGTTTCTAGCCCATTTCACTTTCAGATTTAGGGATACACTGTTTGGGCTTCAAAGGGGAAGTCTTAAAAAAAAATATATAAACCCATACAACTTTTAATAGGAATTTGAAATGAAAACCCCAAGTTGTAGAAATGTTTCAGTGAGCATCTGGTTTCCACAAAAACTAAATCTGGGGCCAAACTGAAATCAACAGGTTCCCACTAACTTCTTTACGGCTTTCAGTGGATTCGGCGTATTGATTTAGGTGATTATTTGGCAGTTTAATTTTGGGTAATGTGTGTTGTAGCCATTCTGAGGGACCATGCCTTACCCAGTGTCTGTGGAGCATGCACCATGGGAAAAATTTACCTCTGCAGAGGGGACCAGCACAACACCTTCCAAGACCAGTTAAGATCTAGGTCAGGGGTCGGCAACCTTTCAGAAGTGCTGTGCCGAGTCTTCATTTATTCACTCTCATTTAAGGCTCTGCGTGCCAGTCATACAATTTAACGTTTTTAGAAGGTCTCTTTATATAAGTCTATAATATAGAACTAAACTATTGTTGTATGTAAAGTAAATAAGGTTTTTAAAATGTTTAAGAAGCTTCATTTAAAATTAAATTAAATTGCAGAGCCCCCTAGACCGGTGGCCAGGACCCGGGCGGTGTGAGTGCCACTGAAAATCAGCTCGCGTGCCACCTTCGGCACGCGTGCCATAGGTTGCCTACCCCTGATCTAGGTGCCTGTGCTGGCTCTCTGCACCCCTTGGCTATAGAGCTTATTGTATGTATTTTAATGATTGTGCCGCAAGTCAAACTGTAAAGACAGCATTGGTGGAAATTTTCTTATTTATCCACATTAGAGTTTTACGCTGCTGCCCGTCACCATGGTGTCTGAGCAACCTGCCACATAAAATCAATAGCAATAGAGAAGTCCTAATGGACACCATGGAACATCTGGCGCTTCTTTCCTTTCAGGGTAAAACCTCTGCTTGGGGTGGGGGTTTATATATAAATTAAGTAAATCTAATGTGGCTGATTTGTTTCAAGGGTCAATTGGGCTATAAGGTGGTTTCAACAGAGAGTCTCCTTTTTGAGGCACAAGGCCTTTCCAAAGAGGAAGATTTTGCAGCATTTCCTGACGACAGTTTCCCCAGCTAAGCTCCCCAGAAAGGTTTCCGCTATTCAGTTAATCGGAGCAGAATCTGTGCTTCCATGCCCTGTGGCAGAGCCCCTGGGGAAGCCATGAAGAACAAAGTGGAAGGGTTGCTTTTTATTGATCTCAGCGTGGGGGGATGGGGGAGAAACGAGGGGGAAATCAAGAATGCAGAGAGCGAGCGCTGACTCACATTAATTGGGGGTGGGGGATTCAATCTTTTCCCACTTTCTCCTTGTGTGTTGTGAAGCTGTCTCCTGAAAATACCTCCACTCCAGCACACACTTGAAAAGTTGGGTGTCAGTTGCGGGGAGGTGTACAAAATATCAGTACATGCTGGAGTCAGTTTCCTCTCTCTCTGATCAGGTCTAGTGATATAAAAATCGCATCTTGATCTTTTCCTGGTGCCAATGACAGGAATGTGACAAGTTTCCTCCCCCTCACCTCCCCCCACCATATTTCTGAAGGCTGTTTAAAACCTCAGAGCCAAGCTCGATGCATGTTTAACAACTGGTCTCTGCTTTACGTTAGATGTAACGGCAGAAAGGGTGTGTGGTCGGCGCACTTCCCACCGGCTTGGCCCAGAGTTACTCAGGAAACCAATTAGCAGCACATGCAGAAAGGCCATGATCCATGAAGATGCACATGACAAATATGCAGTGCCCTTTAATAACGTATTACTACTGGATGTTGTCCTGTGTTGGGGATATGGTCCATTGAGAGCTGTGAGGTCCTGAGAGGCCATAGTGATCAGGGCCACTGGGTGACCTTGGGCAAGTCACTTCACCTCTGTGCCTCAGTTTCCCCATCTGTAAAATGGGGATAATGATTGCAACCGCCTTTGTAAAGTCCCTCAGATCTAGCGATAGCTGCTCTATCAGAGCTAGGTGGTATTATTGGGATGGTGTTTTCTGTACGACTATTTCAGTTTAAGTATTTCTCACTAGGGGCCCTGTCGGTGGGCTTGGCTTCACGGAAGAGTTAACCCCACCTCTCACTGGGGCATTGGCTCTAAGCAGACTCCTGTCCACAGCATAGGTGCTGGAACTAGGGGTGCTGCCGGAGAGCCAGGCTTGAAGGGGTTTCCAGTATATACAGGGTTTATAGTTGGGTTCAGTGACTCTCAGCAAACTGTTCCAGCACCCCTGGTCCACACCTACAATCCCCTGGCCCAAGTGTAATGGTACTTTACACCTAGGTGAGCTGGTCCCCAGGCTCAGGCCTGAGGCATGTTTACACTCTGGCCGGTAACCCGCCCACGGTGCAGTCTGGACACAGGCTAAACCACTCAAGTGTGCCCAGAAGGACAGACAAGTTCTCCCCCAACTCACTAGGAAAAAGACAGAGCAGCTCAGCTTGCTGTGGCACCCAGAACCAGGAGATGCAGCCCCAGAAGTCCTAGCACCACCTCCACAAGCGAGTGCAGCACCAGTGCGGACGCAGTCGCGTGGACACGCTCGAGGCAGGCTTTGCCTTGGGGCAGCTCACAGCTGGCGCCCACCCCCCGCGTTAACTCTGCAGTGACAGACGGACCTTAGGAGGCGTCCTGGCTGGAAGGAGGAGACGAGATGGTTGGTGCCTAGGGACTGGGTGTTTGAAAATCCTCTCTCTGATCCAAGTGCTACGAAACCGACTTTGCTCGAGGAAGGACAGTTGGTCCCGGTAGCACTGGGCACAGGCTCCCACGAGGAGGAAATGCATGTGCCTGAAACCTAGCTTGTCCCGCAGGACGACAGCAGCTGGTGTCCAGGGCACTGTAGCCAGGTCCCAGTCTCAGGGTGGAACTCAGACATGCACGGGCAAGAGGCCGATCCCCGGAGCTGATTACTACTTAGCGAGCGTAGGTTAGTTGCAAAGCGCCAGGTAATGCTTGGTATTTCTCTAGCAACTCAGCATTCAAAACCCTTCACGAACATCCAGCCTCTCACACAGGTGGGAACGGTCCCCATTTTACAGGTAGGAAAACTCTGGCCCAGGGGGGTCACACATCAAGGGGTGCCACTGGAGAGAACGCCCCGTCCCCGGCTCTAACTACTGGGGAAGGGTGAACATTCCCTCCCTGCTTACCACATGCCTGGTTGGCAGGTGTCCCCGAATTACTGGCAGGTATGTGCCATGACAGCAACTACGGAAAGGCTTCCCCTTCTGTGCTTTCGTTTTCCTTCCGCCGCGGTCCGCTGCCATTTTTATTGGCTGCCACCTGATTTAGTATTCGCTCCTTGCGGCAGGGGCCTTACCTTACAAACTGCCTCTAAAACAGACCAACCCAATAATCCCAGACCTTCATCCAGCACCACCTCTCCCCACTCCCAGTTTTCAAAGAAGAAATAAAATCCCTGAGCCAGAGTACCTGCCCCTCTCTTTTTCGGTTGGTGCCATATTGCTTCATTTACTCCTCTAAGAGCAATGCTTTTTGAACACACAAAAGAGGGAGCTTTGCTCCATGTGGAACAGTCCACGGAGACACTCACTCACTAGAACCCTCCTATTCTGTCAGTCCCGTAAGATAAAGCAGTGCGCAGCACACACAAGCCAGCCTGTTAGACCTCCTGCAGCAACCTAGCGAACGTCAGAATCAGGTCTCCAAAGCCGCTCTGGCTGGGGTTCCAGTCCCGACCTGAAGAACTTAAATCAAAAAGCACAGAGGCAGGTGCAAGCATGTCTGTTGGTTAATGGCTGGAATAAAGATTTGCCTGCCACCCGCAGTGAGGATGTGCAGCTAATGAGCTGTGCATCCTGGAAGGCGCTAAACACAACAAATTAAAGAGAACTTTTAAGGGGCATGCTTCAAAGGAATTAAGAAATTGCAGACAAGAAACCTCTATCCCCATTATGAACTAACGCGAGGACTCAGCCCAATTGAATCTTTTCAGCATTGCAGAATAATTAGCCCATCAAATCCGCACGGGAGACTTGCTATAAAGAGCTCTGCATCTTAGCATGGGTCTATGGGGGCATATGCAACCAGGGAGCAACGCGTCTCCCGGGGGACCATTCCTTTTGATGAATTTGCTCTTCCAGGAGACACTGTATCACTCTCTCACTAGCTCTCTCTAACTGCCCGCACTGCGTTAGTGATCGTACTGCCTCGTTAGCTTGGTGTCTCACGGGTAGGCTGTAAACTGGGTGCCAGACTGCCCAGTGGTCCGAATACAAGCGCTCCCACGTTCTACGCCTAGTGCTACCAGACAGACGCCCTGCTGAGCCACGGAGAAGTCACAACCGAGTCTTTGTCTCTCGAGTGTGAGCAGAGCATCCAAAAGTCAAAGTCTGAGTGGCTTTGGCTTGGCACAGATCGTATTGTGCCATGTGACGACAGTAGAGAATTAGTGTTGCTTTCTTCAAAGGCCTTGTCTACGCTACAAAGTTTTGTCGGGCCGACAAAACTGGGGAGGTGTACACACTACACAGCGACTTTTGGCGACACAACTCTGCTGTTTTGCCGACAAAATAAAACCGCCTCAACAAGAGGCATAAAGCCTTTCGCGGCAAAGTTAAAGCGACAAAGGGTCAGTGTAGACGCTGCTGTACGTTATGTCGACAGAACTGGCTTCCCCCAGCATCGCACAAGGCCTGTCTTGACCGCTCTGCCCGCTGTTTGGATCTCTGCTGCCCTGCAGGCATGCGCCCCTCCCCTTTCAAAGCTCCAGGAAGTGTCTGACAGCTGAGTGTGCTGCTCCCTTGGTCAGCCCTGCTGTCTCCCCAGTCACAGACACACCACTCTCCTCTCCCTCACCGCCCTCCCACTTCAGTTGAAAAGTAGCTGACAATCTACTAGAAGGATGGGATTGAGAAACCTGCATCATGTGATGCTGTACCTGCCCCACGAGGCGTTGCAAACCCGTCCCAAAGCACCCTGCGGCCAGTTGCATTGTGGGATAGCTACCCACAGTGCTCTGCTCTTGGTGTCGATGCAAGAGCTGCTAGTGTGGGTGCACTCTGCTGACACAAGGAGCTAGGGTGGACACGCAACAGCTGTTTTAATGAAAGCAGCATACCTTTTGCTGACAAAACTTTGGCCTTGTCTACACTGGTAAGTTTCTGCGCAGCAAAGCAGCTTTCTGCGCTGTAACTCCTGAGGGGTACACACTGCCAAGCCACTGAGTGCGCAGAAACTGTGCAGTTGCAGCAACGTAAAAAAAACACCCCGACGAGAGGCGTACAGCTTTCTGTGCCGGGCCTACAGCGCCGCGGTGCCAGTGTAGACACCCTGGTCGATTACAGCGCTGCGATTGGCCTCAGGTCAGGTGTCCCACAACGCCTGTTCTCGCCTCTCTGGTCATCGGTTTGAACTCTACTGCCCTGCCCTCAGGTGACCAACCGTCAGCCCCACCCCTTAAATTCCTTGGCAATTTTGAAAGTCCCCTTCCTGTTTGCTCGGTGACGCGTGCAGTGGTCTCAGCGCATCCTTCCAGCTGACCACGCCTGCTCCACGCACCAGGCGATCCCCCGCTTGGAGCAATGCCGAGCTGCTGGACCTCGTCAGCATTTGGGAAGAGGAGACTGTCCAGTGCCAGCTGCGCTCCAGCCGTAGGAATGATGATACCTACGGACAGATTTCACGAGGCATGACAGAAAGGGGCCATGACCGGGACACACTGCAGTGCAGGGTCAAAGTGAAGGAGCTGTGGAACGCCTGCCACAAGGCGCGGGAGGCAAACCGCCACTCCGGTGCTGCGCCCATGAGCTGCCGGTTCTACAAAGAGCTGGACACGATACTCGGTGGTGACCCCACCTCCTCTGTGGATACTTTGGTGGGTCGCATGCCAGTCGAGAGTGGACCAAACCAGGAGGAGGAAATCTTGGTCGAGGATGTGGAGGGGGACGCAGAGGCAGAGGACGACTCGGAGGTCAGAGATGCACGTAGCCAGGAGCTCCTCTCTACCCCAGAGGAGACTAGCCAGTCACAGCTGTCGGAGCCTGGCGAAGCGCAAACGGGAGAGGAGGCCCCTGGTAAGTGGCTTTGATTTGGGGAATCGCTGAAGCGAGTTGTTTGGGGGCAGGAGGGTTGCAGAAAGCAGGCTTGTGTCTGCATGATGCGTGTACCACCACATGCCTAGTCTGAGCGACGGAACAGGCTGTTGATTGACTTCCTCACTTCACGGGAATCTGCCTCAGAGATCTCCACGAAACTCTCAGGGAGATACTGGGCAATCCGCTGCCGCGGGTTCTTTGGCAGAGCTGCTTTGTTTCGTGCCCCATTAAGGGTAACTTTCCCGTGCCACTCTGCCGTCACTGGGGGGAGGGGACCATTGCTGCACACAGGCGAGCCGCATAAGGGCCAGGGCGGAAGAAGCCGCAGTCTTGGAGAAAACCCTCCCCTTGATTCCCTGCTCACCCTCAGCAGCAAGATATCTTCCATAATGAATACAGCCTGTGGGGATAGTAGTGATTCTAAGGGCCCCCCCTTACAGTGCTGGCTCTCCCCAAGAGCCATGTGCCCAGTGTATAGTAGGGTCCTGGAACACTGATTTCCCCTGCCCCCGCGGTTACTCACCATTTTGGGGGTCTTGTGGCTCACGTGTGCTTGCCTGGGGTCAGCCAGTTAGTGCCAGGTAGGTGAACAGTGGCTGTGTTTTAAATCACGGAATCAGTGTTTTCTGCGTGTTGCAAACAATAATAATAATAATAATAGTCTGTAAAATGTAGCATTTTGGCTTCACAGAGATGACCTTGGGAGCCCAGCCTCCCTCTTTGTTATCGTCGGCTGAACGGCTGCGCAGAATTAGAAAGCGGCCACGAAGAACTAAAGAGGACTTTCTGCGTGATGTCATGATGCGCTCCGCGGCCGAAAAACAAGAACTGAAGGAGTGGCGGGACAGCGAGACGAAGGACCAAAAGGAGAACGCAGCGCGCCAGAATGAAGCGGCTCTCAAACGTCATAGAGCACCAATGCGAAGCAATGCATCACGGGGCACTGGGACAGGACCCAGGATGCCCCACGACCCCCTCCGCCTACCCATGACTCTTAGCGGCAGAAGAGGAAGAGGTGCTCTGTGGGATAGCTGCCCCGAGTACCGCTGTAAGTGCCGCATATGTGGGTGTGAACACGCTATTGCGCGGGCAGCTGACAGTGTGAACACACAACAGTGGCTTCCCTTCAGCGCTCTCTGAGCGGTGCTGTAACTGCCGGCAAGGTAACTCTGCCAGTGTAGCCATAGGCCTTGTCTACACCACAAAAGGTAACTCTGAACAAGGAATTTTGCTAGAAAACAAGAACACGGCACCAGCCCCAAGGCTCCTCACTCTCCCCCCTCTGCTTCACCGTAGAGCTTCTACCTTGAACTTGCCCACCTCACCTCCTATGTGGCTTCCAGAGATAGATTCAAAGCAACAGTACACAGATCCGCATGCTATGTTTCTACCCTCAAATCGGTTGCACACTGGTCTAAGCACAACAGGTGTCCAGGGTGAATTCTCATGTTAAGAAAGTTATGCATTTGTTTCTGCAAGTTTTCTCCGACGGTTGCTTAAAAAGTTGCAATTTCCATGAACGACCCTGCCCCGAAACTCGTTTGCTAAAATAAGAGCAAAAATACAACGTTCTACATGACTTTGTTTCAAGCGTCAAACATTTGTGCATTTTTGGTTTTTTGCCACATCATCCCAGATCAGTTGCTCGACGCTCCGAGGCAGTAGCTAGGAGGGTGAAATTCCTCTTCAGTCTACACCAAGGTTAGCTCGGTTTAACTGCATCGCTCAGGGGGGCGGATTTTTCACACCTCTGAGTGACATAGTTCCACCACCCTAATTTCCTAGGGTGGACCAGGCCAAAGTCTCCACAGGGATTAACGAGACCCCTGCTTCATGCTACAGCACAACTAAACTGTCCGCTCTTGAATATTCCGTACCTTGCACGCTCAACCTGTCGCACTTGAGCCTGCTAATTAAAATATTGATGGGAGATTCCAGGAGCGGCCAAGAAATGCTCACGCCTGCAGAACAGTTGAGGCCCTGCAAGACACTACAAATTAAATCAATCGCATCACTATTTCCATAAAGCAAAATACAGGCAAAGTTCTGTGCCTGCAGAATACACACTCCAGGTTGATCTACAGCTAATACAAGTTTTACAGAAGGCATTTGAAAGGGCTTTAAAATAAATAGCGAGGGATGATCCCAGCCTTCAACATGGCTTTACTCATCTACACTTTACGCTGAGGGGAAAAAATCCTGTGTCTTAGCTGATAAAGATTCAGTCAGGTGGGATTAAATCTGCTTCTCTAGATACGCTTCCTCCACCGATATTGGCCTTTATACTGGAAATACCGACAGACTCCTAGTTATAACTGAGTTATGGCACATCAGCTCTCATGCAGGATTGGAAATTAACTCCTGGTTGTCCCTTCAGGTCACCTGCACACACACCCAAAGTTTTCTGAATGGCCCACACTAATTATTTAGAGGAAGTTTCAGTCCATCAACATCACATCAGCAGTAACTTATGCACAATGGCATCTGTTGATGCCAAATGGATTGAAGGAATTAGCAGCTTGACAGGAACACAGCAAAGCAGGGCACGCACTCCGACATCACACTATGCACCGGCAATGCAACAACGCCAGCCATGGCCACTGCCGGCAGCATCCCCTTCCAGGGAGCTGGAGATGTGCTGCATTTTAACATGCGGACGGAAGATTAATCAAACACCCAAGTGAAATCCAGTGGCAGGGGAGTAACACACATTAAGCCTCATTATCCTGTTCAATGCAATAATCATCCCGCAAAGAGACTGTGACACACAGTCAGGGGGGTGGTTAAGAATAATATAGTTAATAGGAGACACACACACACACGCACACACACTATCCATGTAGCGGTGGGGGACAAGCAAGGAGACACACAAACCATCAGGCTCCTTTCACAGTACTCAGCCTCTTGTTACAACAGATCTGCTTTCTCCCTATCTTTGCAAGTGCAGTGGGGAGAGAGCTCTCCAAATTCCATAACAGTAGCATTCAGAGCAAGAAGCCTGGAAGGAGGGGAGGGCGGGTGGGCTGGAGACCGAGGAGCTCTCTAAACCAGATTTGTAATGCAGGCTTCATATGTATTTAACCTACAGCCACACTTATGGCAGCAGGTAGAGTTACAGGCACTACATGTGTAGCAACATACTGCAGCGAAAGGCTCCGGCAGTGGGGAAAGGCTCCGGTAGCAGACACTACACACTGCTAAAAATAGCAGCGTTGGCACGGGGAAGCATTGCCCGAGTGCGTAGAGAGCCATGCAGCGTATCTAGCCTGGGGGTTCCGATGCACAGGGTTCTCCGAACCCTAACCCTCACTGTCTACACTGGTGCTACACATGCTAGCCAGGCATGCGGTGTCTGTACTCTGCACAGTAAGCTTAGGCTCACCCATAGAGCATGACCCACTCAGAAAGGCCTCCCCACTCTCCGAGCTGCGTGCCAGGACAAGAGACGGTTAAGAGGGGATTTGATCACGGCCTACCAGTACCTACATGGGGAAGAGATTTCTCTTTAATCTAGCACAAAGACGCATAATGCGATCCAAGAGCTGGATAAATTCAAACTAGAAATAAGGCAGAAACTATTAGGGTATTAGCCACTGGAACAATCTATCTAGGGGTGTGCTAGAGGCTTCCTCTCTTGGAGTCTTCAAAAATCAGGACTGGATGTCAAGCTAAAAGCTCTACTTTACTTCAAACAGAAGTTCTGCAGAAGTTCCTCGATGACTGCGTTTTGCAGGGGGTCAGGCTAAAGGATCGGAATGGTCCCTCCTGGCTTTAAAATCTATGAATGTTCCCCTTTAAGGCACAACTTGGGAAACAGTCAGCCTAGGGTTGCCAGGGGTCCGGTGTTCGACGGGAACGCCCAGTCGAAAAGGGACCTGGGTGGCTCCGGTCAGCACCACTGAGTGGGCTGTTAAAAGTCCGGTCGGCGGCACAGCAGGGCTAAGGCAGGCTCCTTGCCTGCCCGGACTCCGGACAGCTCCCGGAAAGCGGCCGGCACGTCCCTGCGGCCCCGAGGCACAAGTGCTATCAGGGAAGCACCGCGTGCTGCCCCCACCCCGAGCACTGCCTCTGCAGCTCCCATTGGCCGGGAACTGCGGCCAATGGGAGCTGCAGGGGAGGCGCCTCCAGGCACAGGCAGCGCGCCTCCACCTAGGAGCCGGACATGGCAGCCGCTTCCGGGAGCAGCGCAGCGCTGACTGGAAGCCGCGTGAGGTAAGCACCGCCCAGCCGGAGCCCATACCCCGCTCCCCGCATCCCAACCCCCTACCCCAGCCCAGTGAAAATGGGTGAGGGTGGGGGAGAGCGAGCAATGGAGATGCTTCGGGGAAGGGGTGGGGCAAGAGTGTTCAGTTTTGTGCAATTCGAAAGTTGGCAACCCTAAGTCAGCCCGCTGGCATGGTGGCCCTGTGACTACATCCAGCACCACCATGGCAGGTGTCCTGGGTTTGAGTCCCAATCTGTACTGATTGTTCCCAGAGAACAAGGACAAAACGCCCAACTAAGGGCTTGTCTACACTGGCACTTTACAGCGCTGCAACTTTCTCACTCGGGGTGGGGGTGAAAAACCCCGCCCCTGAGCGCGGCGCATTTCAGCGCTGTAACGTGCCCGTGTAGACGGTGCACCAGCGCTGGGAGCTACGCCCCTCGTGGAGGTGGGAGAGCTCTCTCCCAGCGCTCTGTCCCGACTACACAAGCCACGTTAAAGAACTGCCGAGGCAGCGCTTGAACGTTGCCAACGAAGACCTGCCCTTAAACTCAAGAACAGTGTTAGATTTACAGTGGAAAGAGCAAACTTGAGAAGTTGGGATTGCGTGCGATCAATAGGCTGTTTAAATACAACTCTCACGGAGCTGGATTTTGCTGTCAGTCACACCCAGATGAAAATCTAGACCACTGCGGCAGTCACCCATTGTTTTGTTACCGCCAATCGAGTGTTACCCTTGAATAACAAAACATCACTAATTCACTGTTGTTAGGTATTCATGTATAATTACAAACCACTGCAGTACTGCCGAAGGCAGCTTATGTCTGTCTATTACAGCCTGCCAGAAACACTAGTCCAGAACATTTGCTGCAGGCAGTGGCATTGTCCTCAACCATTTGCACTTTTGCTACTTGGTCAGAGGTTACACCCACCTCCTTGAATCTGCCACCTGCCCGGCTGGTGGGGGGACGTCTTGTCCATTCAGGTAAAAAGGCAAAAGAGCAAATATGGGGAAGGTCCATTTAGCCAGAACACAAATATTTGTTTTGCAGCAATGCCTAGAAGTCCCAGCTAAAATCGGGGACCCGCTCTGCATAAATTCATATTAAGAGACCGCCCTGCCCCAAACGGCTTACTGTCTACACGGACAGGACAGACAAAGGGTCGGGAAGAAAAACCGTCAGGGAAAAGTGACATGGCCAGGGTCAGCCAGCCGAATCGGGAACAGAACCCAGGTCTGGAGTCCCAGGGGCAGTACCCTACTGTCTCTGTATACACCTCCTTCAAACCAGGAGAGGGAGCAATCAGCAAACAGCTTTAGTATTCCCCCTCCTCCGCCCTTTGCAGCGGCAAGGATTGACAAACATTTCAGACAAATGCTCCAGTTTCCACCACGCAGTGGTTTTGTCTCTGCAACCCAACCGGTGCTCTTAAGGGGAGCAGGAGAAGGGAAAGAGAGGGGTTTTCTTCTGATTGCTATGCTAAACACAGGCGCTTTGAAAAAACAAGAAAGAAAGATGCTCTGAGCTAGATAAATCTCCTCCTCGCAGGCCGGATGCTAACACACACTACACTGTCCGTCAAATACTGGCAGCCTTTGCTAAAAAAATAATAATAATCCAAGCGCATTATAGCAAGAGTCCCTGCATGGATGGTGTGCAACAGAGCACTAGATGCGAGGGAGAAGGCTCATGTTCCCTGATCTCCTTCCTATTCCCAATAAACAACCCACGTCTTGACACTATTTCTGGTTCCATATGATGGAGAATTAGAACAGCCCTGGGGAAAGAGTTCTCTCATTTCTTCCCTCTATACCACACAATCCTGCGAGCGAGGAGTATAAATCTTAGCTCAGGCAGACAGACTCACGCTAGCTTGAGGAGCGTAGCTACAGTAGCACAGGTAGCAACTGCAAACCCATGGGGTTCAGGCGCGTTTGGACTCAGCGCAGCTTAGCCAGGCTTGCACTGCCGCTGCCCATGCGACACTACTATTTACACTTGCACGAGCACGTCGATGCGAGCTGGGAATCACACCCCTCGCTCATCGTGCAGACGTGCCCTAAACCAAGAATAATGCTCTCGGAACCCTTTCGATGGTACTTACCCAAAGCACGGGGCATGAAAGTTAGTGGCAGAGAGGGAGACACTCATCCAAGCTTTTTCCCTTGCAGAAGCGGACAGTTCAGAGTGCCAACAAGAAAGGAGTCCAGTCGAGCCCCAAACTTACCGCTGTTCTACACAAACCTGGGCTTCTGCGGCTTTGGCCCTAGGCTGTTAGCAGCTATATTGGGGGAGGGATAGCTCAGTGGTTCGAGCATTGGCCCGCTAAACCCAGGGTTGTGAGTTCAATCCTTGAGGGGGCCATTTAGGGATCTGGGGCAAAAAATTGGTCCTGCTAGTGAAGGCAGGGGACTGGACTCGATGACCTTTCAAGGTCCCTTCCAGTTCTATGAGATAGGTATATCTCCATATATTATTATATTATATCTGTACGTTATTAGCAACGCAAGGGCCAAGTTAACAAATCTAGGTGCCTAACTTTAGTCAGCTAAATAAGAACTGCTTGATTTTCATCACCCAGAGCTCCCACTGATTTCCATAGCAGCTTCTGGTACCCAACTCCTTTAAAAAAAAAAAATAAAAAAAAATTGCACAGGTTTTCAAAATGCCTAAATATGAACATAAATACCACTGGGGTAGCCAAGTTTAAAAGCGACCCAAACAGTGCCATCCACCTAACAAGGTCTGAGTGCTTACCTTACCCTGGGAGGTGAGTGGTTGTATCTCCAGTTAACAGCTGGGGAAACTGAGGCACGGAGCAGTGAAACAACATGCATGAACTCTCAGAAAAAGCCAGAGCCAAGAACAAAACCCTGGTGTTCTGTTCCCCAGTTCTGTGCTCTCACCACTAACCCACCCCACGCCTCTTGGCAAAAGAAGGCCGAAGCGGCGATTATATAAAATGCCGTTTATGCTAAAGAAGCTAGTCTTAGAAAGTTGTAGGGTTTCTGTATTAACCGTTCATGGGCCGTGAGATACTGAGAGTTAAGATGGGAGCAAAGAGCAGAAAAGAAGGGGTGGGGGAGGGAAAAGAAAAACCACAGAAATGAGACTGAAAAGGGGGTGAGAAAGAAGCGACTCATTCTGCTTTGCCCCCTTCCCGATAAAAGAAAGAGCTGAGCAGGCAGGGCTGAAAGACCATCTCATGGGTGGGTTTAATAATAATTCTGAGTGGCATTACAGTAAGGTCTGGAGACTCTCCTGCATTAGATGCTGTATAAACACGGTAGTGTATTCCTTAAACGATTTCTCTTCAAAACATTTTGATTTTCAGCACCCAACATGTTCTGAAAAGAGTGCTCTGCCTGGGGGAATGTGGTGGGGAGACCTAGAATCCTCCTCAAGATAGAATTCAGGATCAAGTTTTCATTTAATAAAAAAAAAAAAAAAAAAAAAAGTCCAAACCTAAAACAGAGGGAACTCGGCCCTTGGAATTTGCTGGGCCTCAAATGAGGAGCCTGTTTAAGTGTCACCAAAGCTGGTGGAAGGGAAGTAGAAAAACAGACATTATTTGCTCAGAACTAGCAGAACATCCTACAGGGAACTAGAACATGGCCTTGTTTAACTGGGCACGCGGCTACCTACGCTGACACACCGCAGTTTGCACCACTGCAGCCAGCGCCGGCTCCAGGGTTTTTGCCGCCCCAGGCAGCCAAAAAAAAAAAAAAAGCCGCGATCGCGATCTGCGGCGGCAATTCGGCGGGAGGGCCTTCGCGCCGAGCGGGAGTGAGGGACCCTCCGCCGAATACCTGGACGTGCCGCCCCTCTCCCGAGGGGCCGCCCCAAGCACCTGCTTGTTAAGCTGGTGCCTGGAGCCGGCCCTGACTGCAGCAGATGGAGACATGCTTGTCAAGTTCCACCCAATAGTCATTTTGAAATGTCAAGGTCCCTATATGCAATTGCAGCATAGCTCCTCCTGGCTTACATTGAGCACACTTGGCTCATTCTTTGGAGCTCCTCCTGACAGCATCCCATTGTCCAGCTCACCTCCAGGCAGGTTATCACCTATACTCAATAGGAAACACACCCAAACCAGAGTCTCACCCTCAGCTGAACCCAACTAATGAAAGAACAGATGTTTTAAATCTTCCAAATTAAAAATCGAACGGATTGGATCCTTCCCTTTATGAAGAACCTAATGACAAACTGTTCATTCAGCCCCATTAGCCAGTTTGTCCCACAGTGCTCCACTGGGGAACAAACACTTCCTTAGGTGTCATTAGTAACCGCACCAGTCCTCCGTGAACTGCCTGAAAAGGGGAAAGAGATTTAAAGTTTATTAGAAAATATTTAAAAATAAGTAATACAAAGTGTTTGAAGCGTCAGTTATTGTGTCATTGGGGGTAACATACAGTTTGTAGGGGGGTGTTAGCGTTTTGGTATTGGACGGCATATACATATACACAGTCTGTCATGTCCCCGATGCGGGGTATACGGTGGGTGAGTTCAAGGTACAGCCAGCAAGCAGTGAGGGTACATCACTCATACAAACAGGTTATGGATAGTCGTGGGCATGAATGAGTGAGTGGACTGGGTAATGGTGATAGGATGACCCTCACAGGGCAGAGTTCAGTTTGGTTGGTTCAGGGCTCAGGGGATAAAGTCCACCGGGGGAAGTTTACAGGCAGCTAGGGAGAAGCATCAAGCACATCAAAGCAAAGCACATCACCATCTTCTTTCATAATGATGATGTATTAACATCCCTTTGTATTCCCCTCTGGGCCCTTTCTCCATTAGAGACCTCAGTGAGAACGTGTGCTGCTTTGTTCTTCAATCTCCTTTTTTCTTCAACTGATTCACCCAAGGATTTGAGGAGCCTGGCGTAAATTACCATCACTTAAGCCTGACAGGTGCTGGAGCATTAATGACTAAGGCACCGCTTGGGAGAGGTTTTAATCCAAAAGATGGGAAAGACACTGAGTGAAATTCACCCCCATTACAATCCAAGGGAGTTACTTCAGAGATGTCACTGGCCCATTAAGTTTAAAAAGGTAGAAGAGACATTTTTGATCAGAATACTACAGTTATATACATTGTTAAAGTGAGCCACTCCCCACGTTCCTCTCATGACATCCCCCACACCACCACCAAGTCTCTTTGCTAGGCTGTGCTCCCCACAAAGCAATCAAAGGCCCCAATCCTGGAAGAAAAGACGTGGGGAGACCTCTGAGCCCACACACAGCCCCATTGACTTCAGAGTCAGTTCAGCATGGGTATTATTCCTTCTTTTTACACGCACCGTTCCAGTAACTCCTGGTGCATTTGGCATTTTTTATTCTAGCATGAGTGGGACGAGGGCATTGCTTTGACTGCAGGCTCTTTGGGATAGGGACTGGTTTTTTGTTCTGGGTTTGTACAGCTCCTAGCACCACAGTCCACGACTGGGGCTACTAGGCACTACCACAGTATAAATAAGAAACAACAAAGCACACTAACTGCTGTTTTATGCTGTGCTGGGGGTATTCCGTTCCCCCACTTGGTAGAATGGGAGGAAGAGAAGCAGAAAGAATCCCTCTCTTATCCCCGAAGAGTGAGTATTAGGCAAATGGAACAAGTGTCGTCAGACCCTTGCAGGATTACTACTCGTTAAGCTAAGATATTAACGCACACTCCCACTCCCTCCCAAATGAACTCCAAGGGAAGAGCGTGGAAGGACCCACCCGCTCCTCTGATTTAAGTAGACATCGATAAGGCATCAATTACAAGCCAAAACTCAGGTTTCAGAGTGGTAGCCGTGTTAGTCTGTATCAGCAAAAACAACGAGGAGTCCTGGTGGCACCTTAGAGACTAACACATTTATTTGGGCATAAACTTTCATGGGCTAGAACCCACTTCATCAGATGCATGGAGTGGAAGCCAAAACTCAGTTCAGCTCCTGATGTTATTTTAACTGGGTTCAAATCAAAACCTCTCTAGAAAGGGGAGCCTCTTAAACAGCAGCATGGAATAATGGGGAAGGATTTTTTCCTTTTTGAGGACCAAAACTTGGCTTGGAAGTGAGAGACCAACAGCGCCAGATGGATTAACCCAGCAGCAATCAGGGAACATCTCTAACTTGATCACTTTGCTCTGTCCACTCCTCCTGCCATCTCTTTCCTAGCCCACCATTTCCCAAGCAGTCCTGGACCCCGCCTCCTCCCACCCCGCCCTGCAGACACAGGCGATGTAGGCTTCTTCCCAATAGGCAGAGAAAAACGTTAGAGACATTGGGAAGAAGCGGATCGCATGGCGGAACTGTTTACTTTCTCTGTTGGGAGCTGTCGGCAGCTGATCAAATACATTAGACGGTCCCTTATAATGACAGGCAATTATTGCAAACACCAATACAGGCAAGATAGGCCCAAGTTTAAAAACAAGAGTAAGTGAAACAAAGGGGTGTTTGAGGATGATAACCTTTACACAACTTTAACCACAATAGAGAGCTGATTGCATTCATTTGGTTGCGTGACAGAGCTGGATCTTGGGCTGGGTTGCTTTACATGCCCTGATACCAGGACATGCCTAACCCAATTTTATTTACACCACAGGACAATGCTCCTTCCACTCAAATACACGACAATCTGGTGACTTTCATCTTCCAAATTCTGAGAGGAACTAAGCAACAAATGGAAGTTTAAAGAACTCCCACGTTACCATAGAGGGGCTCATGGAGTGCCAGACTACTGGAGCCTTTAGTTTTGTTTATCTATCAAAGTTTTTAGATGCACCAATTTACAGACGGGGAAATCAAGGCACAGAAAAATTAAGTGACTTGCCCACAGTCATACAAGGAGTCAGTGGCAGAGTGATGAATTGTGCCTAAATCACCTGAGTCCAGCCCAGTACCTTAACCACAAGACCACCATTAGTCCCTATTTATAGTACATCCTAGAACTGAGCTTACTACTAAAGACTCTTGTATAAGAGATTCCAAAAAAAAAAATTAATGTATTCAGTTGTGCCAAAATGGGAAGGGGGGAAAAGAATCTGATAAGGGAGGGGGAAGAATTCGTTAGATATCAGAGTTACCAATTCTTGCAATTTTCCAAGAATTGTTGTTAATATTTTGTGTTATTCTTAAAGCCCCAGCTCCTAGAGTCATATGATCATATGACAAACTCAGCTGTCATTTACAGTTTTTTGCCCTTGTAGTTGCAGAGAAAGTCTTGGAAACCTGACCTTAAATGTTCCTTTGCCAGCAGACAAAAAAGACAAACACTCTGATTTTTTAAATTAATCTCATGGTTTTTGGGGAGACTGAGTCATGATTTTTGAACGACTGGTGTTGGCAATGCTTCAAATTACATCTCAGGATTGAAACAAAGGTCTCACCTGGACTGTTTGGAAACCACTGCCAGTTAAAGAAACAAAACAACAAAAAAAGGAACGAGCTAACACTTTCCATGTGTGTGGCCTAAAGCCATGTTCAGCACAGACACTGACTTAGAGAAACCCAGGGAAATGCAGTTTCATTAAATCTCCCATAGAAACTGATTAGTATCTGGCTTCTGCCAGAATGGAAACTGATATGAGGGATAAGAAAAAATCCATCTAACTTCATTAGCCAAAACACAGAGTAACATCAACACTCCTGATGCTTTGTTGCCTGGCACTATTATCGAACACACAGCCACCTCAGACCTTTTGAAGAGCTCTTCTAGACAGCTAGCAAAGCCAAGGAAATCCATGTTTTTATCACCAGGCCCTATTGGTTACTGCAGTTCACCCTTTTCACTTGCACCAGCTGAAGGAAGGTTTAACAAGGGCAGCGTTTCCACCTCTCACGAATCTCCCAGTATTCAGTGTTTTAAAGCTCCAGCTCCTGGAGTCATGTTACAAAATGAAAATATCACCCTTTTTTTAAAAAACAAAAAATAAACGCAGCAAAGAATCCTGTGGCACCTTATAGACTAACAGAGGTTTTGCAGCATGAGNGATACTTAAAAAATAAACAAGTTCCTAGCCTCATGATTGCAGAGAAAAGCTTGAACGTGTGATTCAAACGTACCCTAAAGGCTCAGAAAACAGGATGCAAGGGGAGGGGGGGGATTTTTAAAAATCTCATGATTCTTTTGAGGGTTGCTTCAGGATTTTTGAGCAGTGGGGGCTGGCGACAATGCAACAAGCTGAGCGCAGCTTTCATAGCAAAACCATGCAAAAATCCATCATGGGGATCCCCAAATACCGTGGGGAACAGTCCGAGGTAAGCCCCAACCCTAAAATAAGCCAAAGGTCAGTGCAGTCAGCTGCACTTACATCCCCACTGCTGCTGGACAGGGCCATCCAGGAGCACTGTACATTAGACGTGGGAGGTAACTGTCCCGCTCTACTGGGCGCTGGGGAGGCCTCAGCGACAGTGCTGCGCCCAGGTCTGGGCAAAGATGTGGACAAACTGGAGAGAGTCCAGAGGGGAGCAACAAAAATGGTAAAAAGTTTAGAAAACCTCAGCTGGGAGGAAAGGGTAAGAAAAACGGGGCATGTTTAGTCTTGAGAAAAGGAGACTGAGGGGGAGGGGACCTGATAGTCCTCAGATATATGAAAGGCTGCTATAAAGAGGACTCTGATCAATTGTTCTCCGTGTCCACTGAAGGTAGCACAAGTAGTAATGGGCTTCATCTGCCGCAAGGGAGAGCTAGGCTAGATATTAGGACAAAGCTTCCAATTCTGAGGGAGTTTCTAACTTTCTAACCTTCCCAAGGGAGGCTGTGGAATCCCCGTCATTGGAGGGTCTAAGAACAGGTTGGCCAAACACCTGACAGGGACGGTCTAGGTTTACTTGGTCCTGCCACAGCACAGGGGGTGGACTTAGTGACTTCTCCAGGTCCCTTCCAGCCCCACCTTTCTAGGAGTCTATGATCCACTCCCCTAAGACAGCCCACGATTTAGGACAGCAGACCCCTATTTGCTACCTAGGGACTCTGCAAGAGGGGAGAATGAGCAGATGAGTCAGGGGTGGTGACAGCACATACACTGCACTGCCAGCTCAGAGACCAGACTTTACTCTGCCGCGTGAAAGGCAGGCGTTCAAGAGCAACTCGTAACCCCCTCGTGCATCCGGTAACGTGCAGGTCAGTTGGAAACGGGTTTCCAGCAGTCCACAGTCCCGGACCCCAAACTAGAGAGAGAGGTGCATCCCCCTTGCAGTATACAGGACCCACCCCTTGCCACAGGAGCAAGTCGCTGCTCCCCCACAGATGTCCTGTGTGACCTTGGACAAGTCCCTTTGTCTCTCTGTACCTCAGTTCCCCATCTGTAAAGTGGGGATAAGAATGCCTCTCTGTGGCAAGGATAAATGCATTAATTATTGGGAGGCGCTCAGATACATGGGTAGGAGACTAGCCCGAGGCCACTGACAGCAGACAGTCAGACTGCTACTTACCAGCAAGGGGAGGAGGAGGTCGGCCAAGTAGACAAAAGCTGCTCCCAGGGTGAAGCCAACAGCTACCGGGAAGAAAGCAAAAGCCCCGAAATCCCCAGAATCTTCAGCCAATTCAATGGCAGGAGCCAGGAGGGACCAGTAAGAAGCAGCTAACATGACCTAGGGGACAGAGAACATAAATTAATACAGGTTATGGGATTACCCCCAATCGAGATCAGGACCCTAATGCGTTGGGTGCTGTACATACACGCAATAAAGAGACAGGCCAAAGGTGGGGGGNCCCAAGGACTCCTCGTTGTTTTTGCTGATACAGACTAACACGGCTACCCCTCTGAAACCTTATTTCCATTGGTATTAAAGTACTTTGGGGGAAAAGGCTTCCACTGGCTTTAAGGTTTTGCAAACCTTTGGTTTTTACTAAAACCGGAATTGCAGGCTTAAATCAAGCTGAGATCATGTCTTGAAATAATATAGCAGGAAGGCTTTAAGAAAAAGGCAAGGAAAGTTAATTTCAGTCTGTTCAAGCATCATGTATTCTGACAGATTATCAAAAGAGTCAACATGCGCTAGGACTGTCCAGTCACCAGCTCGGAACCATGAGCAGTTGCCAAGCCAACCTCAAGAAACCGCTTCCTCCAGGAGGCTTGCGCCGAATGGATTTTCAACTCAAGCAAAGCTACAAAGCAACCCACAGTGTCACCAAAGCCTGAATGACAGACAGACACGCACACGCCCTCTGCAGAACAGCACATGGGAGGGGGAAAGACGGACCCAGGAATCTAGCAAGACGAACCTCGGGCTCTCCTTGAAGAGAAGATGTTGCAGCTGAATTGAGAGGCCAAGATTTGAGGGCTACGGAAGGGCCCAGATTTATGGGGAAGTGAGGTTCCAACCCTCCCCATCCTGGGGCAACTGATGAGGGCGTGACCCCTCTTGCTGCCCTGCCCCCCCTGGGAGCTGTACTGCCAATGGCTCCTCCTGAACCCCTCAACCTCTGAAGGTGAGAGCCCATGGAGGGGGCACAGTCAGCGTTTGCTCGCTTTTGTGGCAAAATTCCCATTGGGCTCAGCAAGCACCAGAGAGCCAGCGGTGCTTCCGCTCCACCCTAACAGGATGCCAGCCCTGCTCCCCAAGGCACCAGACAGCCGCCCCCAGCACGTGGTGCTCAGAAAAGGGCTCCCCTGAGCTCACGGGAAGTTGCTTAGCCTCCACTGCCCTCCGTCACAGGTTATGGGGTCTTCTCACATCTCCCTCTCCGAGACACCGTGAGCAGAGGACAGAACGTAGTGCTGTGCACAATGCAGGCTCCACCTGCTCCGTGTCCTCCCGTGAAGCTCAGTTTCTTGGGGCTGTAAAACCACCACCACACAGGGACCCCAATCTAGAGAGAGAGAGGTGCATCCCCCTTGCAGTATACAGGACCCACCCCTTGCCACAGGAGCAAGTCGCTGCTCCCCCACAGATGTCCTGTGTGACCTTGGACAATTCCCTTTGTCTCTCTGTACCTCAGTTCCCCATCTGTAAAGTGGGGATAAGAATGCCTCTCTGTGGCAAGGATAAATGCATTAATTATTGGGAGGCGCTCAGATACATGGGAGACACAAGACGGGCTGATCTCAGTTATGCATGGAAGCTGACCCTCATGGCAGGCAGGAAATCGATCAAGATCCACAGAGCTCCAATGACCTGGGAGACTCTCTCCAATCCACTAAGAGGTGTCAGGGTTAGTTATATGGCACTTTCTCTACCAGCCCTGCAAATCAGTTACCAGAAGAGCAGGGGAGTGAATCCAATCCGGCATTCTTCCCCCCCTAGCCTCCATCCCTACAGAGAACAGCACTGAGGAGACAGGTGGAAGGGGAAGGCAGGAATCCAAGCAGTCATTTGTTCATTCAGCTCTCCACGCTGAGCACGCCTGTTGCTGAAAAAAGAACAAGCTGTACTGCAGCGTTTCCCAGATGACATGGCATGACACCAGGCCACAAGGGAGAATTCGGCTCCTCTCCCCGGGGCCCCCAAAAAAAGAGGAAGTGTTAGAAAACAATGAGAGAGATCTACATTCCTTCTGAAGGAGAGCTAAACCGCGATCACTGCTCCAAATCCAGGAGCCTCAACCGATACACGTTCCTTGCTCTGGCCAGGACACAACCCACACAGCTCCTACTGACTTCAGCTCAAGCTGTGGGTGCCCACGCCCCTCTGAAAGTCAGACCCAAGGTGGGCACTCAAAGTCAGCAGGCACTTCCTGTTTCACGTGTCCATGCACTCCGTTACCCCGGTGACGGGCATCGTATTTAAAGCCTACCTAGAAACCAGCCTCAGGACAAAGTGTTCTCATCAACTGGCAGCTGCTGGCTGGCCTACGTGAAAGGAGCTTGGAGGGGGGCGGGGTCTCGAAATGGCAACTAGACGCCAAACCCACCAGCCAACTGGCAGTCTCGGTCATGGCTCTTCTTGATCTCAGCCAGAGGCTGGCTCCAAAGGGGAGGACAGGACACGAGGACACAACTCCCCACTGACTCCTAGAGCTCTTCCCTCCACACCAGGGTTGAGGGCGTTTCCCCTGCTGCCCCCTATTCCAGGGTGGCACAGAGGTTTCCAAACACTAGGTAGAGATTGCTAATTAACAGAACACGAAGAGACACCGAAGATCTGTGGATGAAGGGAGTCAGTTATATCGCCCGGGTCGCTGCCCCATCGCCACGTCTGTACGTCCAACACTATCAACAGCGAGAGCTTTGGGAGGAGCAGACGGGATGCCGGGCCAGCGCCGGTGCTGGCTGCTTTCCGGTTTTGTTGAGAAGTATTTTGTTGTTCTAGCCTGTAGCTATTGTGCATGCACCACTCATCCCCCTACACACACCCCTTCTTCAGCCTCAGAATGGCAGCGGAACCCAATCTAGGTCAGCTCTCTCATCTAAGTCCCCAAAGGCCCAGCACAAAACTTTGGACTGGGATCCTCCCATGAGGTTTCTGTAACCTACGGAGTCTTTATAGCGTCCCACTAACAGATCCACACTAACACCCCGTTCAGAGAATTCTGGCTAACGGAGCCGGCACAACAACTGTAGATTTATAGGACCAGGGTACAGCTAAATACACTGTATGGTAGCAATCAATACAGTAGTCATAGGATCCAATAGCCTTTGTCAACTAGAGCGGGCAGGGAAACAACTGTCCGGGATTTCTTTGTTCTATTGGTTGTGTCTTTGAAGGCAGACTCGCTTTGGACAGAAGACTTCCCTTCGGCCCCGTGCTCCAACCTCCTCCATCTAACCATCAGCCGCACCACTGCGCCACATCAGCGAAGGGGAATCTCTAAGACACCAGTTCCCCTAGGATATTTTTGTTTCTGTGGCTGCTTATAAACAGACCAGCCGAGCGGGCAGGGGTAGAAGGGAGAGACATACACAGGCCTGAGGGAGGGGGGACACTAGATCTGCACTGATCTGCCGGGATGCCCTGAATCTCTTTGGGGTTAGTCCATAATGAAGTCAAGAGAGTATGGGGCAGTTTTAGGCTTGATGCACAGACCTCCTCCTGTTAGCGCAGGATCAAAATGACCACAGGACGCTGGGTTTGAAACCCACCCAGATCCTCTATGCAGCTTCCTGGATAAAGGAATTGTGTGTGTACACACATGCGCGCACAAGTTAACTCCTTGCTAAAAGTACTGATCACACCAACGCAAATGGTAACAAGTGAGGAGATGACAGCAGTCAAGTCATTTCATCACCCCCATTTAGGTGCCACTTGGTTGTTCCCTTCCCCTAACCTCAACTACTTTCCTTCCACCAGCACAATGCACATCTCTTCACCCATATCCTAGAACCACCTTGAACTCCAACCACAGGTAACGTTGGGCTTGGTGGGATTCATAAACGAGACCGCACAGAATTCTGCAGGTGCTTTGGCATCAGTTTAAGAAGCAAGAGAACGGGGTCAGTGCGAACAGCTGCGAGAAGATTTCCTACACACTTCTCTGCAATGGATCCGTTTTGCCCCAGGACTCCTTCCCTGGCCACCGTTGTGCCAGGTAGGCCTGCAAGTCCCAAGTCTACATTTGGCCCATAAAAGCTTTATTAAAGTAGCAGAGAAATCCATTCCCCAGATTATAGTGAAGCAAGAAAGGAAATATCAGATCCTCAAATACACATCCAATATGCAGCATAAATACAGACTTCATCAATTTATTCATTTCATTTCCTCTCCTCTCCTCTCCTCCCCTCCCACTCCCCCGGGTGTTCGATGTACCGGGCTGGATTAATCAAAAATAATCAGCCCAATTAAGAGCCTTCAGCAGGTTTGGCGTCCCCTCAGCCCCCAACTATCTACAGTACTTGCTTTTGGAGCCATTCAGCTAGGGAAGGAAACTCATTTGTGACGGACTCCACTGGGAGTCTTCTCATTTGCCACGAAACAAAATTAGTTCTTTTTTTTTAAAAGTAAAAGTCTGAGGCCTGAGAAAAATATCAGCTAAGAAAAACGCTTAAGAATTAACAGAAGAGTTTCCTCAGCTTGGGATCAAACCCAGTCTTCTGGAGCCAGGCATTCTCCCAGCACCCAAGCGGGCACTTTTCTAGACCCTCCCTTGAACAAAAAATAGGGAGAAGCTGAGGCTGAAGTTATAGAATCATAGAAACACAGGGCTGGAAAGGACCTGGAGAGGGTCATTCAGTCCAGCCCCCTCCGCTGAGGCAGGGCCAGGCAAACCTAGACCATCCCTGACAGGGTTTTGTCCAACCTGTTCTTAAAAACCTCCAGTAATGGGAATACCACAACCTCCCTTGGAAGCCTGTTCCAGAACTTAACTACCCTTAGAGTTAGACAGTTTTTCCTAATATCTAACCTAAATCTCTCTTGCCACAGTTTAAGCCCATTACTTCTTGTCTTACCTTCAGTGGACATGGAATAATTGACCACAGTCCTCTTCGTAATAGCTTTCAACATACACCTTTACCCCGATATAACGTGACCCGATAGAACACGAATTCGAATATAACGCGGTAAAGCAGTGCTCCGGGGGGCGGGCCTGCGCACTCTGGCGGATCAAAGCAAGTTCGATATAATGCGGTTTCACCTATAATGCAGTACGATTTTTTGGCTCCCGAGGACAGCATTATATCGAGGTAGAGGTGTATTTGAAGACTTATCAGGTCCCATTCCCTCCATCTTCTTTTCTCAAGACTAAACATGCTCAGTGTTTTTAACCTTTCCTCATAGGTCACATTTTCTAAGCCATTTATCGTTTTTTGTTGCTCTCCTCTGGACCCTCTCCAGTTTGTCCACATCTTTCCTAGAATTGGAGACGGTACTCCAGTGCCAAATAGAGCGAGAATTATCTCCCGCGTCTTAGACGACACTCCTGTTAATACACCTCAGAATTATACTAGACTTTTCTGCAACTGCATCATGTTCAATTCAATATTCAATCTGTGATCCACTACAACCCCCAGATCCTTCTCCACAGTACTACCACATAGCCAGTTATTCCCCATTTTGCAGCTGTGCATTTGATTTTTCCTTCCTAAGTGTAGTCCTTTGCCCTGGTCTTTCCTGAATTTCATCTTGCTGAATTCAGACCAATTCTCTAATTTGTCACGGTCATTTTGAATTCTAATCCCGACACCAGCTTGGTGTCATCTGCAAATTTTAGAAGCACACTCGCCACTCCATTATCCAAATCATGAACAAAGAAAACTGACTAGTACCAAAGCCAGGATTGACCCACGTGGGACAGCATTACGTACATCCCTCCCAGTCTGACAGCAAACCACTGATAACTACTCTTTGAGTACAGTCTTTCAACCAGTTGTGCATCCACCTTAGAGTAATTTCATCTAGACAACAATTCCCTATTTGCTTATGAGACTGTCATGTGGGACTGTGTCAAAAGCCTTACTAAAAATCACAATATATCACATCTAGTGCTTCCCCCCATCCACTAGGCCAGTAACCTGTGTCAGAGAAGGGAATTAGGTTGGATCAGCATGATTTGTTCTTGATAAATCCACAATGGCCATTTTTAACCTCTTTTCACCAGGGATGGGTGCTCTGTCAGAGAGGAGATGGTTTAGTGGCCCCGGGGATGAAATTCATCAAAGGAAAACTTCCTAACAGCAAGATCTACTCTGTTGGGGGAAGTCATGAGAGGCTCATTGTTCAGTATGCAACTGGCCTGAACAGAGCACCAGGAAAGAGGCTACAAGATACAACCTTGCACAAGCAAGGACCCAACCGGGCATCGCTTCCCATTTCTACTGCTAGGAAAATACAGAGTGAAGTGGTCAATGAACTGGAGATGCCTTAAAGCCTGTGAAGTTTGCCAGCCTGTGTACAAAAGCCGTCAGCAAGCAGAAGAGAATGAATCCACTTTCCTTATACTTATGGCCTGAGCATCCACCTCCGGTAAAGAAGCATGCACTGAGCCACTGGGACACGTGAAGTCTCTTTTTAAGAGAAGCGGGATGTCTATCGCTTTACACCCCAGCCCTCCAGGGGACCTTGTAGTCAACTTCCCACACCTCGAAAGAAAATGGGCTGTTACGCTAGACAACCACAGCTGTCAAACTTTGTATTTGGAATACTCTTTAAAAACCAACACTAAAAAAGGGAAGACCGTAACACGAGCCGAGGGAAAAGCTCAGTGGAATCACATAGTCACTTTATGGGAAAACACTGTTTCTCCAAGGAAAAGAACGGGTCAGTTTCTGCTCATTCCTGTCCCCAATCTCCGATCTTGCTGACACTTCAGTCAATGGTAAAACTTCTACTAGCGTCAACATAGGCAGGACCAGGCTCCAGGGATAGACATTACACTGCTTCCTGCTATTGCTGCACCTCTCAACAAAGACGCCGAGCTGGATTTCCAACAACTGGCTCTACTTGCTTGGAAGGAAAATCTAGATTGTAGTGCGCCTTGGGGCAGGGACTGTCTTTGTGCTGTTTATGTACAATGCCCAGCACAGAAGGGTCCTGGTCCACAAATAAATTATCATCTTCGGTCTCTCCCACGCCATATGTACCTCCTACATCGATTCCCTGCCTGGGGGCACCCTGTCCTCTATCCTCCCTTCCCGACCTTTTGTTATGGTTACATGGGACTGGAACCCCAACACTTTTTTCTGCTAGAACATAGGGTCACGCTATGGCAAAGGTGGAAAATAGGTGTCCTACAGTAGCACCTCAGTTATCTGAGTGCAAAGCACCTGGACAGAGCTACCTAAACCTCACCTGATCTTTGCAAATAGCTAGTGTGGGAAAACAATAATCAGATCAGCTCCGTCTTGCAGTCCTCACTCAGGCAAAGCTTCCACTGCATCTCAGAGCAGATGCACGAGATTATCTTAGTTACGCTGATCTACAGCTGCAGCCAATCCAATGAAGTCACTGGTGTCTATGGCGGACGCTCACCTAACTACAGAAATCAATTGAGTTTGCCCAAGGACTAGAGGATTTGACCCAATATGTTAAGTGACAACACGAGGGGAAGAGGGAAATAAAAAAAAGAAAATCATCCATGGTTGTCCGACAGCTTTCATTTTAAACCACTCATGCAAGATGCTCACAAGTTAACACAAAGCTTAGAATTTACACCCAGGGAGCTGATCATATTCAAGGAATGTGATACCCAATTGCCAGCCCTTCTGATTGTCAAACTCCGACCTCACCCCTATTCATGAGAACTTCTCACTAACCAGCAAATATCTTTTCCTAGTTAAGCGCCACATCCAGGCAGCAGGTTTGTTATCCTGCACTCGAAATACAATGCTCATCTGCTTTCCCCACAATTCAGACATTTATTGGGTTTCTTTTCCCTTCTGCTGGAAGGGCTGAGTTCACCCCAGGGCCGTCGCACTTGGCTTCTTTCCTAGCTCAGACTGTGTGTCCAGAAGTGACCATCACGATCATCTAGGCTGCAAGCGACAGAACCTCACCCAGCCACTCCTGTAATCGGCCGAATACCTCTGGCTGAGTTACTGAAGTCCTCACATCTTGATTTAAACACTTCGAGTTACAGACTCTCCATTTACTCTAGTTCAAACCAGCAAGTGACCTGTGCCCCACACTGCAGGGGAAGGTGAAAACCCCCCCATGGCCTCTGCCAGTCTGACCTGGGGGGAAATTCCTTCCCAACCCTGGTGATCAGTGAGATCCTGAGCATGAGGACAAGACCCACCAGCCCAACCTCCGGGAAAGAATTCTCTGTAGTAGCTCAGAGCCCTCCCCATCTACGGTCCCACCTCCGGACCGTGGAGATATTTGCTAATGGCAGTCATGGAGAGGCTGCATAGGCCATTGTAGGCAGTCTCATAGTACCGTCCCCTCCATAAACCTATTAAGTTCAGTCTTGAGACAAGTTAGGTTTTTTGTCCCCACTGCTCCCCTGGGAAGGCTGCTCCAGAGCTTCCTCTGATTTGCCTAATTTCCAGCCTAAACATACTGATGGCCAGTTTATATCCCTTGGGTCTTGTGCCAACATTGGCCCTGAACATAAATAACTCCTTGCCCTCCCTGGGCAAAGGTAGGGAGGATAGAAACTAAAGAGACCAGGGTTCAGTTCCCTGCTCTGCTACAGAGCCCACGTGTGACCTTTGGGTAAGTCACTTCATCTCTCCAGGCCTCAGATACCCCATCTGCAGAATGGGGATAAGGGATGCTTCCTTTCTCTGCTGCAAGCTCTTCGGGGCAGGGGCCGTCTCTCGTACGGTGTTTGTACAAACTGACGTTCTAGCACTAACGCATGCAGACCTGGTCTGAGCACGGGGAGGTCCCGGGACGCTTACCATGGCCCTGACTGCACTCCTGCTCCCATCACTGCTGCCCCCAGTGGAGAGGAGCCAGAGGGAAACACCTAGTCAGAGTCACTGAGTAACCTCTGTTGCTGGGATCGGAGTGGGTATTGCTCCTCTATTCCCAGCACATCCCTTGCGGAGGTTCTGGTTAGGGAGCCCTCAGCCCTGCTAGGAGTATGGCCAGCTTGGTTATTCACCCAGCTGACCCTCCGCCTTCTATAGCGCCTTTCATACTCGTCGCTCAAAGCAAGCATTCGAGCATCCAACCCCAACACGCCCTTATGAGATGGGAAGTCTTAGCCCCGCTTGGCAGACAGGGAAAAAACAAGACCAAGCCAAGTGAAGTGACTTGCCCAAGGTCACTGAGCAAGTCTGTGGCAGAGGCACAAATAAAACCCTGACTCCTATTTCCCTGCTCTGTGCTCCACCCACTCCACGAGACATTGCCTCAGGATCAATCACATGTGCCAGTGGGAGTTCCCATCCAATGCAATGTCGAACTGAAAGAAACCCAGGAGGCACCAATGGGCTAGTACAAAGGGAGTGAAAAGAAAAAACAACCCCCCACCCACCCACCCGATTCTAAGTGACTGGCTACCCATTGGAACTACAGCTAGCCAGGGCCCAGACAGAGACAGAACCAGGGGCTCAGCTGATCTTCAGCAATCCAAAAATAAAGGGTGCTCTGAGACATGCAATGGGAGCTGGGCATGCACCTAAAAGCAGAGTTTGGCCCTTGTACGCTCCTGCATGGCTTTGGAATGCCTCGGAAACAGCATTCATTCGGAGATGTTAATTAAACGATGTTTAATGCTCCGGAGCCAAGACGGAATGATGTCCATAAATCCGCCGGCTGCTCTGAACCCGAGGAGGGAAGGGAGAGCGTGGAGAGTGGCAGGAAAGGAAGCCGGACATTTTAATACAAAGAGGTCTCTGGCAGCCCAGACACCTTTGCTGAATGTGTCACAGTAACCAGAGATGGCAGCGTCTCTTGCCAGCCTGAGAACGAGCAGCAAACAAAGCCAGGGAGTGGATTTGTTTTCATTTGCTAGCTCAATAACTCAATGCCGGTGGAGCGGCAGGTGTGCGCCAGCCTTCCCTAGCAAAGATGGGGCTTCCCAGAGCCAGACTCACACGGGCTCAAAGGTGGTTGTGCCATGCACCAATTATAACCAGGGAAACAAACCTTCCCCCGCCTGCCCATTATTTCCTGGGTACTTCTATGTTTCCCATTAAAATGCTATTGGAGCATCTCGCAATGTTTAGTGTGTTTATCCTCACAACACCCCCAAGAGGTTGGGACTAGTTCCCTTTTACAGATGGGGAAACTGAGGCACAGAGCAGCCAAGTGACTCACCCAAGGCCACAAAGACAGTCTGTGGCAGACTGGGAATTGAATTCAGGTCTCCCAAGTCTTAGACTAGCGCCTTAACCACTAGTCCATCCTTCCTTAGCACCAGGAGCTTCCCTCTAGCCAAAGACTGGGCACAACAATCTGTCAGAGAAGGACCACTCTATGGTAATGCAAACCTCCCTGCCAGGGGGAACACACCTGTTCTTGTCAGCACCGGTGGTGGCATTTGTCCCATGGCAGCCCCCTCCAAAGCTCAATTCCAGGGTCCCTACTAATGGGACCTTGAGCTTCACTTTGGCATCAGGGACAAGTAACAGTCACCATGCGAGGGGGGGGCCCCCTGCGATTTCACGGTGCCAGCACAGCGACCGGGAGATCCCAACTCAGCCCGTGGCTTCACTGCAAACGAGAGGTGCGTTATACATTGAGATGTCTCCCATGCGCCGGAGACAAGACGCTGTCGTTCCCACCTTGGTGTAGCTAGCCAAAGTAAAACCCAGGTGACTGCACACAGGTTGACCTTGACACTCGATACCAAGTTAAAAGCAGTCCTCCGTGCCCGGTCTCCAGCAGGATTTTCCATCACATTAGCTATCTCGATGCACTGTAAAAAACCACACACCCATTTTCGCAGCGAAGACAATCTGTTGCTAAGCAGCAGCACGGTACGTTGTCACGACACCACAGGGCTGACGCAAGACCAGAACGCAGGCTTTTTGCCGGGGTTTCATCGGCAGCGGCAATTTTAACGACGTACCAGATTAGAGCCACAAGTCTTGCAAGGGAGGGAGAAGGGAGATCTCCATCACCAGAAGAAAATGTGTGGGGTGGAGGGAGACACTCAAGAGAACATTTCATCGGCCAAACTTTTCAGCAAGAAGGAGCTTTGCCTCATTAAGGCGCCGATACCAAGAATGGGCCTCGCGCTTGGGAAGGCATCTCAGCGTTGCGTGTTCCCAACCCAGTTTTATCTGGCCCTGAAAGGGAAGATTCAACGCCCGACAAGTCAGGTGCTGTTTAAAGCTCTCCCCTTTTCCGAGGGCAGCGAACTGAACGCCAACGCAGTGAGGGAAGATGGAACATCAGGCCCCCTGGGAAGCTGACTGTGCGTTTAGGTATGGTAAACTTCAGTGGGGAATAGACAGCACTTCTCAGACTCACGCCCTCGGAGCACATGATGTCTGGATCCCACATCAGATGCCCACCTCCAGGTTATTAAGACCCTATCACCACAGTAACTAATCACCTCAGTTTTCAGTATACACAACCCTCCTGAGAGGCAGGGCAGTGCTATTATCCCCAGTTTGCAGGTGGGGAATTGAGACAGAGAGACTAAGTAACTTGACCAAGGTCAGACAGGATGTTTGTGGCAGAGAAGGGAATTGAACCCTGGCTTCTCAAGTCCCAGGCTGGTGCCTTAACCATGGGCCATCCTTCCTCAAGACGCGGAGCACACTGCCGTTCTCCTTTCAGAGGGGTGTTGATACAATAACCAAATCTTGTACTGAAGCTTTATTAAAGACGTTCCAGGGCTCATAGATGCTGGAACTAGGGGTGCTCGTTCCACCCCCTGGCTTGAAGCGGTTTCCATCATACACAGGGTTTACAGTTCGGTTCAATGGCTCTCGGCACCCCCCCCACTGCACAAACTGTTCCAGCCCCCCTGCCGGGACCAAAGGTGAAACACAAAACCCCAGCTAGAACGGGCAAGAACACCTCAAGCACGAGGTTCTAGTCAGAAGACCGTGAGCTGCCCTCTGGGAAGCACAGGCGGATGTTTTCAAGAGTGACTCACTAGTGATTCTGGGTGCTCAATTCGAAACATCTTAAAAAAGGGGCCTGATTTTCAGGAAGTGCCCAGCACCCACCTTCGAAAACAGTCCTCTGTAGATGTCCCAAGTCAAGCACCCAAAAATCACGAGCCATTTGCAGCCGTTTAGAGCAAGTACTTTGTGTTCTTCAAAAGAGCAACGGATTCAGGCGATACCCCCTGCCAGGACTGAAAGTCCCACTGGTCCGAAGGTACATACGGCCCAAGACCAGTCTGGAAGCGTTCCTCTGAACCAAAAGGCCAGTGACACGGACCAAGAGGACCGGAAATGATTGTAGCATTGAAAAGCTGGCAATGCAAGGCCAAAAAGACAAGACAACGTGATGGACCATTATCGAGAATTTGAGTTATCCGCACCGAATTTGGATCCTCGGTTCCAAATCTTCACTTCAAAACCCAGAGACTGAGGGTATCTGAAGGAAGGAATTTTAAAAAGCTAGCTTCTGCCTCTCTTCCCTTCCATCCACTGACCAAAATGCAATGGAGGCCAAAGCTCAAAGCAATTTTCAGCACACTCCACTTCACGCATCAGGTTGCTTTAGCACAGAAAGTCAAGGTCAGCATCTAATCTGCATCTCTGTAGAGAGGCGTTCTCTAGCTCTTCCATCCTTATGGACGCAGAAATCTATTCTCCCAGTACCTGGTGTATGTCTGTGCGCAGAAGAGGTTTGCACATACACACTGGCTGGGTTCTATAGTGCAATCACCCTATGACGCTCCATCACGGTTTTTTCCCACGGATTTAACCCCAGGACATGCCAGGGAGCCCAGATTGGAGCGGAGATAGCAGAAAACCCAGCAAAGCAGGAGCAACTAGTCTGACTAAAGGAACAAACACTGGCCTGTTGGTAAAGCGATTTCTATCGGGGTTGATTGTGAGCAATGGGGCTGGTCCCGCCGGTTTGTTGTTGTAGGGTTGCTCAATCACAACCAGCAGCTCATTGCTTTTGCGCTTGCTTTTTAATGTGCAAGTATTTGCTGTGGAAGAGGCTTTGTATATAACAAGAAGCACAACAGACTTCCTCTCTGCCTTGGCTGCAAGAGACACTGACTACATATTCGCAATCAAAGGGAGAAACAAGGGCTTAGCAGAAACATATTTAACAATCAAAATAACCCAAGATTGCGGCAGTGTCACAGTAACGGCAACCTGAAGAAACAGCTTTTAAGGGGGAGGAGGTTAAGAAATAGCACAATTCTCTACACATGGCTTTTTTTAAATCGTCTATTTTCCCATCCTATTTTCTAATAGGAAGGAAGCCACTCAAGAAAGCTTGCAAATTAATCTCTTTCTGTATTTCTCCTCTAGTCACTTAATGAAGCAGGTTGAGACTGGGTAGGAGCAGTGAATAGCCCGTCTTGCTCCAGCTAGTCCGCATACCACAAAGCGTGGGGCATTCTCTATCTGCAATAAAGAATTCACAGCCTGGCTTATTAACAAGCAGCACAGTGGAATTCAGTCCGGCTTCCAGCCGGGTTCCTGCCAATTCGTTTCTCCCTAGGTTCCATGCAAGCCACCTGGTGCTCAGATAATACTTGTTTCAAAGCCCTTCACACAGCATGCTGAGTCGCAGGAGATGGCGATTTTCCAAAAGAGGAAGATTAATTATTCTTGCCCAGGCTTGACGCCGACACAAAGAGGCGAGGTCCGCGGGAAGTTTCAAACTGATTCGGAAAGGTTAGAGCAGGGGTAGGCAACCTATGGAGCTGATTTTCAGAGGCACTCACACTGCCTGGGTCCTGGCCACCGGTCCGGGGGGCTCTGCATTTTAATTTAATTTTAAATTAAGCTTCTTAAACATTTTAAAAACCTTATTTACTTTTCATACAACAATAGTTGAGTTATATATTATAGACTTATAAAAAGAGACCTAAAAACGTTAAAATGTATGACTGGCACGCGAAACCTTAAATTAGAGTGAATAAATGAAGACTCAGCACACCACTTCTGAAAGGTTGCCAACCCCTGGGTTAGAGTGTCGAGTCATTAGGGATTCAAAAGAATGCCCACGGTAACTCACAGCTGATTTGTAACTGCTGGATGCATCTCAAAAGGCATCTGGTCTCATGCTCACAGCACCCTCAGCCCCACTTTGCTCTCATTTTGCACCGTCTAGGTCCAGGAAGCCACACGAGCAGCTGCTTTTATACAGAAGAGTCATCCTTTCGATAAAAGGTAGGACTAGGAGGCAGGAAACGGTCCCATCCCCGGCTCTGCCACAGACTCCCTGTGCGACCGTGAGCATGTAACTCAATACCTCTGTGCCTCAGTTTTCCCATCTGCATAATGGGGAGAACTAACACTTGTGAGGCTTAGTTTATTAATGCATATAAAGCACTTTCAGATCCTCCGACAGAAGGTGCCAGCTGGGGCAGGAGATTATTGCCCACCAGCGCACAAGATCCCAGCTCCATGGACCATGCCACTCTGCCCCCCCAACTTCTCCCGAGAGTGAAGAACTCGGAACACACCAAACACAGGACCTCCACCCATCCAAAACTAAAGGCAACTCCAGCAGACGCTCCAACTCTCCATCAGCTGTGCTGCCTAGGGAACCGCTCCAGAGCTGCTCAGACCATCAGGACAGTCTCCTGTTCTTCAGGAGCCAGCTGTGGGGGGGGGGGGAAATCCACACTAAAATGCAAGTGAATCCTATCGCCCAGGGGCACAGTGCAACCAAACCATCTGAAGCAATAAACAGCTGTACAACACTAGAAATGTCCGAGAGGCGGGGCTGAGAACAGCCTTTGGAGGAAGTCCTCGGCGGGGGGAGGGATAGCTCAGTGGTTTGAGCATTGGCCTGCTAAACCCAAGGTTATGAGTTCAATCCTTGAGGGGGCCACTTAGGGATCTGGGGCAAAATCAGTACTTGGTCCTGCTAGTGAAGGCAGGGGGCTGGACTCAATGACCTTTCGGGGTCCCTTCCAGTTCTGAGATATAAATATATGGAGATATGCCTATTTATTTTATTTAAGTTATTTCGCTCTTTTACAGGCGCTGTACAGCCATCTGACACAGATTTAGCCGGAAGAGGTATACACAGACATTAAGGAATACGTTTCCATCACATTCGGGGCTTTAGCTACACCACTGCCCTCTACAGGAGGGGCTCTCAAACTGGGGGTCGTGAGGTTATTACGTGGGGGTCACGAGTGCATACCTCCCAGCTAGTAAGTCTGCTGTGAAGAGAGATATTAACAAACATACAAATATCACTGTTAAATATAAATGTGTTTTTAATTCCTAAGGGGGAGTCGCACTTCGAGGCTTGCTGTGTGAACGGGGTCGCCAGTACAAAAAGTTTGAGAACCGCTGCCCTACAACCTCCATGGACTGACAGCATGCACACAGCTCCCATCCTGGGAGAGCTCTACCCATGGACAGCTTACGCTGTAGTTGTCTACTACGCTGTGTTTCACACCTTCCTCTGAAGCATCTGGTACTGACCTCTATCGGTATCAGGGTAGCAGCCAACACAGACCCAGAGTGGCAAATGCTACGTTGACCAATATCAAGCATCGTGCTTGGTTTCTAAAATTGCTATATCCAGCCCAGTCCGAATCTGGAGGTTTTCTAAACAGACAGGGCCAGGCCAGTTTTCTTGCTAATCTCGGGAGCACCTGGAGGAAGTTTTTTGGTGCCTTGGTGTGTGAACACCCAAACATCACAAGCCAACGAGGTCAGATTCCACCCATCATGGACAAACCCCTCGTGGTGATAACCGACCGGCCAGCCCACTAGCAAAGGCAAAGCAGGCAGCACACTCCTTGCGCGTTGCATCTGATCGGAACGATCTCTGGCGCTGCCGGGAGGCTGCCTCATGACCGGTGTAAGTGCCGGTCCTCCCATGAGTCTTTCCATAATTGCCAGAGCGCTCGCATCCGGAGCCGCTGACAAACAGCAGCCACCCAACCATCATCCCGTTGCTGCCAGTTTCATTCTACAGAGCTACGAGATTAGGAGACGGGCCCCAGCTTGTGCCTATACCCGCATTTGGCAGTCTGGCCGACGCGGCTAACGCCAAGCACTTGGACACAGCAGCAAGTCACTGAACCCATGATGCAGTCGCTTTAAATAAACCAACACCGCAGCACCATGCGAGACGGCCGAGCATCGCCTTCAAATCAGGAGGCTGCTGGCTGCTGTTTCTTCAGCATCTATTTAACCACCATGGCTGGTGAATTTGGTACACGTGACTGAAGAAAGAACTGGATGCTGCACCCCTAAAGCAACGGGATCCCCGTTCAGTTCGTGCGGTGACAGGAGAACAGGGCTCTCAGCCTAGCTGCTGGTGGGCATTTGCTTAGGTCACGTCTGGTGAGTCTGACAGTTAGCACCGTGAAAGTGTTTAGTCCGGGAACAGAAATATCAAGGCCAAGACAGCTCTGGCGGATCCCCAGGCTAAAGCAGAAGGAACTGCTGCAGGGAAGGCGCGGGGAGTTCAGTAGCTCTGGGCTGAAAAGCATCAGCAGAGCTGGCTAGGGCCAGGGCTGGACTAAGAGGGTAATCGCCCATTGTCTAACCTGCCAAGAGCGCAGCACTGGAATAGCAGAAGGTGCCGGGGCTCAGGTATTGAGGTGCATCAGCAGAGCCCAGGGAGGATGCGCCCAGCACCTGTGTACTCTACACTTGGGTGCGTCATGTTTTCATAGGAGAAAAACATCACCAGTAAGATTCAGCTCAGAGGGCGAGCAGAAAGGCTGGGGGCAGAGTTAGAGAACGGGACGCTGCTCTCGAGCGATTACCCCTGCCATCCCCAGAGGAAGGATTGCTGCAACACGAGACCCTTCGAAGAGCCCGAAAGCTTATGCTCAAATAAATTTGTTAGTCTCTAAGGTGCCACAAGTACTCCTGTNTACGAGACCCTTCGAAGAGTATTATTTCTATTACTGTGACCCAAAGGCGCCCCGGTCACGGACCAGGACCCCAGCGTGCTAGGCGCTGTACAAACACTAATCAAAGAGACACTCCCTGTCCCAAGAAGGGAGAAGAAATCTCAGATGCCACCTTTGAAGAACAAAGGCAAACCAACCAACGTTAGCCCAGCCATTCTATCCCAGACGGACAATGCCCACAAAAATAACCCTGCACATCCATCTTCTGCCGCAGCCGTTCTTCATGTGCAGCCGGGCGGGAGCTGGCTGGAGACACACACAGCGCTGGCTCTCCTCCTCGTTCCCAACTGCTAAGTCTCATCTGAGGGGCGCTAACAATACATTTGACACTTCCCCATCCAAGTAAATTGCTGCGGTTGCTACAGGGAGGTCCCATTATCGCCCAGAAAAAGCGGGGAGGGGTTCGCAGGCTGGCAGATGGGGCAAGAGGCGGCCAACAGACAATGCAGCCGTTAACAAACCCAGAAGGGTACGAGAGACCACACGCGACAACTGGAGAGGAGAGGCAGACACACGGAGGAGACGACGCTGCTGTAGCCAACGGCTCATCAGGACACAGGAGTGCGGAGAGATGCGAGGATCTCATCTCTGTTAAAAAGACATTAAGCAGACCAGCAGGGCCCAGCCATTCCCTCACCCCCGCTACACTTGCACAGAAATGCTTTCAGGGGGTTAATGTCCTGCTGCCGCCGCTCTCAGACTTCTGCAGAGTTGGCCACATTTTAAGAGGGGAGGGAAATCCGGCGGACGGCTCCTCTTCGGCAGTCCCACAGCCAATTGCAGCAACTAGCAACCTAGAGCAGCAATCTCAGGAAAGCACCTCGTGGATTTCCAGCCATGCTCGGCGTGATATGAGGGGTCACCACGGACTGGCTGGCTGCAGACCACCAGCAAGCAGAGTTTGGAAACCTCAGTCCAACAGTACAGCACGGCTCAGCGCAGGCAAGCGGCAAATGAAACCCAACCCTCTCCTGTATGGCACTTTGGCAATTCAGGCCCGCTAATGCCATCCGGAAGCCTGGACAATTTGGAGCTGGCTTTCTTTTTTTGTGCAGCACGCTCCACCGAGAGGGCCGGGCCAGCAATCAGAGCTTCCTCGGGTACTTTTAGCTGTTAGCAACGTTATTAACTGCTGCCGAAAAAACAAAGCAGCCAGAAATCCACTGCTGACAGGTGAATGGGCTTCCAGTTTGCCCCGAGCACAGATGGGAATTTGCTGTGCTCCAGGAGTTGCTGACACGTACAGGATACACACTCAATCAACCAGGATCTGTATGTTTTGCAGAGTCATTTAGCGATCATTCAGCCACACAGGCCTGATTAGAACAATGATACAGAGGCGTGGTTTAGAGGGACAAGCCAGGAGGTTCTGAATTAAGGCCAAAACCCTAGCTACCTGACACACTATTACGCCACTGGCCAGGAACACAGACCCCAAAGCATTCTGGGAGAGAACTAAACAAGACACAGTGCCCAGTGCTGGGTGGCCACAGAGCCAGACTTGAAAAAGTAACACTGTCACACCCACAGTGCACTGCAACCGAACAGCTTGACCTCCTTTCCTGCGCCAGACATCAGGGCCAGGAGCCACAGGGTTCCTCCAGGGCTTTTCCCCATTGCCACATGCCTCCTAGAAAGGGACATGTACCTTGCAAGCTGGGCAAAGGAAGTGGCCAGCAGTTTCCTCTAAGCACCGAGAGCCAGAGACATTTCTACATTGGTTGCTCAGCTGCTCACGTACATTTAAGCTCCTAGAAGACAAGCCAGTGATTTACCAATTCAGAATACAAGATACCAAGCTCACCCGAATCCTCCGGAGGTTTTCCACCAGCCTGCCCTGATGCAGTTTAAGCCAGCTCTTCAACACATCCCCTGAATTACCGCGTGCCTTGCAGGGACACACAGTCTCATAATAAGCATTCAGTTTACATGAGGCTGTTGATTTAGGCCTGAATCGTGTAAAGGCTCAACTCCCCCCTGCTCTCCCATGAGGACTTCAAGCACCTGAGCTCACTGGGATACTCAGATGCCAAGTTAGCCACGTGCGTCAGTCTCCGCAGGATCAGGGCTCTTAAGAACATAAGAAAAGCCGTACCGGGTCAGACCAAAGGTCCATCTAGCCCAGTATCTGTCTACCGACAGTGGCCAATGCCAGATGCCCCAGAGGGAGTGAACCTAACAGGCAACGATCAAGTGATCTCTCTCCTGCCATCCATCTCCATCCTCTGACGAACAGAGGCTAGGGACACCATTCCTTACCCATCCTGGCTAATAGCCATTTATGGACTTAGCCACCATGAATTTATCCAGTCCCCTTTTAAACATTGTTATAGTCCTAGCCTTCACAACCTCCTCAGGTAAGGAGTTCCACAAGTTGACTGTGCGCTGCGTGAAGAAGAACTTCCTTTTATTTGTTTTAAACCTGCTGCCTATTAATTTCATTTGGTGACCCCTAGTTCTTGTATTATGGGAATAAGTAAATAACTTTTCCTTATCCACTTTCTCAACATCACTCATGATTTTATATACCTCTATCATGTCCCCCCTTAGTCTTCTCTTTTCCAAGCCGAAGAGTCCCAGCCTCTCTAATCTCTCCTCGTATGGGACCCTCTCTAAACCCCTAATCATTTTAGTTGCCCTTTTCTGAACCTTTTCTAGTGCTAGAATATCCTTTTTGAGGTGAGGAGACCACATCTGTACACAGTATTCGAGATGTGGGCGTACCATGGATTTATATAAGGGCAATAATATATTCTCTGTCTTATTCTCTATCCCCTTTTTAATGATTCCTAACATCCTGTTTGCTTTTTTGACCGCCTCTGCACACTGCGTGGACGTCTTCAGAGAACTATCCACAATGACGCCAAGATCTTTTTCCTGACTCGTCGTAGCTAAATTAGCCCCCGATCATGTTGTATGTATAGTTGGGGTTATTTTTTCCAATGTGCATTACTTTACATTTAACCACATTAAATTTCATTTGCCATTTTGTTGCCCAATCACTTCGTTTTGTGAGATCTTTTTGAAGTTCTTCACAATCTGCTTTGGTCTTAACTATCTTGAGCAGTTTAGTATCTCTTTCGCTCCTCCTAGCCACAGAAAGAGGCTGCAGGGGGCACAATTCAGAAAATCCAGACAAGCAGCACTGAACGGGAAGGCCACACCCAACACAGGTGAAAAATCCTGCTTTGTGCCAGACAGACACCTGCATCTGCCCACGCTGCACTACCTCCAACCTTCCCTAGAAGGCACTGACATGGGACAGGACTTTAACCATGCTGTACCACAGCGTTTCTCAAACTGGGGTCCGCCGGCCCCGCTGATCAACTCCGCCCCCTCCGTCCCAGCGCCTCCTGCATGCCAGCGAACACCTGTTCCCCCTCCCTCCCAGCGCCTCCTGCACACCGGGGAAGAGTTGGTCCGGGGTCGACGGCCCTGCTGATATTCTGCCCGCTCCCCATAGCGTGTCCCGTCCCCGCTTCTCCCCCTCCCTCCCAGTGCCTCCTGCACACCTCTGAACAGCTGTTCCCCGGTGTGCAGGAGGCCCTGGGAGGGAGAGGGAGGAGTTGGTCCGGGGTCGCCGGCCCTGCTGATATGATTCTGCCCGCTCCCCATAGCGTGTCCCGTCCCCGCTTCTCCCCCTCCCTCCCAGTGCCTCCGGCACACCTCTGAACAGCTGTTCCCCGGTGTGCAGGAGGCGCTGGGAGGGAGGAAGAGGAGTGGGGACAAGGCACACTTGGGGGAGGAGGCAGAAAGAGGTGGGGAAGAGGAGGGGCAAAGGTGGAGCGGGGGGAAGAAGAGGTGGGGCAGGGGTGGGGCCTTTGGGGAAGGGGTGAGGGCGGGGCCTGTGGCTGAGCGGGGAGTTTGGGGGTCCGCAAAAATTTGTCAATCAAAATGGGGGTCCTCGGGTTGCTAAAGCTTGGCACCGCTGCTTTACCAGATTCCTCCCCTGCCTCCCGTGGCCCTAATTAGATCTCGGACACACACACAAAACGTCCATGTGATGACACAGCCAGATGAAGCCTGGGGGTGGCTTAGGAGAGTACGTGCAGCAGAGGACGAGCAGAATTAGGATGTCCCTGTGGGTGCTGTACTTACCCCAGCAGCGAAGCCCAGGCTTCCATCTAGGATCCGCCTCTGAAAATTAACACAGAGCATTTAATTTACCAACTGCTTACGGCATGAGAGCAGCGCCGAGGGGAGTTCGCAGCTCTGGCCCTGATTCTAAGATCCTTATATGCTCCCCCATTACTGCAGTATTTGAGTGCCTCCCCATCTTTAATGTACACGACATCCATGAGAAATAGTGCAACTATGCCCACTTTACAGATGGGAAACTGAGGCACAGAGACACTAAGTGATTTTCCCAGTGTCACAGGGTCTCTGGTAGAGCAGGGAACCCCAGGCTGGCACCCTAACCACTAGGCGATCCTTCCGCTCAAGCATGTGCCTAACTTCTCAGGGTTAATTTTAAGCACAAGCTTAAGTCCCATTTTGACTTCAATGAGTCTTTAGCACCTTCCTAGGCAGTGTGCTGCTATATAAGGTGCTATATAAAGGGGGACCTAAGAACGGACTTAAAGTTCAGGCTGTGCTTTGCCTCTGTCAGGTGAGCGACTTGTCTGCAGTTCTTCAGTTTTCTCTCAAGTTTGGTCTGTATCCAACAAATACTGAACCCAGAGTATCAGTCAATGACTGCACAGCCTGTCAATTATTCAGGGCATCCTGCTGCCTAGCTCACTCACGGCATGATTCACCCTTCCTCAAGGGGAAAAAATTAATATACTACCGCTAAGGGACTCTCCCTTCAAAACCAGGCTCCTGAATAGGTCATCCGAGAAGAGCTTAAATAAGAAATAGGTTGGGAAAGCGGGATGACATCCGAAGGAAACACAGACACAGGACTGCAGCTTTTCAGAAGGCGGCTTAGCAGACAAAGGGCCAGAGCAGAGTCTCAGCTAGTTCAACCCCGGAACTGACCCAAGTTCCGAATAAAGTCGCCGGACATCACAGGCGTAAAGGCAGCAGAGAAGAATCCACTCCAGCTGCAGATCTCAGCCGCCCGCTCACCCCTTGTTCCCAAAAGCTTGAGAAAGCAGCCTGCCCTTGCAGGATGCTGCGATGGTGAACAGATCTGGGCTATTCCAGAGTCGAGGCTCCCTCACCGAACACACCTCGGATCGGAGAGCCAAGCGGGTTCTTTCCTTCTCACGTGCCAACGCCAGCAATGTAGGCCACTCAGTTATACCCAGCAACAAAATGTTGCCAAGCAGCTGGAACTTGGTCAACAATATCACTGCTGATGCACGAGTCAGAACAGAATCTAGCTCCCTCTTCCACCGCTGCACTGGCTCCAGAGGGCCCAGCAGGAGTATGAGCTACTTTTTGTCATTAAAACCTGCTCTCCTGCCTGTGCATACGGAGGGAGGGAGACCTGTTGAGGAAGAAGCTGTCTTTCCACATCCCATTTCCTGAGAAGGACCACATTTGATGGCTTTACAGTTGTAATCTAACACCAATCTTCCTCCTTCCCCTCCCTCCATCCTTCCTCCCCCCCCTCCCTCCATCCTTCCTCCCCCGCCCCACAGAGGAAAATAAATGCAAAAGATATTTGCTTGTGTGGCATAAATGCTTAGGTACGCATCTGAGAGCTGGATTTCCAAGGGAGCAGGGGTTGGAGGGAGACTCCCTCCGACATCATAATGTGCAAATTAAGACTTCCCTCTTCCCATCCAGAAGTTAGAGCCACACAGGCAAAATCGGGGCCTAATTCTTTTGTATTGACCACACGGAAATCTTGTCTGGAAGGAGGAATGTGTTTTCAGAACTGAACAGCAACACCCACCTGGCCACTGGAAAATACAAAGACTAGCGCAGAGCCAGCAGCTGTCAGCCCCCAGGTAAACAACGTCCCAAGCAGCGCCTGGACCACCGGACTGCAGGTTTGGATCATGCTGCACACACGCGGGTTTTACTGGCCTAGAAGAGAGTTGGTGCATTAGGAGAGAGACAGCGGCAACATAAAACTCAGGCATTACAGAGGGCAAGACATCCCTTCCCTGCTATCAACAGCAGCACCTTAGGGCCTGGTTCTCAGCCCGGGCTACGTCCCTGTTGCTCGCTACAGAGCTGAAGATCCTCAGCTCTTCTGAAAAAAAACAAGCCCTTCCATTACGAATGAGAGCTGCAGTTTACATCAACTACCCAGGAGGCTGGCCTGCATTTCACCAATGAACCTACCCTGCTCCGCCTCACTCCTGTGTATGGCCAGTTTCTGGTTCGGGCAGGCTGGCACAATGCCAGCGTTTGGGGGGTTGAAATCCTCACGGACTAGGATGGTGATTCAATCCAAGAGCAGGATCAAGGCCCACAAAGGTTGGTCCACGTGTGGAGTGATTGAAAAAGAAAAACCCACCGTTACATCCCTAGCAGTGTTGGTATTTTAGAAAGTTTCCATGAACAAGTGAAATAAGAAAGTACGGTACCATTTCAAGCCAACCTCCACAAGCATGTTTCCTACGGCCACCTTTGGTCTTCCCACTTCCCTTTCTAGCACTTTTTCCGTTCACCCCTCAAAAATGAGAAGCGAGATGCGATTAAATCTGCACACCCTCCTCACCCTGAGCAAAAGGATGCGTTCGCTCTTTTCCATTACACTTGGACTGCACCAGAGAAGTGTCTGCTTAGGCCACTCCAAAGTGTGCACACCACTTTCCACCGACCTTTGCCTAAGACAGTTTTACCCCACTTTAGCATTTTGAATATTAGGGCATTCACAGCACTATTTTCATTGCACGAATAGTTTGCAGGCGCTTATGTTGTGCAGGAAAAGGAGAGCTAAGCCAGCAATAGATAGGGTACTTGGATACTTCTGAAATAATATTATTCAGGAGCAACCAATCATGAAAGGAAAGGAACACAGATGTTTTATTATTTCATCTGAGGAATGCCTAGATAATGTGAAGTAGTTATATCACACACCCCCATGGAGACATTTACTGAGATATTTCTCTCTGCCAACCATGACTTGAAAAAAAAAAAAAAAAAAAAAGTACAAGTATTAGCACATCTCTGTACTATCTCTTTAGAGATCTGTGCAGATTCTTTCTACCTGCTGAATTTAAAGTTAAAGGTTAACAAAAATGCCAGCCTCCGCTGCTCCAACTTTCACTCCCTACTTCACCGCACAAGCGCAACGCAGAACCCAGCTCTACAATCCACCCTAAAGATTTCAAATTACTCTCGTGGTCCAAACCGACCCACATGCGAATGCATGGCTCCCAGCGTCTTTTAAAGGTCCCTTTTCTTTTTAAAAGTCTTGCTGCAAAACCAAAACAGAGCAGGGCCCCGTTAAACCGAAGTCTTATCATTTCATTCACTCACGCACACAAGACAATCTCGCTCTTAAGCAAAAGTTCACCCCACGAGGCTGGTTTAGAACAGTCCAGGACTTGCTCCTCCAAGAGTTTCACTCCCCCCTGGGACCATGAGCACCTCAGCCATCATCAATAAGCCGCTCCCATTGCATGCCCAGTTCGCCTACCAATCACACCAGGGGCACTGGAGAAAACACTGAGCCAGCCTGCATGCCCAGCCTGCCTCACACAACCAGGACGTGAATGAATGAGCTCCCTTGGAACATTGCAACCTGCTCCTTGGCATTCACAGCCAGGGTGGTGGTCCTGGGCGTTATTACTTTGTGCACACTCAGGAGGGCGCCTGTATACACCCACCAGCTAGGGACTAGCAAATTTCAGCCCTGCTGCCCCCCCAGCGTGAAGGGCTTTTCTCCCTAAAACACCCCACTTGGAGCCCCTGGATTACTTGGCTGGCTGGATAGTTGTGGGTCCTAAACAGCTCGTGCAGGGCCAGGGGGGCATTTTTACTCTGATCTGCAGCAGGCCCTTAAACTCCCCCTGGAAATGTGAAAAACACCAACTCACTGCAGGGACCCCCAGCCACTGCCACCAGCTCCAGCCCTGCAGCTGCTCCAGCTCCTGCGGCCACTTCCGGCTTTCCCCCCCCCCCTGCACACGTGTCTCTGAGCCACCCCTGCGGGGCCCGCCCACTTCTTCGGCAGCGGCAAATCAGGAGGGGTGCTCGATTCTATGGTTCGCCTGGCGCGGGGCTGGGAAAGCGAAGCAGGCGGGCGCTTACTCGAGAGGACTGCTTTGCTGAGTCATGCTTTTCGCTCCTCCTCTCTCTAGCAAAACGCATTGCTCCTGGCAAGATCGCCTGTTCATAGAATCGTAGACTATCAGGGTTGGAAGGGACCTCAGGAGGCCATCTAGTCCAACCCCCTGCTCAAAGTAGGACCAAGCCCCAGACAGATTTTTGTCCCAGATCCCTAAATGGCCCCCTCAAGGATTGAACTCACAACCCTGGGTTTAGGAGGCCAATGCTCAAGGCAGTGCAACCTCTGAACTAGGGTCAAGGAAAGAAAGGGGCCGTGCAAGGGAACACACAGGACAAAGCTTATTGCAAGGATCAGTGTGCAAACTCCGTTTGCATTGTGCAGGCTGATCCTTTGCAGGGAGGTAGATTCAATAAGGGAGAAAGTGCATCCTTGGTTGGCCTGATTCAGGCACCCAATAAGGGACGAGTGATCAGCCTAGTTACAACCCCACTGGTCTGAATCCAAAGTAAGCAGCACCCTGTGCCGGTCGTTATTTTATTTGCTATGTCGACATAGCTGCCACGTTCTGCACAGCTCCACCTGTGACGTGTTGTGCAAATCACCCTACTTTATGTGCACATAACCATAAACCTCAGTGTGTGGCCAATATACCAATACACCCAACAGGGGTGGCTGCAGATGGGAGGGAGGGTGTGGAGAGGTGATGGGGAAGGTGAGTGGGTGGGTGCCCAGGTATCTGGGAGTGCTTGGGTGATGCATAAAAGTGCAGGGATCAGTCCACAAATATGGAGCGTTTTCCGGGCTCCAGGCCATAGAGGAGAATGTTGGAAAAATACACTCTACTGGCCAGGAAATTATCTACCATCTAGAAGCAGGAAACAGAAAGAAAAGATTTTTTTTCCTTCCTGGTTGCTCCCAGTTACCAGTAAATAGCTACTGCTGGTTAACTGAGTGGTGCTGATTTTTCCTGTCCTTTTGCAATACTGATGTTTCTTTTTTTCTTTCTTTCTATGTGATAGTTGGTAAATAATGATAAATATGTATTTCTAGTGGCCCTCACAACGTAGGGGCGGGGCAAACAGAAAAGGAGGCCAGCTCCCTGCCCCAAAAAGTTTACAGGGATTATATTTATGTTCAATATGTTTTCCTGCCCACCGTGAATTATTAGCATAAAACACCGCTCCCCCGGGGCAGATCTTCCAGGGCTCAGCACCCAGCAGCTCCCACTGTGATTCTCCTGCTCAGATTTGCGAAAGAGACCCCAATGTGCTGAGCTCTTTTGAACGCCTGGCACCATCAGACCTCCCTGTGCAAATACCACAGAGGGCTGCTCTCCAATCCGACTGTATTCAGGATACCCGGTCCCAGTTCCAATGGACGGCTTGTTTGTTTTTAAATAACCCACACCTGAATTCAAGACAGGGAAGGAATTCAAGACGGGCACCACAGAGTCTGTTCGGTGTTGGAAAGGAAACTGTCAGACAAAGAAGAATTCAGCTGTTGTGACCATGAATGGAGGAGACCCAAGGAAGGAAGCGAACAACTGGGAAAGTGTGAAGGAAGCAAATAAGCAGCAGTGTCAGGGAAATTAGAATGGTTGTTAAAATTAATGGGGGGAACATTATCTCTCTCCTGCTCCTTCCGTCTCTCTCCTCATCTTTTCCTATTTACTCCTTGCTTCCTTTGGCTCTTCTTTCCTTTCAGCTCAGGCATTCTCCTCCCACGTGTCTTCTGCCTCCCTGTCTAAAGCTAACGCCACAAAATCCAGCCTGGTAGTGATTCTTTTGTAGCCAGCAAGGCGGAGGGGGTCAGGGCTGGGAGCTCAGCAGCGACCAAGGGAGTGAGATCTGCTCCGCCTGCCTGCCTGGGAAACCACAATCTAGTTCCCAAGGTTCAAGTCTTTCCCAGACAGCCTTGTCCAGCTACCAAACCCCGTTGCATGATACTGCAGGGGTCCAGGGACCACCTGCATTTCTAGTGGGTACGTGTATCTATTGCAAACACACACACACATGTATGTCAGAACAGTGTTAAGCAAGAGAGCCTTGCCACCATCGTTTATTCTGGGTACAAGATCCTACGTCCCTGCCCATCTTGGCTAATAGTCATTAATGAGCCTGTCTTCCATCGTGGCCCTAAACGCTGCGCCGCCCTGACCAGCAGACTGGCCAAGCAGCCCTCTGCGGGAGAGGGCCTTGCCCTGCGACGGAGCTGAAGAAGCTGTTAATTAGCCCCCAGCGGGGGCGTGTCTGCCAGCTGTGTTCCCCAGGCGCTCCATTTTCCAGGCCCCTCGCTGACCCTCAGCCCGGGTTCAAACCAGGCTGGGGGGAGCTCAAAGAGGTGCCACCTGCTGGCCACACTGGGAAGAGCAGAGCTCAGCTTTTCCTAGCGGGAAGGTGCTCAGACGTAGCACGGCTGGGGGTGAGCGGGCCAATCCTTCCGCCTCTCCAAACGCCTGGCGCCTCAGAGCGGAGCCCACGGCACTCCTCAAAGTGTTGCTGACCGACAGGCAGGCGGGGGGCGGTTTCCACTCACTTTACACCACAGCCCCTTGGATGCTGTAGAGAGAGATCTGAGCGCCCCTCGAAGACGGACGCGTCGACGGGCTCCCCAAGGGGCAGGTAACCTCATTCACTGGGGTGACCCTGTTAGCGTCCTCTGGCTTCAGGCACACACCCCGTCCCCACCAGACTGGAGACCCGCCCAAGAGCTCCCTTCCGGGGGGACAGGCAGGCACATAATATTAGGCCCAGGGCCTAACGGCACAGCAGCCGTCTGCATCAATCTTTCTTCTGACAGGTCTTCCCACCGCCAACACAGGCACTTGCATTGGGGTTGGCAGAGCTCCCCAGGGCACGAACTCCGGTAGCTCGTTGGGGCTGGGTTTCTACAGCGCCTTGCACAATGGGGGCCTGGTCCAGGCGAGCGGCTCCCAGGTGTTACTGTAACAGAGATCATATGAATGCCCCATTTTCTTTATTGTGTGTGACTGCAGGTGCTCGTTCCTGGTAGAAACAGGTGCCGCGAGCACCCGCACACACGCATGCACGGCTGGCTATGGGTTTTCGGGAGACAGGAACTCATCCCCGATCCATTTCATTTCTCGGCCCCTTGCTGCACCCCCGTCACAAGCCAATGCGACACCACGTCACACAAGGGCCACCAAAGCGGGCAAGACCTCTTCTGTCTTCACCCGCATTGCCGCCTGGTTGTACCCCAGTCCTGGCTTGGCTTTCCTTCCCCGTGGCAGCAGGCTGGAGCGGGGATTCCCTAGATAAACTCTACACCAGCAGGTTTCAAGACAGAGACTTTCTGATGCTAGTAACCCAGATCAGCAGGGGTGGGTGGGCGGGGGAGAAAATGGGCCTCCTTGTACAGAACCAGTTCTGCTCCTGATTGACATCGGTGCCAATCAGGAGTGACTCCGACCAAAGCGATTTGAAGGCTCCATGATTTATCATTTAATCAATTTCCCCCCTATAATTGCCTGCACCCTCCATTAGCTCTTCTAAGGAGCCAGATGTGAGCGAGGTACCAGCTGAGAGAGGAGATGGCTGCCGAGATAACAAGGCCTGACCTCCCTACTCCCTCAGTGCCTGCCTGGGGCCCAGTTCTTCCTCCCCGATCCATCACAGAGACAGGCACTGAATTCGGACGCCATGCCTGGGGGGGCCCGGCAGAGTTCAGCACTCAGGTCAGCAATGCTGCAACAGACATGGAGGAGACGGAGTCAAACCTTCGTGCTGCCTCTGGACTTGTCGTGGGCTCCAGATGTGGGGCGCCTAAGCCAGAATGGGGCCTCCCTGACCCAGGGTGGGAGTAAAGCCAGAGTAACTTGATTACAGTGGACTCACTGCAGCATTATACCAGTAACTGAGAGGAGACGCTAGCCCATTAACTACAATGGAGTCATGTCGGATTTACGTCAATAACTATGTGATGCATCCGGCCCCTTAAATAAAATGGAGTCACTCCGGATTGACACCAGTGAAAACAAGACCAGAATCCGTCCCTTCTTGCTACTGGGATTTTCTGACTGTACAAAAGCCCTTGGGGTATTTTTTCTCCCCAAACCTTTTTGAACATCTATAAGATGCAAAGGCAACTTCCTAGCGTCTGCTCAACTCACCCACCCGCCTCCCTTCACCCACTCCAGATGGCCAACACTAGGCACTTGTAGCCAGTGTGAATGCAGATGCAGCGGACACATGCAGCTACTGCAGCCAGGTGCTCGCCCCAGAACTCTTTTAACCCTTTAGTTGTTGGCTTCCTATAAAGGGCAAATCAGCCATCGAACAGTCACTAATGAGGGTGCCAGCCGCTCTCTCCCCTCCAAATGCCCCCTCCCCTCCTGGCAGCCCTCTCCCTCTGACTCCTGGTGCTCTCAGAGGGGGAAATGACATCAAAGTTAAGCCTCCTGCCAGGCAATTCACAGCACCAATCAGTTACGCCCCCTGGCCCGCTGTAAAGCAGGGTGGTTTTGTAGCTAAGGCATGGGACTGGAAGTCAGCAGACAAGGGTTTGCTTCCCGGTTCTGACACTTACTCTTGTGGGACCATAGGTAAGTCACTTGCACCTCACCCTCCAAAGAGACTCACCTACTCCTCCAGGGTGTGTGGTGCTTTGAGATCCTCAGATGGAAGGGGCTAGAGACATGCAAGGCTGTGGGTGGAGTTTGCTGACAGTCAGCTGGTACAAACCACATAAACCCCTGTGCCACTCGTCCACTGGTGCTTCTTGGGGCCTCACACTGCTCTCTGCGTTCTCCCTTCCCTCTTAGCTGGTGGCAAGCGAGCAATCAGGCGTTTCAGCGCTGTCCGGCTGCCGGCCCGCAAACCAGGAGAGGGTCAGCCCCCCTTGCAGGGGTGGTAACCACGCACAGGCAATAAGTGAACAGCATGCTCTGAGCACAGGAGGATCCTGGGATAGCCTGTTACTTTGCACTGTTGTCAGCAAAAGGCCGGGGACAGTGACCCTTTGTGGTGGCAGCACAGCTGGTGAGAAGGGCCTGCAAAGCCGTGGTAGAGGCGCCTGGCTGCCGGCGGCCTCCCTGAAAAACGCAGCTCTCCCCTTGGCACAGCGCGCATGGCCGGGGTGGGCCTAAGCACTGGCTCTTTTGCAGGGATACTATGGCCCATCAGGAACACCAGGGCTGCTCTAACCCGAGCCAGCCCCAGGCGGGTAGAAACGGTGCATGATTCAGCCAGGATCCGTACCAGCGTAGGGATGAATCTGGACGTGACTCCGGCGCTCTAGAGAGCAGGGAGCGGACAGGCCATGCAAGCCTGGGGAGCCAGGAGCTGGAGAGGGACGCAGATAGCACCCAGCACGTCCTGTCTTGTCCAAGCTGAACAGAGGGGCGAGCAGTGGGTTTGAGGGGGGAATGAGACCAGAGGCGAGAAGACATTTCAGGGGCTGGCTGTTAAAGGTCTGATAGAGCCATTCCTCTCTAATTATGACTCATGCCTAATTCGTGCAGCATCTTTCATGCCAACCCATCCCGAAGCGCCTGGCAGAGATCAATAATCTAATTACAGAGTCAAATGAGAGCAGAGGGAGAAATTGAGAGGCATGAGCAAGAGAGGAAAGAGATGTCCGCCGGCGAGCTCAGCCAGGAGAAGGCTCTCACCCCACCAGCGGGGATGCAGAAGAGACAAGGGAGCAGGAGGGGAGAGTCCTTTTGAACTCTGGGTTTTTTTGCCATGTGCTGTTTAACGGATAAAATAAACACACCCGCTGGCAGGGAGCGCTGAGCATGGCACGTCCTGGTGCCCCGCTGATTCCAGCCGTGCACTCGGCCTGGGGAGAGCAGCGGGCAAAGGGTTAGCAAACGATGCCCCCCAGAGCAGCGAGGGGCAAGAGACCCCCATGATCTGCTTCCTCCACCAGTGCTGGGGGCAGACTGTGCAAAGGCCTCTCGTAGGGAGGTTGAGATGGGTCCTGTGACCTTCTGGGAAGACCCTGATCTTCCCCCTTTCCCCCTGCCCCCTGCTTCGTTCCTCCCCCATATGCTGCCGGCCCCTGGCTTTGGCCTGTCTGTGCTAGAAAACTACACCGATTTGGCTAAAAATTGATCTAGTTAAACCGGTCCAAACCTCTAATGCAGGCACACGTAAACCGGTTTAACTCTCACCTAGATGGGTGCAGCAAGGTAGCTTCCAACACGTGCTAAGTCAACAGGAGTGAAGGTTAACCCAGTGCAAGTGTGGCTGCATTAGAGANCCCCCCTGCCCCGCCCCCTCCGGCGCCAGTCAGTACCTACCAACACCAGTGGCTGCCATTCCAGCCCTCATTGGGGAGCTCATGCATTAGTCCCCAGGAGCCAGTGATTATAGCCTGCGCCTCCTGCTATCCTGGGCCAGAAAGGTAGGACACAGCCCCTGCTAGAAACACCCTCACCCCCCCCCCCTTTGCTGTGAGCTGGAGGGGCAACCCCACTGGGGAAATACAGCCAAGTCAGCGAGATCTCCCCCACAGCCTCAGTTTTGCCCGACTACCATGTGCACAGGACCAGGTCCTTGAGGAGGAGACCGGCATCTTTTCCCAGGCTAACTGAGTCCTGAGTGACCATCTCTGAGCCTTGTTTCTATTCCCCGAAGCTCAGGGCAGAACGTGGTTATTATGCAGCAGTCGCTGATGTGCTAAGACAAGAAACACGGCCAGCCCAGCTGCACGTCCCGGGTGTGTGAGTTCAGCGCAGGCACAGGCAAAGAGCCGCATGGGGGCGAGGGGGCTGGCGGAGAAGAGCACTCTGACATGGCTGGCTGGTGAGCAGAAGTTGCTGATTTCAGGCAGATGCACGACTACTTAGGAGCTCGCTGGGGCTCCTTCGGAACAGCTGTGCAATCCAGAGCCACAGCAGCAGCAGGGGGAAAGCAGGTATCAACAGCCCCGTGTTCCAGAGCCCAGTAAGGGACCCCCAGCCCCTGGGAACCTAACTCACCAACAGCCGCTGGGCCTTCGTCTGGTTCGGTGCACAGAACACGGTGCCGTCTGGGCTGCGTGGAAACAGCCACGCAGGGAAACAGGGCAGTGTAAGAGGGAGAAGTAGATGGATGCAGACACAGCGCCGCCCCTGCAAGCAGAGGAGAGGACAGAGGCTGGGGGTTCGTTTCACCGCACTGGGAGCATCTATTTAACCCAATCAGTCCAGAAACCAACCCTGCTGGGGACATTCTCCCTTGGCCCTTTTTGTTGTGCCAGTTCCTTAACGACTTTAGCAAACTCAGGTACATTCCCGGTGTAGACCCGCCCTTAAACCTGTACCGTTTTCTCATGTAGACAAGGCCTAGCTGTCCGGAGAGCACCCTGATCGTGGCTGGGAGCCAAAAGTGCTGTTGCAATACAAATAAGGCATGAAGTTGCCCCACAAGCCTTTCGCTTCCAAAGCCTCGAGAGAAACAACAGAGCGCTTGAGGGGCAATGACACAGCTGGGGGTGGGAAGCCCAGGACAGGACTGGAAGGGGAGTTGGGATTGAGGAGCACTGGAAGAAGTGTAGATAGGAGGGGGAGACCCCAAGACTAGAATGGCCAGGTGTGCTGGGGATCAGCAGAGAGATGGAGGGGGGGGGGGCAGCTCGACCCCCTGTCTCTGGGCTGTGCCTGGCTCTAACCAGCAAGCCACAAAAAGAAACAACAAAACCCAGTCCCTGATTCTGATTGTGAGGGGAGGATTAAAATTGAAACCCACACTTCCTGTAGCCGGGCTAGGAACCTGCACCGAGCCTTTAACTGTACTCTGATTGAAATTGACATGCCTCTCCCTTTCTCCTGGCATGGAAAACAGCGACAGGCCACGTGTTCGTTTATTACATTTCAGGGCTTAGAGGCTGGATGTTTAGCTCTTTCACTCCACTTCTATTTGGCTTGGACTTTATGTCCAAACAAAGGGCCAGATTCTGGCCTCAAGGGTATTGGTGTAAATCCAGAGTAACCCTACAGCGATCGATCAACATGGCTGCTCCAGACAAGTCACTGAGATCAGAATCCGGCCCTAAAAGAAGATATTTCCAGAGAACTCATTGAAGTGGTCCCGCTCTGTTAATGTTACAGGCTCAATAATAAACTGATTCTGCTGCGTCCAGGGTGCTGCGGTAAGGATCCAGGCCTGTCTATTAGGCTCAGAAGCAAATGCAAAGTTTTTCCTGTCCCAGTCGGTGACATAATTGACTAGCTGGAGCCACTGTGGCAAACACAATTATTTTCCAAATGGAACTAAAGCAGGGGAACGCTGTTAACGGTAGCTCTCGTTGGCAGGGGAAGCCAAAGCCGCTCTGTGTCTGAGCTATAGACGGAGAGGAGGTGGATGTGCCGACAACAACACGGCTATAGGAGACAGAGAGGGCAGCGCACTGCTAGGCATTCGTGAGAGATGAAATGACACAGTCGTCATTATCGGCAGCGGCCTTATCAATGCTATAATGCTGCTGGCATGAGAGGGCCAGCTGAGTGCCCCTGTTGGCAACTGGGGGTGTTGCGGGGGCTCCCATATTCCTCTGAAACACTCTAATCAGACGGGGAGAGCGCAGAACAAGCTGGGAGAACTAGGTGTCTAGAACACCTTATTCACAGCCCTGCTTCGTTCCTCCCCCGTATGCTGCCGGCCCCTGGCTTTGGCCTGTCTGTGCTAGAAAACTACACCGATTTGGCTAAAAATTGATCTAGTTAAACCGGTCCAAACCTCTAATGCAGGCACACCTAAACCAGTTTAACTCTCACCTAGATGGGTGCAGCAAGGTAGCTTCTAACACGTGCTAAGTCAANAATACACCTCAGCTCTGATACAGGAGACCTTCCTCTCAGTCCTGGTTCCCTGGGTTCTTCCAGAGCCTCTGCAGCCCTGGCCTCTGGAGAGACCCCACCAAGCCTGTGACAGGGACCTCCAAAAATGTCCAGCATTGATCTGAAAAAATGTCAGTGGAGAGCCCACCCAGAGCAGAGATCAGATCCCAAAACACTGGCAACACATTCGGTTTGGGTGAGAAAACTGGTGTGTCAGCAGTGAAAAAACAAACCACCCAAGCCCCTGCTCCGATTGCAGATACCAGCGCTCTCTCCCACAGGGGGAGTTAGATTGTGGTGCATTTCAATAGCCATGACGCACTCATTCCAAAGACAGAGCTGCCGCTCACTAGTACACTGCTAAATCATTGCTAGAATTGCCTTATTCCACCAGGAGGATTATTGTGTGAATGATGGTAGCGCCTAGAGGCCCCGACCAAGATCAAGGGCCATTGTGCTCCATGCAATATATAAGTATGGTATGAAACAGTCCCTGCCCCCAAAAAGCTTCAATCTAAATGGACAAGACAGACCAAGGGAGGCTTATTAGCTCCCTTTTACTGGGAAACTGAGGCATGAACAAAACGAAGAGCCAGATTCTCTGATGGCATAAATCAGGGTCACGTCATTGACATCAAAGTCACTTGCTCAGATTTCTATGGCAAGCCAGATCTCCGGTGCCCTGAGCCAGGGCCTTAGCTACCTCTCAGACGGGCCCACGGGAACCAGAACGGCTCGTCCCCTTGGCTCCTGGCTCGCTCTCCGTGTTGAAGCTACAGGACTGCGTATGGCAGGTGATCAGGCTATGACTGCGGCGCGTGGCGCCAGCCGTGCCACGAGGGACACAATGAAGGCCTGATGACTTGGCTTGCTCCTCTTACACCCATCGTTTGGCACAAGCTCTCTTTTACCCATTGTCCCGGCGTGCAGGCTCCAGCCTTCCCATCCTGGTGAGGCCATCGGAGAATCCCCCAGACCAGGGGATTCCAGTGGGGAAAAAGGGGAAGCTTTAAATGACCCTGGATCAATTCCTCCAGCATAAACAAGTCTCAGAGCGATGACCCAGCGTTTCTGCTGTTAATAATTAACAAGGCAGAGAGCAGCAGGAGCTGCAGGGGGGACCACCAGACTATCTAGTCACAGGCCAGCGCTCTGGTAAGTTCTGCTCTGGGTAAGCGTATTCCATTTGTTAATTTCACTGCTCTGCACCTCTGGGCTATGTTTTATCCTCAGTGTGTGTGTAATTAATTCTCAGTTAACATTAGGGGAGACATCCGCTCCCCCATGTTCCTTCAGGGGAGACTGTCGGCTCCTTTCGCCACACTGTGGTGCCAAATCCACACAAGCTAACGATGATTAAAATGCCTCCGGGTTGAAACGGAGTGACACAAGGGGCCCCCATCCACGTGGTCGGGGGCGAACCGTTCCTACACAATCTGGTGCTGGCGTTGGCAGCTAGAGATGGCAGGAAGGGGCACTGACTGGGAGGGAAGATGGGGAGAATCTTTGGAAGAGTCTGGCTTATCGTCGGGGGTAGCTGGAGGCTTAAGCAGTCAGGATGAGGGGCAGATTGGATGCGTGAAGCATGGAGGGAAGAAAACACACCAGGCTGCTGCTCGGGTTTGGGGCTGACCTCACTGCTCTGAGATCCTACGCTGGTCATTTTATTTATTTATTGTTTTAAAGCTTTGGACCCGAGTGAAGAATGGGGGAGGAGGTTGTGGGGGAGGGGGGTTGCTCTTTGTCTTTCACCATCTGAGCGTTCATTACAAAAAGGAATTAAGACTGTAATTCGTACGGCTGTGCAGGCAGCCTTCAAAACGTGCCCCAAGTCTAACTGATGCAATGTCACCTGCCTGAGCCTGCAGCCAGCCTGAAACAATTGCTTGGAGGTAAGTGTGAACTGCATTTCAATGGGGGTGTTAACTCTGGAGTTTAACAACAGCCATTTAAATGTCAGCACTTGACCACTGCTGATCAAAGCAGGAAAGGAAGGCAAGGGTGGATCATATTCTGAAGCTCTCCTGGGAACGGAGTTTTGTTTTGCTGTCTCAAGTGGGTGGAACTTGGTTTGTGTGTGATGCATCAGAGATCACCACTTCCCTCCCAAGATTTTTGTCATGTGCCCAAAAGCATCCTCTACTCCTTCCATGCTGGCACCCATGCAGCATGAGCAGGGAATTGGGGTAGGCAGACCACACAGGACGCAGCAAGACATTAGTAGAAAGGAAGCATTCAGGATTCCCTTTCATGAACAGAGGGGCTGCATGCAGTGAACCCCTACCCCCATGTCTTTTACAGGCCGCAGATTCTGCAGCTTGCTCCTTAACTCTGTTTCCATGACACTTATCCCATGTGAGTTTGCTTTCAGTGAGGTTGCTATGACTTCCCCTCCGACCTTTAGGAAGTCAATCTATATCGCCTCCAAAGGAAGGCAGCATGATCTAGTAGTCACAGCAGTGCACTAGGGGCCACAGCACCTAAAGAATAATCCCACTACTGCCACCAATTTCATAGTTTCAGCGTTTAAGGCCAGAAGGGATGATTAGATCATCTAGTCTGAGCTCCTGCATATCACAGGCCATTAAATTTCACCCAGTCACCCCAATACTGAGCCCTAACTTGGCTTAGACTAAAGCATTTCATTCCTCAGGAGGCTCAGCTGCATGCCACAGGCAGAGAACATAAGAGAACAAGCTGCCACCAATGTCCAAGGCCCCTGCAATGCCAGGGATTTGATTAGGTGGGACATACTCAGGTGCTCCCAGCTGGTGAGATACACCCCACACTGCAGAGGAAGGCAGAAAAAAAACCCCAATGTCACAGCTAATCTGACTTGCGGAAAATTCCTTCCTGACTCCAAACTGGTGCTCAGTATGACCCTGAGCATGTGAGCAAGACACACCAGCCAGGCATCAGATAAAGAGGATTTTTTGTACCAGCTCAGAGCCCTGAGCCACCCTGTCTGTTGTCCCATCTCCAGTGGTGGCCAATCATTGCCAAGCACTGGTGTGAGTCCTTGGGCTGCTACCCACACTCCTGCTCTAGGTCTGTCTCCCCATCGCTCAGATGCAATAATCCTGACCTACTTCTTGGGAGGAGTGTGGGTAAGGCTTCGTTAGTTCTTGCACGATGCTTTACGATCATCCGGAGACAGCTACGGCAGAGGTGAAAAGTATCATTTCCCAGAACCTCAGCAGAATCTTGTCCGAACGAGGGAGGACCCTCTGCAATGACCCCGCCGCCTTTTGTTGTGGTTGACACAACATCTCCTCACCCAGATCTGAGCTTTCGCCTGATAAGAGAATCCAGATTCTGCTCCCATTTCCTCTAAAGCATGTGAGATTTCCCCAGCTATGGTGCCACTGCAGCTTTATTTTTAAACTGAAACCTACGCAGTAACGCCATGCATAGCGATAGTAGCATAAAATCCCCTTCCTAGCACTGGCAATGCTTGTCCAAAACACAAACCGTTACCCCCATGGGGAGTCGAGAAGCTAAACGCTCAAGGAATGTGCTGGCTCATGCCAAGCTATACTCAGTTAATTAAACCCGTCAGCAATTTAACAACAAGCCTGTAACACACAATGGGCCCCATTCTGCTCTCGCTGATACCGGAGGAAAACAGTACTAGCTGCAATGAAGTCGACTCAGCGCCCCCGATGTGAAAAAGAGAGGAGAATCCGGCGCAGGGGGCGTAACCGCTCCATCCACAGCATTAATGGTGTTGATAAAAGGAAAACACTTCTGTTTCCAGTTGGCAACTTCTCTGCAAGCTGGGTGTGCTTCTCGGCTGGTGATAGAGCAATACAAAGAAAAGTGAAGCCCACGCTGGGAAATCTGCCTTTCCAGACACACCATCCGAGAGTTCCAACGGCCAGGGTGAAATTCCGGTCCTAACAGAACCAGCGGCAACATTCCCATTGATGTCTACAGGGCCAGGATTTCACCACATGTCAATTCCCCAGTGTATCTCACCAAGGGAGAAAACCATCTTGGTAAAGTCTGAACAATATATTAACTGAGCTCCTGTCAAGCCTGCCTGCCTGCCAGCCAGCCTGGGGAGCACAAATTGGCAAAGACATTCTGGCCTCTACGTTTGGGCGCCTCTAATTTTTAGAAGACAGTCAACTTCCTGGTCAGACATTCCCTCCTGCATTTCTCTCCCACTGGTTTTACTGTTTGCCAAATCAGCATGGAAACTAGATCAGACTTTAAGAGCCCCCTCTGGCTTCTCCTGCCTATGTCCCCTGCCTGTCACCAGCGTGGGACATCCCGTGTAGTTATTCACAAATTATTCTAATGCTACACACACAATTTTGTCTTTGCATATGGAACAGGCTGCAGAGGTGGGTGAAATCATAACAGCCCATCTCCTCTGAACCGGCATCCACACAGATTTACAGGATCTGCTCCTACGCTGGGTTAGAAATCAGCCCTAAATCTTAACAGGATCTAAAATAGCTTAGAAGGGCCCTCTCAGCAAAAAACACTGCTAGACCCTGTTCACCAGCGCTGGCCAAATACCATGTAAATCAGCCATGTAGATGCAAGTCAGTCATTTTTGTTTGGTTTTTGGATCAGGGGTTTGGTTTAGATGCAGGTCGGCTTGTACACGAGCGTGTATGCTAAATGAATTTCAACAGCTCATAGATCTGTGAATCAAATCACAGCAAATCTCCGCGTGCTCTGCTCAGTAGGAAAGAAGGAGCAGGTGTTATTGGGCTTCAGGGCACTGAATAAAGCATCGGTCAGCAGAGAGAATCTGCAACTAAGAAAGTCGCACAGCATGTAGACATCAGGCCCGGTGCAGTGGAATTTGTCATAGAAGAAAGGAACTTGGCTGGGGCATGCACACAAGTCTGTGGGTGGGAAGCTTACAGAGGAAGAGAGAGTGTATGGTCCTGGAGTTGGAATGATCAGAGCACGTGGAATGGTTTACCTCGTGAGCAATGCAAACTGGCGGGGTGGGGGGAGAAATGGAATGCCCCCTACTGATCTAAGGAGGGAACTGACAGCACCCCAAGAGACAAGGTGGGTGAGGCGACATCTTTTATTGGACCAGCTTCTGTTGGGGAGAGAGACGAGCTCCCCTTCAGGTCTGGGGCGGATTTTTCACACCCCTGCGTGACGTAACTGGGGTGACCTCACTTTTTAGCATAGAGCTGGCCTAGTCGCCTCCGTTCCTGACGGGGGGAGCCAGCGGAGAGAGGAGAAGCCCCTTGTATGTGGTCACACAGCAGGGGCAGGAACTGCACTCAGCTGCCCTACCTCCCCCCCCCCCNCTCGTCGGTAGCAGTAAGGAATAACTAAACCCTCGTGGGAACGGAGGTGCATTCCCAAGTACTGTGCTGACCCCCAAGGGAGCCCTAGGTTCAGCTCTGGCTGAAGTCACCAGAGAAGGCAGCAGTGTGTGGGTCATGGAGCTTGTCCTCTTCTCAGAGAGCTCCCATTAGCAGGGGCGAGGCAGCGTCTGCTCCTGAGAGGCGTGTGGGGCCGGGACTGACCCTGACAATGCAGCATGGAGCCCCAGGCCTGGATCAGCAGAGGTGGCTGCAGGGCTGCATTGGCAAAGGGGTTGGCAATGCGTAGGCATTGCGTCCAGCCGCTGCTATCGGCTTGTCATTCAAACTGATGCCGAATGGAAAGGAAACGTTCTTCCCTTGGCTGGGGCGGGCGACAACAATGTGCAAACCGCCTTCCGCTAAGTCCAAGGAAACGTCAGCGCCCGGCCTTGGCTTCCCCACAGAGCAGCTGCCTGGATCAAGGACAGCATCTAAAGCGCCACACACGGGACTCAGCAAGGTACAAATAACCCTCTCACTAGGATGCTGACAGCTGCACCATCTGCTCTCTCAGATCCCTGATACCCTGCGCTCCTTTATGAGCCTAATTGGGATATTTATTTCCAGGCTGTTTATTTCAGGGAATGGATTTTTCCATCCTCCTTGGGATTAATGAGACTGTTAATGATTTTCCTTTGCGCCCCAAGGTCTTCAGCTCTGCCTTGGGATGTGAACTTCCAACCACAAATGGGAATTTCAGCCCCTCTCTGGGTTAATCGCCCGGCTCTTTGGTCCAAGCTGCTCTTCATTTCCTGCATTCTCTTGTCTCTTTGATAAGCGATGAAGGAGGGTGCAGGGAAGTAGCTTATTATTTCATTGCATCCAAGCTCTCCAACAAACCAGAGCGGAGGTTAACTCCCCCAACCCTGTCTTTTGGTTTTCCTGCTCAAGTCATTGTTACTTGGTAACTAACTCCTGGTGAAAGACAGGCTGCCCATCCGTAGCTCTCAGCGCATCACACAGTCCAGGCAGAGATCTCAAAGCACTTTGCAAAGGTTGCATCACAATCCCCACCTCTCCCTGTGCTCTCGCCAGGACAGCTGGTACCTGGAACCCCTTGTTAGCCCCAGGAGTTGAACTCATGGGGCCAGGGTGCTGTCTGTGCACTTTCCCAGCGGGGATTACTTCCCATTTCAGGGCCATCAAGACTTTTTAAGTGACACGTTGGTCTGATCGGTCCTGCTGCAGCAGGCAGTTCCAGCGGTAGCAGGAGCATCAGTGTGTTTTTCCCCACACGTCTGGGTTTATTGTCTTAAACCTGGTGCCAAGGAGAGTCATGGCGCTGGCCTCAAATAAATCTGGAAGCAATAATGAAAAGAAATGAAGTCTCACAACACCTGCTTTAAGGGAGAGAACTCGACAGAGGTGAAAGTCAAGGCACAAGGAGGGTAAGTGATTCAGTGCCGGATCCTGCATCCTCTACACCCACAAAGCGTCTTGCTGAAGTCAGCATGTCTGCTGCAGTGAGCAAGGACAAATCACGTGAGCACACATGCAAGGCTGGGCCCTTTCCTTGTGTCACGCAGCTGGGAATCAACTGGCCCAGAAGCTTTGGTTCGTCTCAGTCCCCTGCACTAACCACATCGAAAGGAAAGCAAGTCAGGATGGAAAGGAACATCAGGGCTGATGGCTCTCCCATGGATAAACAATATAAGCTCTTTTCAGAGGCCTTTTCTGTCCGATCCCAGTTTGCTCAGATCAGGGAAAAGCCCTCTAGAAACAGACACTGTTTTCTGACCAAGGAGCCTGAACTAGTGAAACTAAAAACTCCAACGCAGAGAAGTAGAGAAAGTTGATGAGATTTGCTCTCCCTTAAATGGTTCATCTTTAAAAACCTATCCTGGAAAAATCTCATCCTCCTTCATTCATGTTTTTCCACCTTCACCCAACCACACTGCCTTGCTCCACGCCAGCCTGGTGCTCACCTGTCTAAGGGTTTTGCCAGTTCCAGTTTCCATCGTGAAATCGATGCTAAATTCTCTTTTTTACACTCCCCGTTGACTCAGCTTTACAAATAAACAGCGTGTGCTGCAGGGCGCTCCTGGGAACAGAAGTCCTTGAGAATTGGATACACACTACAGGGATGAGTTTGCAAGACGGGCCAGCTCTGTCCAGGGGGAAATGAAGCCATACTAGTGTAGATAAATGGACAAACCCAATGGGTCCATCGTCTGCTGCACTTCGAACAGAACCTGCTTGGGAAATCCAACCTGCGCTGGCTACGGTCTTATCACCCATCCTCGCAACTGCCTGTTGCAGGGGAAACCTAGCTCCCTACTTTGGTGTGCCTCTCATTTGAGGCCCTCCCACCCCATCCTTCCCCTGTCTTTGGTGCATGTGTATCTCACGGCTACCTTCCCTTTCTGCAGCGCTGCATCTCCCTTAGCCCCCTCGCCCCCCAATAAAACCAACCACCTCTGCTCCTCGGCAGCTTGCCGGCTGCTCTAGCCGCCCAGCGATTGCTTGGAACAAATGCCTTCTTTGGGGGCAAAACAATTGTGCAGATTAAACCACGGCGCCGAGGAACGCGGCTCGTTTATTGCACGCTGGGCTTGCTGTGGGGGCGACAACGTTCTTGGAGAGAAAATTGGTTTCCCTTGGATTTTAAAAGCGGCTTGAATTTGAGGCAAAGGAGCCAGAGCTGCATCCCCCTCCCCCTCTCTTTGTGTTATGGCCACATGGGGAGGGGGACAACCCTTTAGTTCCCCAGCTCCAGATCAACTCACCCTGCATCGATCCCCTCCCCCGGTTGTCATCCTCCTCCCAAGAATGCACCTGCGTCTGGGCAGGAGCACAGCACCCGCTGTGAGATGCACACATTAGTGCATTGGCACTAACGCATGCCACTTTGGCATCCCCCCCCCCCTTTGCAGGGACATGCCAGCCCTGCCTCTGTTAAATCCCTGTGCAGAGCCGAGGGATTTTCCCACGTCTAATTTCCGTCTGCAGCCTGCAAGGCAAACCTGCCCCCTTCCCTTCTGCATCCGCGGAGGAGGGGCAGGGGAGGGGGCTGCTTGCTTCAAAGCTCAGCCCCCTGATCAGAGAAGCTGCCCCCCCCCGGCACAGAACCAAAGGGAGCAGTTGCTTCGCATGACGCAGCCGCTGTGCGTGGGGCAGGGGCAGGGGGAGGAGAGGGGCTCGCTTCGCCTCTGCTGCTGGAGATGCTCCCGCGGCGTTAGCTCCGCCTGGGTGCGAGCCTGGCTCCCGGTGCCTCGTCCGGGCAGGCAGCGGCGGAGCTCCCCGGGCAGCGTGGGCTTCCCGGCCAAGCGGAGCTGGGGCTGCGGCCGGTGAAACGCCCCCCGGGACCCGAGAAATGTGAGTGGGCTCGAGGGGCAGCCGGGACCCCCCCCCCGCCGCATGGGAGCAGGTGAAAACTTCGGGAGGGGGGAAGGCAGCGCTGGGACCTGCTCCGGCAGGGCTGAGATCCGAGCAGGCTGGGGCTCCTGCAGACTCGGCGGCTGCTTTCTGGGGGGCTCCCCCCGTTGTTTGGGGCCAGGGCTTGGTGCAAAGGGGGGGGGGGCTTGCCGGCTGGGCTGCGCTTTCCCTGCTCAGGAGCCTGTGACTAGCTGGGGGAGGGGGGCTCTGGTTTGGGGGAATAGCCCAGGGAGAAGGGAGGGGGGGCTCTGGTTTGGGGGAATAGCCCAGGGAGAAGGGGGGGGGCTCGGTTTGCTATCAGGAGCTGGGGGAGTTTGCAGAGTTCTTCACTTGCTCCTGGTGGGGGTGGAGGGGAAACTAGGCATGTGTGTATTGGGGGGGGGGGCTCCTTTTGAATTTTTTCTGTGCCCCCTCCCCCCTTTTCCCTGCTTCTCCCTCCCCATCTTCACTGAACCCTTTGAGGCTTGCCCCCTCCGCTGGTCTCAGCAGCGGCTCTGGCAAGGAGACTGCCCCCCAGCGCTCCCCGCCAGCCATCAGGTCTCATTCCCTCTCATCCCGCCCCACGCCGGCTTTCCTTACCCTCCGCCTCTCCCCCCTAATCCCCTGCCCAAGGCGAGGAAGGAGCCAGTGCCCGAGGCAGGGAAAAGCCCCTCCCTGAGCCAAGCCCAGGGGGGCTCAGCCCTCTACCCCTGTGGAGCCCAGTTCCCGGGGATCTGCACAAGAGAAGCCCGGCGTGCTAGGAGCCAGGAGGGGCGTCTGTGCCAGTGGTGGCCCTTCTGCTGAAGGTGCCAATTAAGACATCCAGCAGCGTCCTATTGCTCCTGCCACAGCGCAGCTGGAGCAAATGCTCATGCTTGGACGGAGCAGCAGACAGCTTTAGCCAGGCTGTGCTGAAGTTGCTGCTGGAGAGGACTGTCTGTGGGAGTTCGATAGGATGGGATGGGGGACGGGGGAGCGAGGGGAGAGGAAGTGCAGTTGGAAAACGTGCAAGATTGTTCAGGGTACTTATAAAAAAAAACGAAAACGATTTGCCTTGGTGCATGCGTTTTCCTGAGCATTCGAACGGGCGCAGAACAGGTTTTCCCCCGGAGCCGGCTGCAGCAACAGTTCCTTCTTAGCCCCTGAGTCCTCGTAAAAAGCTGCTGGCACATTTCAGTTGGTTTCATTGAACTAAAGCTCGGCCATGCTCCTACTGTATTTGATTTGCCAGGCCAAAGTCATTCCCGGGGTAACTCTACTGCCGTCGATGGGTTTTCCTCAGGACGGGGTTTGGCCAGGAATATTTTAGATGTTACAAAAACCAGCAGGAAGGAAGGAAGAAATTTCTAACCTGGCTGAGACCAGTGGTCTAGCTAAGTCAGCCTCCTGAATATAGGGTGACCAGATGTCCCGATTTTATAGGGACAGTCCCGATTTTGGGGGCTTTTTCTTATATAGGCACCTATTGCCCCCCACCCCCTGTCCCGATTTTTTAGACTTGCTATCTGGTCACCCTACCTGAATAGGACACAGGCTTCAGAGGACGGTAAAGAAAAACTGCAAGAGGTAGTCATGGGAGAAACTGTCTCCAGGGAACATTCCCCCCTGACGACCCCCCCCCCCCCCCCCCCCCCCCCCCCCCCCCCCCCCCCCCCCCCCCCCCGCAACCCCATCAACAAGAAGTTGTCTTAAACCCTGAAGCAGGAGGGTTAAGCAATAACAAAGGCGCTTTATTCTTCTTTTGTTCTCTGTTTGATTTTTAGATCTCTCTGCCCCACTCCCCATAACAAACCAAGATGAGAACTCATTTCATCTGAGTTTTACCTGCCCCGTGAACAACGGCACCATGGATCTGGCGTACGAGCTGCCCAATGTCACTGAGTTCTGGTTCTCCTCGACCTCCCAGTTCGACAACTTCTCCACGGAGATGTCTGCCAACGCCTCCCAGAACACTACGGGCCAGCATTTTGACCTGACCAGCAACGCCATCCTTACCTTCATCTACTTCGGGGTGTGCATCATCGGCCTGTGCGGCAACACACTGGTGATCTACGTCATCCTCCGCTATGCCAAGATGAAGACCATCACCAACATCTACATCCTGAACCTGGCCATCGCAGATGAGCTCTTCATGCTGGGGCTGCCGTTCCTGGCCATGCAGGTGGCTCTGGTCCACTGGCCCTTCGGCAGAGCCATCTGCCGGATCGTCATGACGGTGGATGGGATCAACCAGTTCACCAGCATCTTCTGCCTGACCGTCATGAGCATCGACAGGTATCTGGCTGTGGTCCACCCCATCAAATCCGCCAAGTGGAGAAGGCCCAGAACGGCCAAGATGATCAACGTGGCTGTGTGGGGCGTTTCCCTTCTGGTCATTATGCCCATCATGATTTATGCCGGGATCCAAAACACCCATGGAAGGAGTAGCTGCACCATCATCTGGCCAGGCAAGTCCAGCGCGTGGTACACAGGGTTCATCATCTATACCTTCATTCTGGGCTTCCTGGTGCCCCTCACCATCATCTGCCTTTGCTACTTGTTCATCATTATCAAAGTCAAGTCCTCTGGGATCAGAGTGGGCTCCTCCAAGAGGAAAAAGTCAGAGAAGAAAGTCACGAGGATGGTCTCCATCGTAGTGGCAGTCTTCATCTTCTGCTGGCTTCCCTTCTACATATTTAACGTCTCCTCCGTCTCCGTCTTCATCACCCCCACGCCCTTCCTCAAGGGTATGTTCGATTTCGTCGTGGTCCTCACCTATGCCAACAGCTGTGCCAACCCTATCCTCTATGCCTTTTTGTCCGACAACTTCAAGAAGAGCTTTCAGAACGTTCTCTGCCTGGTGAAGGTCAGTGGCATGGATGATGCGGACAGGAGCGACAGCAAGCAGGACAAATCCAGGCTAAATGAGACCACGGAAACTCAAAGGACTCTGCTCAATGGTGACCTTCAGACAAGCATCTGAGAGGACTCCAGGATTGCCCTTCTCAGCTGTCCTCTTTCCTCCTCTTCCCCACTCCTTTATATGGCAGTAGCACATAGCAAGTCAGGTCAAGAGTACTTGGTCTTTGTTGGCTTGACGTAGGGGACGGTAATGCGGGGACGGGGGCCTGTGCCAGGCGTAGCCTCTTGGCAGAAGGCAGGTTGGGTTTGAATATTCAGAAAGATGCTCCTCAAATGCAACGTCATACATGGAAAAAACAGACACATACACACACACCCGTGTGTTTAAACCTATAACATGACGTCATGGGCCAAATTCATTCCTGTTGCAACTGCATTGGTTGCACTGGTGTTACCCCCCAGGGATGTGTTTGGACATACAGAACATGTTCACACATCTCTAACCACACCCATGTAAATGGGCAAATTCAGTAGAGTTGCACATGTGTAACCGAGGGCAGCACTTGGAGGCATTTCTGCTAGACTTGGTTACACATGCCAACATGCTCCATACACAGGGCCGGCGCCACCCATTAGGGCGCTAACATTTCGGGGGTGGCGACCGCGGCTGCCAGATCTTCGGCCGCCCCGGTCGTCGTCGGTATTTCGGGGGCGGGACCTTCCGCCGCCTAGGGTGGCAAAAAAGCTGGCGGCGCTCCTGTCCATACAGCATCGATCACATCTGTCTAGACAGAGCTATTCATGTCAGTTTCTTTGCAAAGCAGGAGACTCAGCTGAAAATGAGAGAGCGAGAGCAGTCTTAAGAATCAGAGCACACACACTGAGATCCTCCACTAGGACATGAAGAATATTTCATTTTATTACCCAACTAGTAACATTTTATTTTTTGAAGAATGAATCTCCTGAAGCTCCCCTAGTTTTATGAGACTATTACTGTATTTATTTTCAAGTTGCTTTTCCTGCCACCGGAGAAGCAACAGATCAGAATGAAAGAAATCACATCGGAAGGAAAATATCCCAGCCCTAGTACAGTGTGTGTGTGTGTGAGAGAGGATGGACAGATAGGACTTAGACCTCCCAAGAGATTTGGAACCCAATTCCCATTAAAATTGATGCCTCGAGGCAGCCTGGAAAGGCTCCGTTTAGATACACACCTGTGCAGTCAGATACATGATGGTGGTATATCCGTGAGCAGTTATATTCGTGGTGCACCTTTGATCACCTGACCTGGACTCTGCCCACCAGTCCATCTATCCAGCGCTACTTCTCACATCCCAGACCTTAGAGCAGCTTCAAATACAGGCACCTTCCCTCCCCCCACCCCACCCCGCTTAAATCAACTTGCCATAAAAAAGCTTTTCTCCTCTCCCTCAAAATGTATAATGTTTCCCTTCTTCCACCTGAAATGAACTATAAACACTGCTCCAACGGGCGGCATGGGCCATCTTCAGTCCTGGGCTAGTGGTGGGTTCCCATAGTCACACAGCCATTGCTTTTCTGTTGTTTTCCTCTAGTGGAATATGGCAGGGACTTTTAGCGAGAGGCTGACTGAGAGGCGTCAGAGATTAGCAGCAGCATCCTTCCCATGAAAAGTACCTGCAAGTTTTTAATCTGCAGGACACACACAGATTCTGAGTGCCGTTCAGTTCTAGCATTCATGGTGCTGTGACTGAAACAGCTACCGGAATATTGCTGAGGTGTATGTGTGCTTTGTGTGGTGTTATTACACACACACACACACACACACACACTAAGGCTCTAGTGAATCCATTGGCTCTCTCTTTGGCTGCTCAGCGAGACCTTTAACTCCCACGTGCACGTTTTCTATTGATGTTCCTGGGCGAAGGCTGGCTAGCAAGACTCCTGGGGTTGTAATTTACAAGCCGCTGGCCGTCAGTTATTACAAGGCGGAGGCTTTACTTTGCCATTGCTCTGAGCGTGGACGTTTCTGACGCTGCAGATGTTGTCTAAAGAAGGTACCAAGTGAGAGGCTAAGGGACATTTGACAACTCTGTCTAAAATGTTGACATGCGAGGCATGGTTGGTGTGTGCTTGGTTCTAAAATTTAGTCACCACTGGGGGGTGGGTTCGGATTCTGAGGGAATGAACTGTGATACTGCCGGGCCAAACTTTCTTCTCAGTTACAGTGGTGTAAATCTGGACTAACTCTCTTCAGAAAGCAGAGCCCAGCTTCTCCGCACTGTGGAGGCCGCTGTAAAGTGCTTGGGGGAGCCTGGAGCCATGGTGCCAAGATACTATGACGATAGATGTAAATACGTCAGCTGGGTCAGTGAGGATCACATGCTGGAGGCTAGAGCAAATGGTAATTGCTGGGTTCACCTGTAGAGAAATCTACTGATGCTAATCAGATCTGCTCCTCACCCCCAATCCATCCCGTCAGAGTGACTTTAGGGAATAGGGAAACCCTGCCAATAGGGAAACCCCGTGGCTTAAGGGGTCTGATCGGGGGGGGGGGGCGGCGGGGGAAACAGAACAGACATTTTTTTCTTTAAACCGCCAGTAGGTCTCCAATTGCACCAGTATAACCAGCAACCTAGACCTGGTCTCTTGTGACATGGTGCTTTCAGGAGAAGAGGAAGCCCTGGGGAGATGGGAGTGACCTCTTTTGAAGCAGCGAGGGGAGCTGAATGTTTGTTCTCCAGTGCTGTGGAGTGCTAGAGGAACAACGCCTTATAGATTTCAGAGGGGAAGTATGTAAATCACATTTTCTGGAGGGAGAAAGCTCACCAGGTACACAGCCAGGCCTCCCTCCAGCTCTCACCTTGTTCTCTAGTCAGTCCGAGGCATTTTGGTGGCGCTTGTCACCCTAGTGTCTGAAAGCTTTACAAATAATTCCCGCCCCATTTTACAGATGAGGAAACCGAGCCCTGCAGAAGTTAAAGCCAGTGGTTTCCAACGTTGTTCCTCATTGGGCCGACTCCATTCCCTGGGTGCTGACGTGCCTCAAGCCGGGCACCCAAAAGTGAAAGCGGCCCAGCTGAGCGGGAGTCATTGGAAAACTTTGGCTACGGCCGTGCCCAAGCTCCCACTGGGAACCTCCCGGCTCCCAGTCCTGTGCTTCAAATACAAGGTTTCTCCCTTTGTAGCCAGCCCTGATCCTTCCACCTAGCACCACGCCTCCAAAGCCCACAAGTGGCATTCAGTGCTACAGGCCGTATTCCCTAGAACCCCACCCCTGGGCACGGGCATTTACAACAGCGCAAAATAAGTGCAACGGGGTGGACAGAGCTCCTCAGTCAGCCTAGGAACCATTTACCCTGGGGTCAATAGCTACGCAAGGTGCATGGCCATGGAGGATCTGGCCCCCGGATTTGAACTAGCGTAGGTTAGCGTTCTGCTGGTGCAAAGCAGAGTTTTGCACAGTCGCTTCCATCAGATGAATGTGCCCTTTATTTGTTTTGAACCAGAATCTTGATCTATTCCCCTCTCCACGCTGTTAAAATTTACATTTAACACCTGCTCAGGGGTGAAATTCTGCCCTCGGTTACCGATTTGCAACCCCATTGCCTTCAGAGGGGGTAATCGACGTCTGGGCTCACGCATGTAAGCAATATCTCTCCCCCCCCCCCCCCCCGAGCTGTCTTTTCAAACACAGGACAAAGAACAAGAAGTTTCACACACACACACACACACACACACGCAGCCCTTTAGCTTGCTGCTGGCCAGGTGGTAAGGACCCCGGTTTATCTCTGGGCTGTCTGAGGTATGCTGCTATATGCCCTTTTTATAAGGAGGAAGTAAATATTAACCAAGGCCTTGCAACAACAAAAATAATATATACTATTGATGCTCCGGGGATTAAAAACAAGAGGAACATGTCACATTAAAATGAAATATGGTGTCATGATTGCTAGGCTTGATGCAGCCGGGAGCCCTTTGTTAGGTGCAGGTTTAGTGTTACAGAATTGGCAGTGCACCAGCTGAGTTGGAGGTGCTGAATATCTCGTGGGTAGCGTGGGAGTTATTTGTATGGAAAGAAAGTAGCGGTGGGGAGAGAGAGAGAGAGAGAAGTCTGCTTCAACATCTCTCTCCTGATGAATATTTGCAGGACTTCTCCTGCAGAAACCCGGAGCCTGCTAGCCACTTGCGTTGTGTAGCAACACAGCCCTGTCTACACGCAGAAATGGCACCTCTTTGACTTACGTCGTTTTTTTAAAAAATCAATGGAAAAGGTGGGAACTCGTTTCTCTCAGTGTCAACGGGACTTACAGCGGTTTAGTTTACACCTGCTCCCGGTTGACTTAGACCAATCCAAAATAAGCCTCCTGGTTTTAAACAAAATCGGAGTGTACCCGGGGCCGTTAGCACCAGTTTGGTTTAAAAATCGCACCTTAGGGTTAAACCAATGCAGCTTGCTGGTGTGGACGTGCTCCGAGTGGCAGAAAAGGGAAGGAGATGGACAGAGTTGGTTAGTTGTAAAGTGTGCCCAGAAGTCTAGTCTAAGAGCAAAACCTTTTGGAAAGTTAAATGCTTGGCTACCTCACGCTGTGCAAACCATGGGCTGAGCTTCTGCTCCTGGGAACAACTGTTCAGTTAAGGCCAACTTTTTCCAGAAGAGGCCTCAGATGTGGGGTGCCTCATTTTTCTGGGGTCCCCCACTTGCTCCTGGCTTTCAGAAGGGCTGAGCACCCACAGCTGCAGCTGACGTCACTGGGTGCTGAAAGTCGGCCTGGCCCCAAGAACTGAGGTCCCACTTTTTAAAAGGTTGGGCCTTAATGAGGATGAATTAATGAAGCTCCGTTTGTCCCCCAGACATGCTCGAGGCAAGAGAAACTGTCCATGAAATGGTTTGGGCTGATCCGGGACCCGACTCAGCCCAAACGCCTATGATGTGAAAGCAGTCGGATGTCCTGCCACCCCCGGGGGTGAGAATCTTCAGCCTTGGGGAACTCGGAGCCTCAACCTGGGTGAGGGGAGGGTTCCAGCGAAACCTCCCCCTGGCCGGTGGGTGCAGCCCCCAAAGGCTATTTGGAGTAAGTGGGAGCATCTCGTGCAGCTGCAAGGGGGCGGGAGCCATTAGGAACTTCCTAGCTTCCCATGTCCAGTGTGAAGCAGGGTTTGCTCAGGGACTGGCATATGCCCAGCAAACACAAGTGCAGAGCGGCCCCACCCTGAAGCAGGGAACCACGACCCTTGTGTCCGTCCTCAACCACCAATGCACGGTAACCACTTTGCACAGGCGCTTGTGCTGTCTGCCTGTGCTCCACCTGCAGCTCCGGAGGGCCAGGATTCTCCCTGGAGTAAGGGCTGCAGCGCCATCAGGAACAACCCACTCTGGGAAAAGGGAGGGGTTCTGTGCACCGGCCTTTCGCCCACCTACCCTGCCCATGGTCTGGGCTCGGGTCACAAACATGACGGGGGAGTCTCGTCTTCTTCCCGCAGCTCGTAAAACCCACTCCGGGCTGCGTCCTGCTGGGGGAGGGCCCCAGGCCAGAAACGCAGGGACTGCTGCAGGTCTGGATTGAGATGCATGGGTGAGCACTGCGGAGGTGCAGCGCATGTATGGGCCGTGGCAGCGCTAAGCAGTCTAAGCCCTAAATTCACCCGTTGATTCTATCCCGATGGAATTTTTACTGCCTGGGGAGAGAGCTGGTTTGGCTCCCTTCAAATTCTTCCCCAAAAGATTCTGCCATGTTGCATGCTTGCAATTAAGCAACGGCAGTTCCATCACTGAGGTGTGTTACACGCTTGATTTTCAAGGGAATTTGTCCTGACAGATGGTACATTCAGAAAAGCCTGGTGTGCCCCCAGCAAGTGAAATTAACCAGGAGATTTACAGCAGGCATGTTTTTGGCAGTCTTGTGGTGGTGTGCGGGGGGGGGGGGGGGGGGGGGGGTNGTTATTTCACACATTGGACTTCCCCCAGGGCTCATTAATGAGGTTAATTAAAACTCCTCTCGGTCCTAGTTGGGGCTGCAGTACAAGGATATTGGGAAGCAGAGAGAGAACCACTAACGCCATCCTTCCCAATGGTGGCTTCCTTCTCCTATCCAGCATGGGCCTGATCCTGCACTCCTATTTGGTTATAGGTGCTTTGTTTATTGTAGGGTTGCTTGTGAGTGCTGTGTTGCTTTGTTTATTGTCGGGAATGCTGGGCAGCACACATGCGTTTGGTTACTGTGGGGTTCCTGGCGAGTGCCCGTTGGTTATTGTAGGTCGCTGTACATGCTGGTTTGTTATTCGGGAGCGCTGGGCTGAGCATGCTGGTCCAGTCCTGGGCACGCTCTGGGATTAGCTGTTGTGCCAGGCTGCATAGTGGTTTTGTGACATGGACAAATATCCCGTAAGAACTCAGTCCTGCGAGGTGCTGAGCGCGTCAGCCCAACTCCCCTTGATTTGGAATCGGCGGAAGGATAAGCCAGATCTAGAGATGAAAAGCAGGAACCCTCTGTATTGTCGTCGTGCAGCTGGTGTATCTGTCCTGAGCAGCCTCGGAGTTCAGTGTGGCCGCATAGCCATGGCTGAGGGGACTGAACGTGTCAAGCAGGGATACTGTGCATGTCTCCAGCACCTCCTGAAAGCATGTTAGCAACAGGAATTCATTTATCCTCACAACCCACCTGGGAACGAAGAGACGAGTGCCACCCCCGCGTTACAGAGCGGGAAACCAACGTGGGGAGAGAGAGAAACACAGTGAGGCAGTCGTAGAACCAGGAAGAGAACCCAGGAGTCCGGACTCCCAGTCTTTTGCATTAACCACTAACCCCCGCTGCCTCTCACCGGACCATGCCCCAGGCAGCAGTCTCCAGCTGGCAATAGCCAGACAGCTTTGGAGTACGTCTCAGGTCAGGGAAACTGAGTGCACTGGGAAAAATTATCCCCGAAATCTCAGACAAAGAGAGGGAGAGGGCGGCAAGCACAGGCAGGCTGGGCTTTTCTGCCAACTCATTGACAGCAGCAGAGACGGGCAATGCAGGCAGCTGCTTCTCGTTCAATCTCTGAACAAGGAGTGACTCTGGAGTGGCGGCCAGCAAGTCGATCTCTGTTCAGCCTCATTGCAGGGCAAAGGCATCACGGCAGGGCAAAGGCACATGGAGGACAGGTCCGCCAAGATGGTCTGGGATGCAACCCCGTGTTCTGGGTGCCCCTAAACCTCTGACTGCCAGAAGCTGGGACTGGACGACAGGATGGTCACTCGATAATTACCCTGTTCTGTTCATTCCCTCTGAAACATTGGACACTGGCCCATCAAAAGACAAGATACCAGGCTAGATGACCATTGGTCTGACCTGGTATGGCCATTCTTATTTGTGTCTCCTTCCAATATCCAATGCCTGAATCTCCCCACACCTGCCCATAGATTTGGCAATGCTCAGGGCACCCTGGAGGCCATCTGTGCAAGACAGAGTGCCATGAGCTGCCCTTTCTCTGCCATCTGTATTGTACCTATCCTGAGCATACGCTCCACAGTTCTCCAGTCCTGCACCTCCCACCAGCGTGACAACTAAATGGGGGCAGTGCAGTGTAGTGGTCAGGGCAGGAGCATGGGCATCAGCACTCCTGGGTTCTAGTCCCATTTCTCCCACCCACCTGCTGTGTGACACTGAGCCAGGCACGTCCCCTTTCTGCACCTCTGGTTCCCCAGCTTTGCAAAGCCCTGGAGGAAGCTGTAGCTGGAAGGCGCGAGGGAAATGCAAAGCATTATCAGGGGGTACATGCTCAAAGGATGAAGGCGCCTGGTGCCTTCTGCAGCCATTGCAAAGGGAGCCCAAATGGCTACCGCTCTGATGTAGTCGCATTGTAAACACTGGCGCAAGGGGCAGGGCCGTGGCAAATCTACATCATTAGCCTCAGCTGGCCCCATGACCGCTGACTTAGTAACGTCTCTCTCAGCTGGGCAGAGAGGGGAGAATGGAACTGCTGGTCCGACTGCAGCATTGGGCTCCAGGAGCTGCCCAGCCCGTCGAGAAGGGGCTTGTGGGCACTGCAGGATTCTTTTCAAAAAGAGGGATTTATGATCGGGCAAAGGGAGCATGGTTTTGCTCTTCAGGGCAGGGCCCCTCTGTTTGTGCTGTGTGCATACGTACAGCGCCCGGCGCGCTCAGGGCCCCTGATGCGCTCACAGCACCAATGAATCACTATTAGAAAAAGCCACAGACCTTCTCCCTTTGCCCTGGGATTAGCAAATCCACCCGGGTTTTGCAGGGAAGAGTCAGAGATTCCAAAGCCAGAAGGGACCACTGTGATCCTCTAGTCTGACCTCCTGGGGTCTTCCCAGAATTAATTCATAGCCACCGGGAGAGACCTCACCCCTCCCTGCAGGAGCCAAAGGTTCAGAAAATCCTCCTGGCCACTCTCTTCAGTCTACCGGCCCTTCCTCCAGGGCCTGACCCTCTGAACTGCTGGGAAGCACCTCAGAGCCTCTCCCAGGATCAGGCCCATTGACATCACAGGAGTCAGGCATGCTCAGCTCCCAGCAGGATCGGGCCCCTGAGCCAGAGCTGCCTTAGTGACTTCTCTTTGCCTTCCCAGCCTCGGCATCCCTCGCTAAGCTGAAGGGGAGCTGGAGCGTTATTTGAGCAAAAGCATCGCTGCCCGTCTCCATGGTGATGTCACGGCGGAGCCACGACTTCCCGAACGTTTCAGAGCGGCGAGACCAGCCTAGGCCCGGCCTGTCCACACGGGGCTGACCCCTCTCATCCCCAGGCGTCGCTGGGTGCTCCGCTCCCTGCAGTCACACGACTGGGGGCGGTTGTGTTTTGGGCCACGGACGCTTAACCCTGGGTTTCAGAGGGGGGGAAACCGAGGCACAGGGGCTGGGTGACATGATAGGACGGGTCCTTGGAACACCCTGGGGGTTGACACAATCGCAGTTAAGCAGTGAGGAGCTTCACGCGGGCGAGCACGTTGCGAGAGGTGCAGCGTTTTCGGTTCGAGGAGGACAGAGGGACAGACAGCCGTCCAGCAGGTGCTAGAGTAGCTGAGCGTGGCGTTTATTCGGAACTGGGCCCTGCAAGGTGCTGAGTGCCGCTCATTGGTGGGCGAGGGCACTCGGCGCCTGCCAGGATAAAGCCTTGGTGAGAGAGAGAGAGAGAGAGAGAGAGAGAACCTGCATGCCCCCTCCTTTGTTAGTCATAGCGCAAGGTCTCCATTTCACTTAGCCAGGCGGGTGCTAATAATCCCACGGGGGCGAAGGGGCACTAGGTATCTTCGGCCAGGTCAGTGTCACCTTCCTGAAGCCTTGCCCCGATTCTCCAGGCCCTACCTCTCTGCTCTTGTCTTTCTGAGTTCCCTACCATTGATGGGGGGACCCGTCACCCCCAGAACTCGCTCCCATGTACGGTATAGGCCCAGAGTTCAAAACTTGCCTGCTGGGTTATTGGCTTATCTGGGTGGGACCCTGCTGGATCGCAAACCACCCAGGTTTTCCCAGGCCCCACATTGGGAGCACTTGACCTGGTTGAGGATGAGCCCGCTGAGTGGGGTCGCTTGAGCATCACCTCTGCCCCTCCCTCGCCCCAAGGGCTCGGCATGCTGGCTCCATAGTCTCTAAGCCCAGCAATGCAGCACTCGAACGCAGAACCTGGAGTGAGGTCCCTCGTGCTGACACTACACCAGCCTAGCAGAGCTTTGCCTTGATTACACCCTGCTCTGTTGCCTGGTTACTTCCTTTTCCGGAAGGTTTTCCTAGCGATTTGCCCGAGGGGTGCAAATTGGAAGAGACTGATTTCCAACACCAGTCAATGGAGTCCCCTTGCTATGTCCTCTCCTCTGCCCTGTGGCGATAAAAAGCTCATCCACACTGTTGCAGAGAACAAATTCCCCGTCCACTCATCTCTACCAAGATTAGCACATGCAGCAGCAGGAGTTACGTGCCCGTGGACGCCCGTGCTGTGATCTCACACGAGTTGCCCATCCATATCTCACACCATAGCTGTGGTTTATTTGAAGGATCATCCATATAATGATTCAACTGGGAAAAATATGTATGTCCGTATCCAGTTACAGTCAGGAGGGCCTTGGTCTAAAAGCGATCAGTTTTATAACAAGGCAGTAAAAGAAGGAAGCAGAAGTAGCTGCAGCAGAACTCTCAGCCTGAGATCCAGGCCAGTCCTCTGGTAGCGAATGTGAGGTGTGACGCCCCAAATTCCCTTCTGTGTCTGCCAAGCACCCATTTTTGCATCCTTTGTCCTCTGCAAGAGGAGGTGGAGCTAACCCCTTGTTTCCTGGTACAGCCCTTTTGCAATCAGCTTGAATATAGTCGCTTCACACAGGTTAATAATTTGGGAACAAAATGGCTCCCAGAAGAAGGCGATACCTGAACAACCTCTCACTCAGCAATGTCCCATGGAGAAGGTTAGAAATACTTTGTGTGGTTCATCACAGAACGGGTCACTGCAGGCAGTAGCAAAGCAATGCAGTGGCCGTAGGAGCTTTGGAATCGTGGAGAATTCAGCTCCACCTCTGGGCTGGAGCCCCGTGGTGTAATTGAGAAATCAGGGCCGTCTGTTACAAGAGGGGCCAGTTCAAGTGGAGGTGTGCTCTCCTGCGTGCATCATTCCAAAAAGCCAGTGCACTTGCTTTGGCACTTCTGCTGCCCCTCCATGCACTTAGTACCGGTTTTATCTGAGCGCTCCTGGGACTTCTCAGTCCCACTGAAGCATAACCCGAGTCACTCTCAAGGAGTAAAGTCCCCTAATCAGACAAAGGCCCTGGCTCTCCCCTCCTTTAATCCAGTGTAAATCAGGAGTAACTACGAAGTCAGACAGGTTACACCTGTTTGTCACCATGTTCAATGGGCTTTAGATCAGGCCCTTAACTCAGTGGGAAGGGTCCGGCTCCGGCAGAATTAGGCTCTAAATCCAGTGCTTCTACCCTATTATTTTAACCTGAGCTGTCATTTTCTACCCAAAGGACAGCCGATGACAATGACAACGCCTCTTGCTTCTTCCCTATGGTTCTTTGATTCCCTGGGCCCACATTCCCATTGACTGCCCATTCACTCCAGTGTCAGGGAGAGCCGGAGCAAGTCCGCTGGGTTTACATTGGCGTGAGGACATACACCCCCTGTTCCAAAGGAGAAAAGGCTCTGACAAAGTCTCAGAAAGCCCTGACTGCTGCAGTGATTCTTCCCCATCCTCGCTGTGGGGCTGTTTGAGAGGCAAGAAGGGGTGTGTATATACAGTACACAGCAACACATTTTTATTATGATTATTATTGTAGCGACGAGACACTTTGACATTTTGTACCCTGCTATTTTGCTGTTGTTCCGAGTGTATGAGTCCACCCCTGCATGTGTGGTGTTTGTGTGCGACGGTCAGACCCTCCTTGTGTGGCTCCAATTAATCCGTGTTGCCTTTGGACCCAGCCCTGCAATCCTGGACTTCAGCTGGACTATGCTTTGGAGTAAGAAGCACTCAGGCAGTAAGGGATGCAGCATCCTCTCCTTTGTGCCAGTTACACAGTGGAATAACAGCGTTAGCCTCTCTGCCGAGTAAGGGCAGGGGAACCTTCTTTCACTCAGAACGGAACCTGTATCCCTCAGCCCCCAGCGGCTATCTATTTCTGTTCTCTATGCGATGTATGTGTGTGTCGGTTGTGATACCAGCTGTGACTTCTAGGACTGTAACACCAGAAGTAAAGTGACTTTACTGGCTAATCGTTTCTCTTTGGAAGTGTATGGTGTATAGGTGTCTGAATGTGAAACCAACGCCTCTGCAAAGGGAGAGGGCGTCTCATATCCTGGCTGTACACATGGAAGCTGAAAGCTGGTTGGGGGGGGGGGGGTTAATACAGTTTCTGGTTCCCCCCCCCCCCAAAAAATGTTATGAATTAATGTTATTTTCTCGATTATAAGAAGGGATCACATTTTACCTCGGGGGGAGATTGTGGTGGTAGGCCCAGCCCTGAGCACAGGATGGGGCATACAGTGCACTGATCGTGGAGTAGCACCAGGAGGCGCTGTGACTCAAACACCCCCCCTGAGTCAATTCCTCCCAGATTGCTCCTTGTTCCCCAGGGCAGCTATATATACTGCTGGCCTATGCCACCAGCAAACCTACTACATCCCCCCTTTGGCTGGGTTACTCTGTCCAGCCGGGGGCCGGAGCAGCAGCTCTGCCCACCTGCCCCATGGAGGGAGTAAGTGGGCTGCACCCAGATCCAAACGCCATGTAGCCCGTGCAGGGGTGCAAGGATGTAGACGCATCAGTTACATTTTGTAAACTTGCCAAGGATGAGTCTGGCCCTACGTGATTAACTGAAAGGTCAGGGAAAGCAGGAGCAAGGGGTGAAAATAACCCCTCTGGAACAGCCCCTCCAGCTGCAGACATCTCTTCCCCCTCCCTCACCCCCTTGGCCAATGTACCAGAACTAGATATACACCTAGGCTGACCAGACAGCAAGTATGAAAAATTGGGAGAGAGGTTTGGGGGGGGGGGGGGGGAATAGGCACCTATATAAGACAAAGCCCCAAATATCGGGACTGTCCCTATAAAATCGGGACATCTGGTCACTCTATATACACCGTGGATTCAAGACAAACCTAAGATGATGTATGTGGGGGTGGAGGTTGAGCTCATGTCACCTCCCAGCTTCCCTCCCTCCAATATTCTCCCCTCCACACTTAAATAAAAATCCCAATTGCGGACAGTTCCCCCCCCCCCCCCCCCCCCCCCCCCCCCCCCCCCCCCCCCCCCCCCCCCCCCCNCCTGGGAGCTGGACCCTGCTTCCTGTTCTCCTGCTAGGTTACTCCTCAAGCAGCCCTATGGAAATCCATCCCCGGGATGGAATACAGAGCAAGCTGCTAAGCAAGGGGAGTGAAAGTGGCAGAAGCTAGCTCGTAACTACAGGGATGAAGAGAGAAGGCAAATTCCCCTTGTGAAACATTTACCACGGAGTACAGCCTCTGCCCCCATTCAGCGCCGCAGGGAAGATTCCATTGCAATAAGACTCAGAGTGTGAACAGCTCAGAGAATGCTTCGCGCTATAGGTGAACCTGGTGCATTGAAATGAACTGAGGAGACAGAGTTGTGTGCCTCACTCCCACAAAAGTGATCTGGGCACCTAACGCCCTTAAGCTCTTTGGAAGATACCAGCCTGAAGTGTTAGATGCAGTCACACCGGGCCACTCACTGATGTTCATGAAGAATGGTGTGTGGGTGTGTGCATGGGGGGAAACTGGAATTTCGTTCCTCTCTCAACCTCTATTAAAAGCTGAATTTCCAGCCTGCCCAAATCTAGACTCCCATCCATTTTATTGTTGCTGAATTAGTCAGGGAGATAAATGGACGGGTGAGTGGAGCTACAGAATGCTGGAAGGATGCAATCGGCCTTCAACGTGACAACCCTGGAGAATAAGAATGTCCAGTTATAAGAATTGGGGCTGGAATTTGGTTGCAGCATTCTTTAAATCGAAAATAAGGGAGCAGTCATGGGAAATTTAGTAAGAGTCCCGGGCTTAGGGACTGCTCTGTGATTTCTGATTAAAAAAAAAAAGTGCCCTGACAAATGAGGGGGGCACAGGAGCCACCACTGTGGGGTGACTGTGGGATGGACTCGCTCCAATCCCCCACCCAGGACCTCCCCTCCACACTGGGCTGGTGACCCACCTAAAGCCTTCCTGCAGGAAGTCACAGACAAACAGAGAAATCATGGTATCCATGACTTTTCCTGCACTGTGACAAACCTGCTGCCCTAATAATGATGCCCCCCTCCCAAAAAGAAGGGAGATAAAACCTCAGGCTTCAGCCACTAACTATTAGGATGAGACCTTCATGGGGGGTGGTATGGTTATTATCCCACAGGTGCCCAGTAGCGGCGCCAGCTTTGCCGGCGCCCTAGGCGGCAGAAGGTCCCGCCCCCGAAATCCCGCCCCCAACAGCGGCGGCAGAAGGTCCCGCCCCCAAATTTCTACGGGCGGCGGGGGCGCAGGCGCCCCCAAAATAGCAGCGCCCTAGGCCACCGCCTAGGTCGCCTAATGGGAGCGCCGGCCCTGCAGGTGCCTCATGTGGGGCTTCTTGCACCTTCTCCCGAAGCATCTGGCACTGGCAACTGTCCATGGCAGGTTTCAGGGCTAGATAGACCTTGGATCTGAGCCAGTCTGCCAGTTCCTATGGTAGCTCCCAAAAAAATATTGCATGAAACAATACAAATTCCTGCAGTTTCAATCAAATCATCTATAGCAAAACTGGTTGAAATTCTGGCTTTTCAAAATAAACACATTTTTGGGCTGTTTTGGAGCAGCGGAGTGTGCCTGAGATTTTCAAAAAAAATCCAACAAAAAAACTCTGAGAACGTTTTTTTCCTATTAAACATTTTTCAACCAGCTCTAATTGCTAGAGAGATTATTGCAGTTGGACCGATTTAGCACTGGGAATGCCATGACATATCCCAAGGTTCACCAGCAAGTGAATACTCAGAGAGTCACTGGTTCTGGAAACCTGGATGACCCAAACACACAGAGCACAGACTGGTCTGAAATCTTTTCCTAAGAAGTTTTGAGCCTTGAGAACAAAGTTACTGGCCTTCAAGGAAAGAGATGCCCAAGGGGCCAGTCCTCTGCATCCATGTTTATCAGCCCGTAAGTGCTCCCTACAGGGGAAGGGTACAGCTGGTACACAGCATGGTAAATGGATCTGTTCATCTCTGAATGAAGCAAGGTATGGTATAACGAGAGCACGTTTATGAATATTAAGCCGGCCCATGCAGGTCACCTGCAAGCAAGTGGTGCTAAGACTGCTTTTCATCTACAAACGAGTGTAACATTACAGTCACGGGGAAGCTCATCTGTTGGGAAAAAAGTGTGTGCCTGTGTGAGAGACATACTGTATTACCAGGGAAATGAATAGAGATCGTTCCTGCAGTTGTAAATAAATTGGCCTTCCTATGACTGATTGAAGAACAGCTAGTTCTGCAATCAGAGAGCGCTGATAATGAAGTAATGCTCTGCACCAATGGCTGTAAGAAGTCTTGGAGAGAATAAAGCCACTAAGTGAACCTATTGTCAAATCGGTCTAAGCTGCAAAGTCTGGATCAGAGCCAGATCTGAATGTCCGCAAGGTTCAGGAGAAGGTTGGTTTGTTCCATCACAAGCCAGCTATGAAATTTTGATCTTTCTTGACACTGCACCAAAGTTTGGGGGCTCTTTGGACCCTAATATCATAGCAGGGGCATCTCTCCAGAGGTCCTATTCTCGAACCACAAGACACAAGCATGGCCCATTTGGTTCAAGTGGAGTTTGGTCTTTTCCCATGGGGGAAGAAAAAAAAGAAAAAAAAAGGGGGGCGTTAGGAAACTGAGTGCTTCTACAGCATGCTTCCTTCCTATTCCCACTCCCTTACTCCACAAAATCTGCTTCTTTCAGACCATCACCATCAAAAAACAGTAATCTGTGAGCATGCACCTGTGAGAAAGCACTTTGCATACACATTGTTACATCACGTAATATTCCTGGGGCAGACAGTACTACCTGCTAAAGAGATGCATTCATTTAACTAGAATATATGTGCAGTAGCTCTAGAGGTTTCTTCCAGGCAGACTCATATATATGAAATCTGACAAGTCAGACACCTTTCTGCTTCAATCAGGAGGTGTTAAGCCTTTGTAACAAGGTGTAATCCAGTAACTGTCCTCGGAAGCTCTTGCAAACGGAGCAATTATTAGAGCAGGCTGGTTTCTGTCTTTGCAGCATTTCAGATGTTCTCATCCTATTCAAATATTTCTGTGGTGCAGTTCTTGAAATACGTGGTTCGGGGGTGAGAAATTCTTGTTTGGGAAAAAAGGGCAAAAATAAACTAACACACACCCAGGTACTTTATGCTCACACAATATTTGCTCATACCTGAGAGCAGTGTATTGTTGCAAAGCTGTCGCCTTAACAATTGTTCTGTTGAAAGCCTTCTTTAGCATGGCAAACTTTATCCTACTTTGCAAGTGCATATTTGGCAATGTTCATAGTGTACATATTTACAGAGGACAGAGTTAAATCCAAAGTTGTAACTCTTGCTTTCCTTGATCTGATTGGTTATTTGAGATACAGAAGGGGCTACTTTCCCCCTCCCCCCCTCTTTAAATACAAAGAAACCCTTTATTTTAGCATATCCTTTCCTTTTAATTCACTGTACAATTTTGGAAGTGACTGTGTTAGATACTGATTTGATATGTAACCATGTCTCCTTCTAGTGTCTGGCCCCAGCAGTTATAATAGCTGGCTACTTATTAGGATGACCAGACAGCAAGTGTGAAAAATTGGGATGGGGTGGGGGGGTAATAGGAGCCTATATAAGAAAAAGACCCAAAAATCGTGACTGTCCCTATAAAATCAGGACATCTGGTCACCCTACTACTTATTGCTAAAAGACATGTGGGTTCTTCTTGGTGCTCAAAGTACTGGGTTCCAGTCTCCATTAACAGCTGAAGTATCTGCATGTAATGAAACATACATGCAGTGTTCTGTTTTAATAGAAGTGTTGATTTAGTGGCCTGCATAAGTCAAAGTCTTTTAATTTATTAAATGTATAAACACCAGAAACAAATGGTCTAGCAACAGAGTAATACGTGGACATAATAGACTCCAACCAGAGGGTCCAAGTTCAGTTCTAAGCTTGCTGGCTGGCAAACCAGGCTTACCCCTATGTGATGGGCAACCTAGGTTTTCAGTTTCACTGTTTACAAGAGCACAGATGTTCCAGCTACTAATCAAATAGTGCACAAAGGAAAGAATATAAGGCCTAGTACCTGAGCCCAAATCATTTTTTGAACAGTTGGACTATGGGCCACAGGTAACATATCTCCAAGCACATGCAGTCCCAGCCTTTTGCCACGGGGCAGGGGTCAGAGTCTGGAGGTTGCAGGATACTAGATATCATTGGTGTTAAACTTGTACCACTCAAGTTGCAAATTCATCCTGAAACCTTCCACTGGGGACACAAGGGAGGTTAATTCGGCTTGCTGAGCATCCACAGGCTGCTAGGACTGTTTTGTATCTAGGGCAAATGGCCTTCAAGCACCAACTAACCAAAGACAGGAGGGGAAATACACATTGGAGTTCCAGTGCCTCCTAACCTTCAGGTACCTGTTTCTGGTACAGCGCCAAGTTAGAATACTGCACTTTGAGATGCCTTTCCCATTTCCCCCAGCCCATCACAGCTGCCTTAGCTTTAACGGAGATTCTGTGCATTTCATGCATGAAGGATTAGATCCAATCATCCATCCTTGCCCTAAAATGAGCAGAGCATTCAGAGCCCACCCGCACTACCAGAAGGGATTAAAGGTGCCCATAAGTGGAGCAAGAGTGGCATCTTCAGGACAGTGAGATGAACTATCCGGGATGGGAAGTTAACAGCTGGAAGGGCTCCCCACAGAGCAGATTTCACATGTTCACTTCCTGCCGGATCAGAGGAGTACTATTAACATCACCTGTTCCTTTAGCTGGTGCTTGGAACATGTATGATCATATACAGTCTCAATTAGAAAACAAAACCAACTATACTCCACAACACCTTCAAAGGAGGAGCCTGGGAACTTAAATTCATAACTCTGCTGGACACTAAAAACCACAGACATAACAGAGATGCTGGTTGTATGGCTCATTACAACAATTTGTAACACTCCCAGCTGCCTACCACCCCCTTTGTCCTATGAATGCAGAGGTGTTAATTACCCACTTCATTTTAAGTGGTCTCCTGCAACATGGGTGGATCTCTTATGTTTAATCTGGCCCACTCTGTATATAGCTGTGGCACTCACCGGTTATCTTCTCCAGTCCTGAAGAAGAGCTCTGTGAAGCTCGAAAGTTTGTTCCTTTCAGAAACAGAAGTTGGTCCAATAAAAGATATCGCCTCACCTACCTTGGGACCCCATCCCCGCTGCAGACAAATATACTCCACAAACTATCAGAGTCATTTCAAAAGGCTGAAGACAAACAACCACAATTCATTTCACATGTAGGGACAGATTGTGCAGGTTTGTTTTCTTATGCAACCATCATCCGAGCCCATATTTAGGACCTGATCCTGAAGTTAGACACACAAACACCTTCATAGATTCATAGAACTGAAGGCCAGTAGGGACTATTTAGTCTCACCTCCTGTATATCACAGGCCATTAAATTTCACCCCGTTACCCCTGTATTGAGTCCAATAACTTGGGTTTGACTAAAGCAGATCTTTCATATTTCTACCTTGATGCTGGCAGAAATATTTTAAAGATGCATACAAGTATATATTATAAGGCAGAACTATGTGTTAATTAACTACAATTTAAAAACTCAATATAACCAGGTTTTAGACTGGATTTAGACCTTCCCCTGCAATGGGGAAATACATACGTTGACTAAAAACCAAAGCAGACCAGTCTATTTGTATTGCGCAAGCTCCAAGTAGAACGGCAAAAAATGTAAACAAGCAGCATTTTAACTGATCGTTAGGCGCTGTACAAAATGAAGAGATGCACTCCAGGCTCTAAGAGATTAATCTAAATTCAAGGGCAACAGCCTAGTTGTAAAACAAACGATTGTGAAAAGCGGACGACGACTAAGCTTTGAGAACTCAGGGAGGGTGGGTTTTTTTTTTAGTTGTGGATTATTGCTTTGTGGAAATCAGTGTCTTGGTTCCACAATGGTGGGTGCATTAGAAATGCAGAAAGAGCGGAGGGAGAAAAACAAGGGAGTGGGGGCATTTCTGGTATAAACAGCAAATCGGAGGAGTTCTTTCAGGTTTAAAATCTCTTTGTGACTTGCTCCATCCCGGGGCCCAGGAAGCATCCCCACAATGGCATAGGGGGATGGGACAGGATAACATCAGCTTCTGAGGGGGCCGGGACAGCTGATCCTGCCCGTTGCTCTGGGAGGAAAGGCTCTGTGGGAAGCTGATGGGGCTGGGTGAGCACCCCATGGAAAGGGATGGTGACTTGAGGGGGCCCTGGGGAAGGGGATGGGGGGGGGGAAGGAAGTGAGGGGGCCCTGGGGAAGGGGATGGAGGAAGTGAGGGTGCCCCTAAGGAAGGGGTTGGGGGGAGGGGGAAATGAGGGGGCTCTATGGAAGGGGAGGCAATTTTTTGGGGGGGATCACTTATGGCATGTGGGGACCTATGGAAGGGGGCGGGGCTCAGCACGTGGAGACCCTATGGAAGGGGGCGGGGCTCAATGGGGAGGTTGCCCTTGCCCCTCACAAAGATGGCGGCCCCTGAGGCAGGTTAGCAATTGACCGGAAGTCCCGCGAGCCCTCACAAAGATGGCGCCGAGCGATGCCCCCAGTGCCCGGAAGTGTCGCTGCCCCTCCCAAAGATGGCGGCGGCACCTGTCGGACACGTCACGGGTAAAGGGACGCTCAGGGACGGACGGTGGCCGCCCAGGGTCGCGCCCAAGATGGCGTCGGCGGCGGGGCCCGGGCTGCCGCGGGGCACGGAGGCGGCGGCGCTGTTCGAGGCGCACACGACGGCCGAGCTGCGCGAGGTGGAGCGGCGGCTGCGGGCGGGCATCGAGCAGAAGCGGGAGGAGCTGCGGCAGATGGTGGGGGAGCGCTACCGGGACCTCATCGAGGCGGCCGACACCATCGCCGAGATGCGCCTCAGCGCCGAGCACCTGCTAGGGGCGGTGCGGGGCCTGCAGCGCGGGGCGCCGGGGCCGCGGGGCGCCCGGGGGCCCCAGGTGAGCGAGGGGGCGGGGCCAGGGGCCCCAGGTGAGCGAGGGGGCGGGGCCAGGTGAGCGGGGCGCCCGGGGGCCCAGGTGAGCGAGGGGGCGGGGCCAGGGGGCCCAGGTGAGCGAGGGGGCGGGGCCAGGTGAGCGAGGGGCCCGGGGGCGGGGCCAGGTGAGCGGGGGGCGGGGCCTGCGGGAAGGCACCCCCTGAACAAGCCATGGTCCGCGCAGCCTTTGCCAAGGACAGAGGACAGGCCCCCAGCCCGTGGCCAGGCAGTAGATGCCGGCTACACCCTAGTGTCACTGCTGGAGCCCCCCCAAGGGCGGGGGTGCTCCCGAGCCCCTCATCCTTGTCAGCGGCCAGAGTTGTCCTTGCGAGACCCTGCCGCATCCCAGCCCCACTCCTGCCTGGGGGCCCACAGCTCCCCGTGCACCGGCTCTGCCTTTTCCTTCCTGCGAGGTCGGATAGAACATCCGGTGAGACCAGCTCCTGAGCCGGGCATCGCTGCGGGAGGCCGTTGGGGGGAGGGGGGCGCGTTGCCAGTTTATCCAAAGCCTGGGTTGCGGGACTGACTTGTGTTCTGCTTTAGGCTGTTCGATGTCACGTCACAGAAACGTACAGGGACAGAGCTCGGGTAGCTTCTGAAGTTAGCGGAATTACCGCCATTGTTGTTCCCTTGGAAGTGTGATTGTACCCACAGTCAAAGCCTCTCCTTTCATGCCCAGACTATGCCGCACTCGCAGGAGAAGTTCTATAGCACCGGAGCGCAGATCAAGCTGCTGCTTGAGATTCCGGAGAAGATCTGGAGTGCCATGGAGGCCTCTCAGTACTTACGTGCCACTCATCTGTACCTGCTCTGCTGCCATCTCCACAGCCTCCTGCAGCTGGATTCCTCCAGCTCCCGTTACAGTCCCATCCTCGCACGCTTCCCCATCCTCGTACGACAAGTGGCAGCAGCCAGCCACTTCAGGTAAGCAGCTTGGTGGTGTTTGAGCCCCGCCAGAGCCAATTTGCAAATGCTGTCAGAACATTGCACTGCCGTAATATGTTAATCTACTTGAAGGCCCCATACAAACATAGCCTCCTATCCTCTCTTTCTCCTAGGGGAAGTAGGGATTATTGTTCCACATGCACAAGAGCTGAGAGACAGGTGAAGCAGCTTACCCAACATCATACCGATTGCCACTGGCAGAACGGACAATAGAACCCAGGAGTTTTGACTCCCAGTGCCCTGTTCTAGATCTCTCCTTCCTCACAGGAAGGAGAAGTGTGTGTGGGGGGGGGCATTTGTTCCTCCCCTACTTTCTCTCTATTAAGTCAAGGGCTGAATATAGCTCCCTCTATGCTTGTCAGGCATCACTCTTGAATGGGTCAGAAGGGATTGCTTAAAGTGAGCTGTTGCCTTCCCACTAGCAGACAAGCGTTTCCATCCCCTGAGCAACTCAAGACGTCAACATGAGCCCTCTGTATGCAGGACAGTCCATTCCAATTGGATGGCTGAATTAGCTTTGACACCTTTGCCAGTTTCCTGGCGGAGAGTTATTACTTTGAAAGGTGCAAAATGCTGTGTAGTAGAGTAAGAATGTGTAGTGTTAGCTTACCAAGCTGGCAGGATCATGGAATTTAAACCACCCTTTTAAGATTGCACTGTTCCATCTTATACTTTACTGCTACTGGGGTAGGCAGGGTTGAGTTCAGGGTCCAGGACTGAGCCATACAATCAGCTGCCCTAGGTGCCTTATAGGTGACTCCTGTTGATTGTACCCATGGATATAGAAGAGACTGGGAAGCATCTGTTTCCCATATGTTCTATTTAGTCTCTTGCTCAGCCGGGGACACCTCCTACTTGCATCTTATGGGCAGGTAGGCTCTGCACCAGGCTGCAGCTCGGGAGCAAAGGGAGTCCAGCTGGCAGTGGAGGAAGGGAGGTGGAGAGGATCCAGCTATGGGGGACGGGGGAGAGCAGCGATTGACGACAGGGGTGTGCGTGGAGAGGCATGAGCAGGAGACAGGGCCTCGGGGGTCTGGTTGTCAGCAATTAGAAAATTGCCAACCCTATTCAACACCTGGTGACTGCATCTGACTTGTTTCCTTATTAGATCCACCATATTGCATGAAAGCAAGTCACTGCTAAAATGCCAGGCCGTTTCTGACCAAGCAGTGGCAGAGGCCTTATGCTCCATCATGCTTTTGGAGGACAGCTCTCCGCGCCAAGCCCTGACAGACTTCCTGCTGGCCAGGAAGGCAGCTGTTCAGCAGCTTCTGAACCAGCCACATCACGGTCAGTACAACTGGCTTCGCTCCTGAACTAATGTTAAAGGAAGCTCTAAAGTTTGTTTCCCATTTCAAGGAAAGAGCAGAAACTGAGTGGAATGGGGTTTGTCCTATTTTGTAGCCTCCATGGGAACTTTGTTGCATTGAATCAGGGCTAACAGACAGCTAATTATTTCCCTTGATCCTTTAAAAGAGTAGTGGCCAAAGAGGATAGCTTGGACCAGGAGACTCCTTTATCACAGGACAGGGGTGATTGGCTCAGAGGTACTTCTGTAGCTAACTGATCCATCACAAGAACTCTGCTTTGGCTCCATGTATTAGTTACCCCATGCTCAGTTGCCCATCTCTCTTAACTGTGGGAGCAGATAGATCTACACTTAAATGCCAGATACCAACTATCTTCACTGTAACTACGCATCTGCCTTGGAAAAATGTTTGTCCTTTCTGAGCAGCATTGTTCTTATGATGGGACTGCTTTCACGAGGAAGGTTAGGGCTGCTGCCTCTATTAAGAAGAGATATTTTTCTTTTTAGGTGCTGGTATAAAAGCTCAGGTGTGTTCATTGATGGAGCTGCTCACCACCACCCTGTACCAAGCTCATGCCCTGTTTTACACGCTGCCTGAAGGGATGCCCTCAGATCCATCCCTGCCCTGCAGCTTGCTCTTCTCAATGCTGGAGACCACAACAGGCCAGGATCCAGCAGGTGAGCAGCTGGCCCAGGCAATGAGGTTTGGGATTGGCTGCACTATCGAATGGCCATCTGTGCATGTGCCTCATATGGCTAGGGCTTAGCCAAGACCCCAGTGAACCCACCCCACTCATGCGGCACAATTCTTCTAGGTAAAGGCATCAAAGTTTTGAAAGAGGAGATGAAGCTGAGCAGCTGGTTCAAATATCTACCACCGTCCATTGTAGAGTTCCAGCCAACCCTCCGAACCCTGGCACATCCAATCAGCCAGGACTACCTGAGAGATACTCTTCAGAAGTGGATTAACATGTGAGTGTATAGGGGAGCTTCTTCTACGAGATGGATTAGGACCGTACTTGTTCTATCCCTGTATTCCTCCTCTAGTGAAAGGGAGCCAGGCGCCATCAGACACCACTAGATCTGTCTGGCAGTGTAGAGTGCTTCTGTGGGACCTAAGCAGCTCAACACCACTCCTTGGCCGGGGGTTGTAAAATGGAGCCAAGTCTGCTCACCTGCCTGTTACCCCCATAGAAGCATATCAGGACACACTTGTCCACCACAGAAATGCTGAGAGAGAGGATGATACAGACTAAAAGCTTTCTCGAATGCCAGGTGGTTCAATAAATCAAGGCAGCAGATTTTACACAGACCACTTCCCTGCAATGTGATCTGTGTCTAGAGTTCCTGCAGCATTACAGAAAATAAAGCCCCCCAAACTCTTATTCAAATAGAAAAATGCCTCTTGGTTCTTACCTGTACTCTTCAGTTTTTCCTTCCTGAGGTAGTTCTCATTCCAGCATCTCTTTTCTTACTGCTATCCTCCTGAGCATTGTGTGAGAGAGCTGGCAGAGCCTACATTATAAAGGTCCCAGGCTCCTCCCCTTTCCCAGCATGCCTTGCCAAGAAGAGAGTGACAGTCAGGCCTCCCTTTCCCTATTTAGTGGCTTGGTCAGACTCATGTGACTTTTCCTTCTACCTATGAAACCCATGGAAGTGTAATCAAATGGTAGCTATTAGCTGCAGTCTTAAACTGAAGTTTGAAGCCTTCTTTGGTTGAGAGGCGTTCCTACCCCCAAGCTTCTCCCTGCCTGGCTGCCCCATTTTATCCTCCAAAGAGCACCTCTGTCAAGGGCCCACGTGTGCTGGGTTGGCTGGAGGGGAGTTGTTAGAGTAACGTGATGGTCTTCACCCAACATTGGTACAGTGCTCCCTGCCTGGGGTCCAGGACACTGAGCTGTGTGGGCCGGGACCTTGTAGGAGAGCATGATGTGCTGCTAGGAGTTCTGGGGATGACTCAACATGTGGGTTAACCTGGCCAGGAATGCAAGTGGCTGGATCACTGTGAGGTGGCAGGTAACGTCCTAGGTCATTTTCAGCCCTGCCAGGGGTCTCCTTGCTACATCCTTTCACTGAGCAATAAGAATCCCTTTGTAATCCAGCCTAGAACAGTAAAATAAAAGTTCTCTGCTGCATTGTCTGGAGCTGCGATATGAGGGAATGGGATTGAAGTGAATATCGCTTCCAGGTGTAATGAAGATATCAAATCTGGGCTCGTCATTCTGCTGGGCTATGTGAAGAGCCTGAAAGGCCTAGCCGGCATCCGTGACGCTGTGTGGGAGCTGCTCACCAGCGAGTCCGTGAGCCAGAACTGGAATACTGTGTGTCATCGACTCTTGGACAAGCCCATCTCCTTCTGGGAGGACTTGCTGCGGCAGCTTTTCTTGGACAGGTTACAGGTGAGATGCTGTCGGGGCTTAGCCAGGCTGACTTTGGCAGTGTTTAAGTGCTGTCTGCTTCCTTAGCCTGGCAGTCTCAGCAGAGAACAGGTCATCAGGAGCACACATTAGCTGGGTGCGGGGGAGGCTGGTGATGCATGGGGAAGCTTGCAGAGCTGCTCCCCTTGTGGTACTGTCTGTGGCGAGAGGTCTTTGCTCTTCAGGGCTGTCCACAGTACCTTTCAGCAGCCAGAGAGGCACTCTTAAAATGGGTGATGTGACAGCCACTGAGACCTGAGAAAGGAAAGTTCTCTTTTCCAGACCCTGACAAAGGAAGGATTAGACTCCATCTCCAGCAGTTCGAAACAGCTTCTTATCTTAGCTCTACAGGAGCTTGAAGTCAAGTCCAGCACCTCCGCCCCCAGCAAGCACATCCAATTTGAGCACAACATGGCTTTGTTTCTGTGGTCAGAGAGCCCCAGCGACATGCCTTCTGATGCTGCCTGGGTCAACGTGGCAAACCGCAGCCAATTTGCAAAGAGTGGCCTGTCCATGAAAGCCCAGGCTCTCACTCCCTGTGTGCAGAGCTTCTGTTCTGCCTTGGATACCAAACTGAAGGCCAAACTGGATGACCTTCTGTCCTACCTTCCCTCTGACTCTCCCACACCCAAGGAGATATTGGGCGTGCAGTCCAGGAACTCTGCTTTTGATAGATATGCTGATGCTGGCATGGTAGAAGAGCTGCTCCGTGATCACTGCATTACCTGCATCCAGTACGTCTTGGGCTGTGTTAGAGAAGAGCTGCAGAGCGCTGAGGACAAGCTGAAAGGACACACAGACGCTCTGAACGATGCCAAACTTAATGCCGTCCTCTTCATGGCAAGACTTTGTCAGTCACTAGGTGAACTGTGTCCTCACCTGAAGCAGTGCATTCTGGGTAAATCAGGCAGCACAGAGAATGTAATGAGGGAGACCCGGTCTTCTAAAAAGCTGGGGAAAGGGAAAGCCCAGGAGGTGAATCCCATGCAGGCCAAGTGGCAGGAAGTGAAAGAACAACTCCTGGAACAGAGCCTATTTGCATATCAGATTTGGAGTTCAGCTGTTATCAAAGTAAGTAGCCAGTTTTCTTTGGGCGCACTCCTTTCCTATTTAGGCTTCTCTTTCACAGCTGCCCACAGCCACCGCTGCACGTGTAGCTTACTAGTTCTTCAGAGCCTTTCCCTTCATTAGAACACTGCCACTACTAGCGTTAGGGACCGGATCAATTTCCAATGAATATGGCTCTGAAATAGTCACACTCTGAGCTGCCAGATCCCCTGGGTGTGATGCTCTTAAAGACAATTGGAAAATCCTTTGCCGACCTCAGTCTCCTCAGCAGCTTCACTAAGTGAAAAACACAAGGGAGCTGTAAATAGACTGTCTGACCCCTAGCACCTGCATTGGGCTGTTACTGAATATTTACATTTTTCCCCTCTAGGTCCTGGTTCACAGTTTCACCAAAACTTTGCTGCTAGATGCAGCTGGCTCTATCTTAGCTACAGCCACCAACTGGGATGAAATTGAAATTCAGGAGGAGACAGAAACGGGAAGCAGCGTAACGTCAAAGATCCGACTCCCTGTACAGGTGTGAGCAATGTCCTCTGGGTGAATGGAGGGAAATAATCTTTCAAGAGGCCAAAAGCTAGTAGTCGCATTAATGTCTACGACTGCTGCCTTGTTAAATAGTCACGAAACCTGCATTTCACTATAGGAGGTTTCACTGAATTCACTCCTAGCTTATGAAATCTCCCTGCACTCAGGGTCACGTAGCCAAGTCCTAGGAAGCAACTTGAAGACCTTAGGACTTCTGCCAAAGAATATGCATGCAGTGTTGTAGCTATCTCAGTCTCGATATTATAGAGAAAGGGATCTTTTATTGAACCAACTTCTGTTGGTAAGAGACAAGGTTTTGCACTTCCACGGAGCTCTTCTTCAGCTCTGTCCTGTAGGAGAAGGTGAATATAAATATGCAGTGAGGGATAAGCCCCAGCCAGCCCCTGGCCAACAGTCCCTCTCTTACTAAAAGTGGTCCCTAAAGTCCATGTCGCTGACTTGGTGCTGCACCCAGAATGGCTGGTATTCATATAACACTGTCACTACATCACCTGTATCCCAACTCTTTGGCTTCATTACTAATTATTTGCGGTACCTTTCATTGTGTGCTGGGTAATGCTTAAGGAGAACAGTCACTGCCCTGAAACAGGTGGATGAGATTGGGCAGCATTAGTGGAGCAGTTGGGACAGGGGTGGGTAAGTAGGGAGAGACAAAGCTATGCAGACTTTTGAAGGTGGTGACAAGCAGCTTAAACTTGATTCAATATTGGCTGGGAAGCCAATCGAGGGATTGAAGAAAGGGAGGAGTTACATGATCAGACAGGCAAGAAAGAGGAGTTTAGCAGCAGCATTTTGTATAGACTGAAGGGGGTGGATGTGTGAGAGAGATTGGGGTGAAGAGGGAAGATACTGCAGTAAGCAATGCAGGCTATAATGAGGCCTGAACAAGAGACTTGGCTGTGGTGGGGGAGAGCAAAGGACAGAAGTTTGAAGGAAGTAGCATCATGATTTGGAACGGTTTGCAAGTGTGGGGTAAGGGAAAAGGAGGAGTAAAAAATACCCCTCAGATTGTAACCCTGAGTGAGTGGGAGGATGGTGTTGTGAACAGTGATAGAAAAAGAGGGAAGACAAGTTCAGTTTTTGTCTACATTCAATTTAAGATCTGTCTTAGTACAGTGATGGAAGCCAGATAAGTACTTATCTGAGCACCTTATAACCTTTAATGCATTTAACCGCTTGATGCCTATGAGGACCTTAGGTGGGATTGGATAGGAGACAGTCCAGTGGTAGAAAGAGATTTGTGAGTTATCAGCAATACAGATGATGGCTGAAACAATAAAGGGAAAGAGCAAAGGGAGAGCCCTGGGGAAACCCCACAGCCAGGGGAAGAGCTGGCCGCACCAAAAAACACAGAGGAGAAAACGAGGAGAGGACAGTATCTCAAAACCCTGCTGAGGATAAGATGTCAGGAAGGAGAGGTTGAGCTGCAGTTCCAGCATGAGGGTAGAGTAGAAGCCCTGAGGTTTGGCCAGGAAGAGGTAACTGAAGACCAAAATGAGACCAGTTTCAGTAGAGTGGAAAAAAGGTAAAAGCTCATCTGGAGGGAACACAAGGCAGACCTAGAGGAGGGAAAATCAGTGCATTGATTGTAGACTGCATATTTCCTGATTTTAGAGTGGAGGGGATGATAGCTGGAAAGGCAGATGGGGCTAACAGATGGTTTTGAATATAGAAGAGCCAGAGGAGGATGAGGGGGAAAGGGTATGTACAGGGTCAATAAGAGTAAGGAGGTAGGACAGGATGGGAGCACTGGGGCAGGGTTCTGTGAGGAGAGAAGGCAAGAGACCAAGGTTGGTGATGAGGAAGGAGGAGAAGATACCAGGAGAAACCCAGAATTCACATAACCTCTGTCATTCCCCTTGATAATGCCAACATCCCATACAGAAAGGTCAGGAAAATACCAGCTTTCATTGGTGTGTGGGGTGTTTTTATTTCCCCCACAACAGCCATCCTGGTATGTTCAATGCCTCCTCTTCAGCTTGTGTCAAGAAGTCAATCGGGTTGGAGGTCACGCTCTGCCAAAGCGTACCTTGCAGCTGCTGCTGACGACCTGCCTGGCAGAAGTGCTGGCTGGCTATGAGAAGCTCGTTGAAGAGAAGAAGGAGAAGGTATGCAGCTGGGATTTATGGTTGTACTAAAAGGGGTCTGCATGTGCAGTCACTATTATAGTCAGTCTTTCCTGCTGATCAGGGAACCCCAAAAATTCATCTCTGAGAAGCCCCCAGAAATGTAAATGTTTTATGGGGCATGGCCCTGGACTGGGATCCAGCTCGATGCGAAATCTCTACACTCCAGTGTCTGTTTCCCACCTGCAGTTATCATCCAAGCCGTAAAGTGCTGTAAGGCCTTGAGAGCCTATGCAGGAAAGGGAAGTAGCTGCTTGCACGCTCCAGTGACAATCCTCTAGTTCTTCCACCTGTCTGCCTGGATGGCCAGCAAAGGCCTCGGAAAGGGAAACAGCTTTGTAAGGCCCTACTTTCCCATTAGTATGATGCTAATAGAGATGGCTGCAGTTCCAGGGGAGCCCTGGTGTTACTACAGTAATACAGACTAGACAGGAGATCTTCTGTATATTCAATTTCTTAGAAACTGAAGTGAATGCTTTCTTTGTCCAATACATGTGTCAGAACATACTTACGTCTTTTCTTCTGCTCCGGGAGATACTTGGCATGACTGGTTTGGTCATTTCTTTTCCATGTTGCTTTGTTAACGTGTCCAGAAGCCTTTGGAACTGTTAGGGCAAAGACGTTCATGGCACTTCACAAACAAGACCGTGTCTGCCCTGAGGAGCATACAATATGTGACAAGAGTGGATGTGGCATAGGATAGCTACCTGAACTGTTTGACTTAAGCCTGCTGCTTATTGGTCCGAGTATTTTGTTTGTTCTGTCTTCAGAAAACCTTTGGAAACAATTATTATAAAGGGAATGTTGAAACGTACCCTTCTGCCTTCCTTACAGAAAGAAGGCACATTCCCAATGACTCAGAACAGGGCGTTGCAGTTGCTGTATGATCTACGTTATTTGAATATAGTCCTAACAGCTAAGAATGAGGAAGCGAAAACCAGCAGGAGCAAGCAGGACTCCAGGTACCGTGTCCTGCCAGATTTCTAAGCCAAGCATGAGAGAGGCTGTTCAGTCCCGGAAGCAAGTTCAGTCCAATCCTACTTCCTCACACACAATCACAACTTAAAGGCAGAAAGTGGCTCATTCAGCCTTGCTCTATGACAGAAGCCACCTACAGAGAAGTTCTTCAGGGCAAGCTGGAAGCCTTGCAGGGCAGCATATGGGGCACTGGTATGTCTACCACTACCCATCATGTTCCTGTCCCATGGATGGGAAGTGTCAATCTCCAGCACCTTTTCACCAACTCTTAAGCGCAGTCTAAATACGTCAGAGTGGGATGAGGGTGGAGTACTGGAGCTGAGCCAGGCTAACCAGTCTCCTCTATGGGGGTAGACCTGGTATCGCTAACAGATACCTCCAGAGAACTCTTCTGCCTGGTCATGGAACTAGTCTTGAAGAATCTTACTTTTAGAAATCACACACCTGTTTAGCAGCAGGTTTGTGAAGCAGAAGAGGAGGGAGCACAAATCCCACTCAGACACTTCAGAACAGATGGCTTACGCTTGAAGAGTGTTCTGTAAATAGGAATAGAAAAGCCTTCAAAGTTGCATTAAAGTGTTGACACAGTAGGAGGCTACTCAAATGCAAGTTTTTCCTCTGTCACAATGGACTGGGGAAGCCTTGTGAAACTGAAAACTGCCACTCCTCTGATTTGTGCCTCCTACTTGTACTCAAGACATAGGTCAGGTGAGCGGGGAGCAGCTCAGTTTCATGAGGGACCCCTGCAACAGCAATTTCCACTTGCCCCATCATAAGCATTTGTCCACCTGGTAATCTACTTTTAAGATTTGTAATGGCATCTTTTTGGTCTTGTTGCAGGATTGAGAAGGTGACAGACTTCTTAGAAGCCAACATTGATCCGTTTGACTTGGATGTTTTTACTCCACATTTAAATAGCAGCCTTAACCGCCTGGTGCAACGAACCTCTGTAAGTTCAGGGGAAAGTAGTTCCCTGCAACAGAAGTAAATGGTGCAAAACCTGTTTGCTGCTTTATTCTACTGCAGTTATCAGGCAGGCTGATCGTTTCCTCACGTTCTGCAGTTCAACAGCAGCTAACTAGTGGCCTCCACTCAGCATTGGGGATGGGATATTTAAAGCCAGCTGGAGCTAGGCATAGCTTTCTGAGCGAGTTCTCTGGAGCATGCCCGATGCGCACTCCTGCTCGGCTCTCTCCCTTTGTAACTAAAAGGGAGTCATTAGAAGCTGTGAAATACGAACTGCCACACAGACAGCCCCAGATTCTGTTACAGGTCTGTCTTGTCTTACGCTGGGGTTACGTTCCACGGTCAGCGCGTAAAGCAAAAACCACATCTAGTCAAAATTACATTGAGTGTAACGGTGGGCAGAATCGCCCGCACTACAGAAACTGTATTTAAATGGTTATTTTTCTCTTTTTCTTGTTTTTACCGACCGCTTAAAGCTGAAATCGCACATGTTAAATGCACCTAAGATGCGACAGACCTGTTCTATAGTAGCAGGCAGCTAGCTGAGGCGTGGTCTACACTAGGAACTTATCTCAGTATAACTACATCACTGAGGGGGGTGGAGCGATGGAGTTAGCGCTATTTTTCACAGGAGGTTGTCTCCTGTCAACCTAGCTACCGCCTGTAGCTCTCCTTTTGCCAGAACCTGGGAATGGGCAACGGGATGGATCACTTGATGATAACCTGTTCATTCCCTCAGGGACACCTGGCATTGGTCACTGTCGGCAGAAAGGAGACTGGGCTAGATGGACCTTTGGTCTGACCCAGTCTGGCTGTTCATATGTTCTTAGTGAAGATACTACCTCTAAGGGCTGCAGCTCCGCCACTGCAGCCCTGTAAGTTAGACAAGCCCTGACTAAAGGAAACGTGTTTAAGAGGGAGGGGAGACAAGTCAGCCGCCTTGAAATGCAAAAATTAAGCATGTTTGGGGAAAGGATTCAGCATTATAAAGACAATTGTGTGTATTTGAGAGCGTCTGTATGCAGGCAGGGCCGCCTTGTTACTTGAGCAGTTGCTGTGTTACAGAATCCTCAACCACCAGAATTAAAAAATGGCACTTATTTCCTGTCTTCTAGGTCCTGTTTGGCTTACTCACTGGGGCAGAGAATCAGTATACCAATAGAAGCAATAATTTGAGCTCCCAGGAGCCTCACAATATCTTGCCATTAGCATCTAGTCAAATCAGGTAATTTGCTCAGTGATGCAGATATCACTTTTTTAGAAAGCAAGTGTCTTGAACTGATACTGAAGTATGACTGAATGCATTTCCTTATTTCTCTCTAAGATTTGGACTTCTACCGCTTAGTATGTCAAGCTCTCGAAAGACTAAATCTGCTGTTAAAAACACAGAAAATCAGACTCAGGTTGGTGACGTTGTTATAAACCATCCTAATCTTACCAGATCCCTACTGTTACCAGAGCAGGGAAGCAGCATTGTAAATAAGGGTTCCAGGCTTGCTGAGGATACTTAAACAAAAAAGAAATGCCAAGAACTTGGTTCAGGGGGTGCCTAAGAAGGGAGAACAAACAGGTTAAGCAGATATTTAAGTCAACAGTCCCTTGTAGGAGACAAGTACTTTTCAAACAGGCCCAAGTACGACTGTTTTTTAAAAATTCTGTACAAATCCTAATCCTCACATTAGTTTTGCAAGTAAGTAATCACCCCCACCCCTTGTATGTGAGCTAATCAGGCTTTCTGTTAATAATTTTCCATAAGCGATTTGCCAAAGGCCCCAAGCAAGTCCGGTAGCACAAAATTCCAGACCTCTAGCCCCCAGCTGACAGATCATGGCAGTGGAGTGGTGATTTAAGTTTATGCACTGAAGACTTAAACTTTAGCTTCTTCATCTGTATTTAAGGGAAGTAGTAAGGAATGTTAAGCTGTTAAGGGATGCTGTCTAACTATTTTATAAACTTCATTCCAGTTTGACGATGACCTGTACTCCTGAAGAAATCTTGCTTGGGTATTTAAGCTTGTGTGCATTCTGAGTGGCTTGCTTCATCTACAAGAGCATTTAGTGTTGTCCAGTTGCTCTGTATTAAATTTTATATTAACAAAATGTATATGGTTACCCATTCCCCAGGGTTTCAATGTCTCTCTAGGCAGGGTCCTGTGCTGAGGACTGGGAGAGCCAAGGAATACCTAGCTGCTCCAGGAAGTGGTATTCCTAAATGCACTCATCCCTCCAAGTCATCAGTGAACCTATACACCAGTATGGTGCAGTAGGGCACAGGCCTGACTGCTTTTAGTCTATAAAGATCCACTGCTCTTTTATAAGAGTAGAGACGTTTACCTAAATGGGAGCCAACCTCTCACATTCTGCTACTACATGTAATTCAATGGGAGAACTTCTTGGCTTTAGTTGTTCCAAACAGCACACTTGTTTCAAAACAATTCAACTTTAAAAAAGATTCTCTACCTCCTGCCCCCAGGGTATCTACTGTAGTTTAGAAACAGAGTGATGTGTGTTACTAGTCGTGGCTGCTGTGATGCATGTATATATAGTGTCATAGAAAGCCCCTTTTCTGAATTACTAGCAGATATGCTCTCTCCACCTTTTCTCAGATCCCACTATATAGGGCAGGGGTCGGCAACCTTTCAGAAGTGGTGTGCCGAGTCTTCATTTATTTACTCTAATTTAAGGTTTCGTGTGCCAGTCATACATTTAAATGTTTTTAGAAGGTCTCTTTCTATAAGTCTTTAATATATAACTAAACTATTGTTTTATGTAAAGTAAATAAGGGTTTTAAAATGTTTAAGAAGCTTCATTTAAAATTAAATTAAAATGCAGAGCCCCCCAGACCGGTGGCCAGGACCCAGGCAGTATGAGTGCCACTGAAAATCAGCTCGCGTGCCGCCTTCGGCACGCGTGCCATAGGTTGCCTACCCCTGATATAGTGAATCATGTAAGATTATGTAGAGTACTTAATCAAAAACTATTGTCTATGTATAAAGGCAACAATGGTATTCTATCATTTCTAAAGCAAGAGAGAAATGGAGTAGCCACCTTTCCTGGGATAGGCAGTAAAACCAATCACATTAAGTGATTCTTACAAGTCTTAAGTAGTTAACAGCATACCAATCCAGTAGCACAGGGGAAGGGAGAAGCTCTACTATGCCAGAACCTAGAATCCCTTCTCCAATACTAGAAATGTAGTGTAGACAAGGCTTAATAGGTGGAGTAATCCTGTACATGTAGCAGGAGAGGCAGGGGTTCAGGTTGGACTCAGTTACATACCGTTCCTGATTCTCTTACCTTACTGTGCCTCCCTGCAGCTGTTAACTACTGGCTGGGTATGGAATCAATGTAAGAGGCAGTATAACAGTCACTGATTCTCTCATTTTACAAAAACAGGTTCCACCTCCTTTGGTCGTAAGAGCAGAAGAGGAAACCTTCCGCCCTGGTTCCTTGTTCAGACAGCTGGCAACGGAGGAGGAAGACACAGCTGCACCATCCCTGTTCAAACTGGGTTGGCTCTCTAGTATGACCAAGTAATCTAATAAAAAGATGAAACACTTAAGTTTGCCTACACATTCATTTCCACTCAGAACACACTCTCCCAGGCCTGTACTGGCTAAACTGCTCAGGATTAGTTACTAAGAAAGTAAGACAGCATGCTCTTATCCCTTTCCCCTAGCCACAGTATGTGTGTTATACTAGTGTTTAAACTAGAAGGAGGTTAAGATATTGCAGTGTGACTGCTGAAGCAAAAAATTAACAAAATGCACTTACCCTTCCTTCTCCCCCTCTCAGTTTTATCACTTAAGGCTAGGGAAGGGAAGAAGAAAAGTTCATTCATATAAACTCAACACCTTCTGGAGTGTTGAAATCAGCTTTCCTTTTACTGTGTATCAGAGTGGCATGGCACAGCATGCTTTCTGAACATACCCAATGCTACCTGTCTCTCAAGTGGTTATATGCTGAAGTTCTTTTCAGAACTTAACAGCTGCAATTCAAGCTTTCTGCCTAGTTCTAGAAGGATTTTCTTGTTTGTCTTACTGCTGCATGAAAGACTAAACAAGGTAAAGTTTAGCATGCCTGCTAAGCTACATGAGAAGTTCTCCAGTCTTCCAGTTATAGTAATCATGGGTGGTGCTTGTAACACTAGACATTTTCAGTGAATGTCCCTTTAACTACTTTCAACTTTGCAAATAATACTTGACCATGGAAACTTGTTCACTAGTTTATTGAAATTAAAAAAGATTTATAAAACTGAAGATGAACGTTTGAAAGGACTTTACATAAAGCAACAGTTGCTAACAAACAGATTAGGCAGTCAATCTGAATTGGACTCATTATGCACGCCTATAATACAGATGTGGGTTCCTCAGACTCATCGTACATGTATTTGATACCAACCCCAAAAAATAATCCTATAAAAATTGCTTCAAAGCCCCTTTTGCATTGCAATAGTGCAGCAAACCACAAGTAAACAATTTCCTGTTAACCTGTTATTTCAAATATAGACTGAAAAGGCAACAGGCGTTTTGTGCAATTTCATTTTAACAAACTTTAAGTTGAAATATCAAATCTACACAGTGCTGTCCCTTCACAGAAGGCAAGGAACTGCTGGTTCATCATGTAGGAGGGCGTCCACGGTTCTGTAAGCTGTGAAAGTGTGCCTCCTTCAGGATCTGGTTGATGTGGAAGTAAGGACCTTGACTAAGTGCAGACTGCTCATGGAAGGATGGGGGGGTGATAGGACTGGATGCTGCAATTATCTGGTTTAAGCTGGTTTCTGGACCACTTCCTCTGTCAGGGCTGTTGATACTACTGCTACTGCAACTGCTGCTGCTATCACTGCTGGAGGACTATGAAACAAAGAGAAGGTTAACAGGAAGGGAACATTTACATTTTTCTCCTATGCATATTTATACAGCTTGATTAAGAAATTTTTTCTCAATATCTCCCTCCCACAGAGTTTCATGGGTCACACGTAGTCCGATGGACAATTCAGGAAGTAAATCCACTGAATGCCAAGAAAGTACATTCAGTTGCTTTAGTGACTGTCAGACCAATGAGAAATTTCCAGAAGCCCAGGTGATGTGCAATTGTGTCCACTAACCACTAGGGCTGTTTGACCCAACTTATTGGAAAACCACAGGTTAACAGTTCTTTAATGAGGTGCTCAGACTTCGCAACTGAATTTTAATAAAATTTTTGCCTGCTAAGAACTGGAAAAGAATGAACAAGATTTTAGTAAATGTCATGTGTCTCTAGAGCTAGGTGAAAAGTTTAATAAAATTCCCCTTTCCCGTTTGTCAAAATTTGGTTTGAAACACGTTCAGAACAAAGGAACAGGAGTACTTGTGGCACCTTAGAGACTAACAAATTTATTGTAGCATAAGCTTTCGTGGGCTACAGCTCACTTCATCGGACGTTCAGAACAGCTATGCATGTCACATGAAGCACATATGAAGTGAAACACGCAAAGTGACATGAGACTTGAAAAAATTAATGCAACAGGGTGCTTGGTACACTTGCAGCACATTTCCACTATGTATTTACAAGTTAGATTTCAGTCCCTGGTTCTTAGTTTTCTGCAACGTGATGCGCTTTACACCGCAGTATTGCAGTGAGAAACAGTTACCCAGATATCTAGATGTTAGCCTCAAGGCTACTAAGCAGCAAATCACTTTCACATGCAGAAAGTAAGACCGAACTCATGATTTGGCTTGCATAAGAGGACAGTGCTTTTCTTTAACCAGATTAAAATGTGTATATGCTTTTAATGGTCGTGACGCCAATAAAATGTTGTCAGTATTCCACACACAAAGCATATTTTCTGTGTTTCAAGAGACATCAAGTGGTTTAGGCTAAACAAGTTTAAGGATAGCCAATATTTTCATGGATTTGCTTTAGTTAAACAGTTTCCTGTTTTGTTGTTCTCGTGCATTGTTCACAGTGCTTGAGAATCAGAAAGTGAAAATATCTAATTTGTCATCCACTGTGAATTAAACTTAAGTGAGCATTATAAACAGAGTAGACTTTAAACATTCTTTAGTCTAAAAGTATTGTTAGTAAATTTAAAAAAAAATTATATTTTTGAAAAGATTTTTCGCCTGAAAGTGTCCCCTTATCTTGGCGTACGTTACTTTGGCCAAAAGGAAGAGAAATGTTTGGCAAATATCTACATATCCCTGTAACAAGTCCATCTTGTCCCCCAACCCTTAGTTTGATTACAATGCCACTACAGATTTTTGTACGAGGTACCATCATACAACTAATGTTTGTACTGTATAACTCAAGATTCGGCAGCCATTATATAACTTTTTTTTTGGTGGAGTACCGTTTCTTTAGAACAGTCAGCAGCAATTTTAAGTCAAGCCCAATAAGATACACCTCTACCCAGATATAACGCGGTAAAGCAGTGCTCCGGGGGGGGGGGGGGGGGGCGGCGCGCCCCGG